>LPNX010497744.1:17854-33742 GCA_001517045.1 Pseudotsuga menziesii
CTCTTAGTATAAACATACTTTTGGAGGTCCAAAATATTATAGTGGGGAGGTTTGATCTAGGAGGATCTCCCAAATGAATTAAATTAGAACTATTCAAATTCTTAAGTAAAGGTTACAGTTGTATACGGCTCGCCAAAAGATTTTTGGTGATACCAATTTTGTCAACTTTTTGGTGATTTCATCCATTATGTTTATAAACCGGGTGTGGATTCTTATACTACAAGTATTTTGGGAATCAAGATGGATCTTGTCCCAAATTAGGCATGTTATCGATGGATTTTCACCAACTGAACTTGTAATGTCCCCTCATGAACGATCCATGGTTTTAGCTCCTAACGCAATAAGTCCCTCGGGTTGAGGAGAAAAATTTAAATGTCTTGGGATAAACTTTGAAATTTCAAGCATTAATTAATTAGGATATGATATTTTTCTTAAAGAAAGTTTAAAGAGGAATTTAGTAGGAGTTAAATACATAAATTACTATTTTATTTATGAAATAAAAAGAGAATTTATTGTCAATGGAACATTTACAGAAAGTTTTGGCCAAAACATGGGTTCCACAACAAGGAAATCCAAAAATAGTTAAAGATAAGAAAGTTGAGGAAAGAAGGAATAACATAGTTAAGGAAGAAAAATTGGGAAACAAGAAAACATAAGAAAGCTAGATAAACTAGGAAGAGTAGGATAAGGTAGAAAAGAAGGAAAAAGAAGGATAAGGTAGAAAATTAGGAGAAAGAAGGATAAGGAAAGAAAGCGGGAAAAATACACAAAAGCATATCAAAAGAAGGAAAAGAAAAAAAATTAAAGCATGAAATCAAGGAAAAAACCAAAGCACGAAAGAGAAAAACCTTACCCATCCATGAGAGCACACCACCCTATCTAGATTACTCAACAACTCATTTCCAATCTATAAAAGAAGGGGTGCGTTCTACTAGTCCATCTTATGAGAGTCTGTGAATTGAATTGAAAGTTATTTTCCTATAGACTTGGGAGATGTGCCCCTACTTCTATTCTGAGTATGAAGACATCCATTATTCATAATTTATCTAAACTTTAAAAAAAAAATTGAAATTGAAAAAATAAATGTATTAAAACCATATCTAACACCATTCATTAGTCAAATCTCATTAGCTCATTCTATTAAGGTGTGGGTCTGGTCAGAAAGGATACCCATGGGTTGAGGTTATCTTAGCCAATGGTGAAAATGCACTAGCCCACAGTAACGAAAATTTCTTGCAAAAAGAAAAACATCCATTTAAATGCCTACCACTAAAAAGAATAGCTTAAATATAACCTTATAGCCAAACAATTATTAAACAATGCTATTATACATATAAGTAGAAATTTTGTTCATCCTTCAAAAAAAAAATTAATAAACTAGTTTGTAGTTATAAGACTTTGATAAATTGCAAAACTAGATATAATAATAGTACTTTACCATTCGAAGAGCTTAACAGTCCCAACACGTTTACACACTTTTGTAAGTACATAGAATATTCGTTCAACTTGTGAGGCGCACAACTCCATCTTCTTTAACATTCAGTTTACTAGCTAGGATTGTAGCTCACATATTTAGACAGCTTTCCTAATACCCACAAACATTCTTAGTAGCCATTATAACTATAGTGACAGTAGACGATATGAATATAACATACTCAAGGACACTTCGGTCTTCCGCCATGTGTTTTTAAGCTGGCATGGCAGGGCCAGAGATCATGGTTTCTCGACGTGCCAGGAGGAACACAATTACATCTTGCACAGCACGTACCGCAAACTCTCAAACACATGTTGTGACAGGAAGCTTCTTTGAATATTTCTACACATGTTGCATTGCTATCTGCATCAAATAGCCCAACAAAAGAAACACACCAATTGCAGTACCATCAACAATAAATGTTGATCGATGCCGAGAATTAGTATTGTATATTAAAAGATAGAAAATCAAGAAGAATAATGAACAAGAGAGGGTCAATTCTGTGAACTACAAGAAATGGTGATGTATAACATGAGCCTTAAACTCAGAAGAGAAACAAAGCATCAACAGAAGCAACAACATCCAAACAAATGATGCCAATCATGAGTGTTGGATTGAAGAGAAACTCGGAAGGAGAAAATGATGGGAAATATGAACGTTACATTCATTGAAAAAATTAACCAATAGCAACAATGTTGAACACTGTGATTTTAACCATGAGCAACGAAGCTCAACCCTATGATTTTAACCATTAGCAACAAACCTGAACCCTGTCACTTTAAACATTAGCAACCAAGTTAAACCCTCTAATCACAATAGAAAATTGAAAAATAAACAAGTGATTCAATAAAATATTTTGAGTTGACATTGGTAGCGTTAGAGTTACTACTGTTGTAGCAGCAATAACTAAAAAAAATGACCCAAAAAAACAGTTTTTTTATTAAAAATTATATCATAATTACAAACAAATAAAGAGATATTCTCTATGGGTTACATCTAGACATAGATGTCGTAAAGATAAAGTTGTACCTACTTAAAAAAAAAACTCTTCATTTTGAAAAAAAAAGGATGTTTTAGCCTATTTCACCGTATTCATAGACAACAAAAATATAACACTTTACGTTTTGGATGACTATATATATATATATATAAATATAAATATATATAAATATAAATATAAGTAAAAAGTGAAAAAAAAAACTATATAAGTTCACAATATTTAATAAACTCTCATAACTTTTGTGTTTATCAAGTTTTCATAAATAAAAACAAGATTAAGTAAAAGTTACAAGAACAGGAGAGAAAGAATATAATATAATCTATCACTTGTAGAGAATATATCTCTGCTTTGCAGAAGTTTGTGCTTAATCCCATTCCGTTGCAGCTGGGATCAGGGAAAACTGCATGTTATACTTTCGATATAAGTAAAATTCGGCATTCTAAGTCAGTCATGAATAAGGAATGGCTTATGTTGATGTGATAATTTAGACTAAAATAATAAGGGCACCTAGATACTTACGCCAATGGTATTTGGAATTCTTATCTCGACAGCTTCTACGTACATTCGTTTCATCGACAAACAATGAGCTATATCTGAATTATAGGAATTCTAGGTAAAAAGAAGAAAAATGAATTCCAGGAAGAATATAACTCTTAAACGTGTAGAATATAACAGATATGGTAAACATATAAATACATGCAGGAAGTACAGAAGATGTTAACTTGTTACCTGAATAACAAGTCCTATCATCACAAGGTATAAAACCTACAACCTGTTTGCAGAAGCCATGGCTGCTACTGAAGTATATACACAGTGAAGAATTATAACTCTAATGGTAAGGAAAAGGCTTGTGGTATATCTAGATAGAAAAACAATGCATGTCTTATTTATTCTTCCTATGGAAACAAATGGAAAGGATGTTGTTAATTTATAGGAAGGGTAAATAACTATTATTATCATTATCCATGTAGCCATTTTATTTCTATATTTTCCAGAAATATAATGCGTTGGAAGTGGCATCCCATCACCAGCTAAGCCCAGTTTGTACAACTTATGGCAACTTAATTAATTGTATATTAATGTTTTTATTCATCATGCTTATGGAACGCATGAATTGATATTTTTTTTTAAATGTAAAATCATCTAAATATCATTATGAGTTTACTTATTCTTTCTTGGTTAAGTGTATCATACATATGTATTATAGGAATTAATATTTTTTAACTGTTTTAAAAATGGAAAATTTACAGTTTTATTACAGGTATAGGGGTTTGGATATTATCTAATATTATGGGTTTCTTTGAGCTGATCAACAAAATTAACAGGAGTGTAACAAGTCTACAACCAAGAATCATAGCTGATAAAAAAAATTAATAAGACCTTAGCAAGTGTATAACCAAGATTCATTTTATTAAACCTTATACATTATCACCCCATGATATGTAAGCCTCCGAGCTAGGGGCACTGAACCATGGATTAAGGCATTACAATCTCCCAAAATAGTTTAACATGCTACCATAAATCTTTTAAAACGTCTATGCAACCATCGAATTTCTTGAAGGGCAGGTTTAGCACAAGCTAAACTAATAATCATAACTAGGACTAAGCCATAGGATTAGGCTTATGTCCTAAGTAACTAGACCTTTAAAATAAACTCAAAAGACTTAAACATCACGTTTGCAAGGTGGCGACTATGTTGACGCTACAAATGGAGACCATGTGAAATTGAAGACTCAACATGTCATTCAACCATTAACATGTCGAGTTAAACTTATCCATGCATGTGAACAAAAATATTTAATGGCGAATTAAAATATGCTATGACCAATAGATACATGTTACGACAAGGATAAATAAAAAATAGTAAAGCGATATTCTTTTATTTATTTATGGGAATTGAGGGTTTGTTACAGAAAGGTATCATAGCATGGTTACAACACTTGGCCTGAACTTGCCCAACAATATAATTTATTAGAGGAAATTTGAGGTCTAAAATGGGACTCCTAAGGAAAATAATAAAATAATATTTATTAATTTTGGAGGAAGAAATACAAAACTACTTTTGTTGTTCGTATTTTCAACATATATTCTCGTGTTTTAACTCAAATTTTGATCGGGAGGGCTCGTTGGATGTGGAATTTGATTCCGCATCCAACAAGTACCCACACTGCATACTTTTGATGGATCCTACTACCCCACAAGAAATACCTGAAAAACGTGATGATGATTTTTATGACAAATATGTCAATTCAACCATTATGGTTAACTCATTTTATTGAAATTCTATTGATTCTTGAATTTTAACTCACAGGAATTTATTGTTGGCTCTTTTTCTTATAAGGTCCATTTTAGACTCCAAATTTCCTCTAATATGATAGAAACATAAAACTAAATTTATTTGTTACGGTTTGACTCTCTTGCAAATAGGAAGAGGAGAATAACCTTGTTTTGCAAGAATCATGCCAAATGTGGGAATGTCTGCTAAATAAGAATCATGTCTCATGGATCCAATGAACAATGAAGAAGGTAAAATTATAGATGAGGAAATATGGGTAAATCTAAATGAAAGTAGGAACGATAACCCATCTGAACTACAAATATTAGTACAATAATTAAGGGCATAACTAAAACAAGTTAAAGAATATAACAAACGTATTTTAAAAGCACAAGAAGAGTTAAATAACATTCTACTATCTAAACTACACAATAATGAATAAGAGAAAAATAAAGAACCCAAACTTAACATGGCAAGAACTATATCTTACAAACATAAGGTAAGAAAACTGGATTTCTATAAACATGGGACTGAATCTTCAAGTTATGAATAGGCTAAAAATAAGACTAAAAAACATAAAAATTCTAGTAAAAGTAGTTATAGTAACCAAAAGAAAAAAAATACAAACCGTATGAAGAAATTTATGGTGAATTCAAAAAAATCAAACCTCCTATGTTTAATGGAGAAATTGAAAAAGGAGAAGACACAGAATCTTGGTTATCTAAATGAAAATGTATTTCCAGATTTATAACTATTCTGACAAATTAAAAGGAGAAAATGGAAATCTATAACTTAACAAGAAAAGATGATATTTGGTGGAAAGACATAAAGAAAGTAAAATGCATAAAATAAAGTTATCTAACGTGGTAAACCTTTAACAAATATTTCAAACAAAAATATTTGTCAAAATAGTATTACGAAGAAAACATTAAACAATTTTACGAATTAAGATTAGCTTCCATAACCATGAAAGAACATTGTAGCAAATTCTTAAGTTTACTTCATTATGTTCCTTATATCATTGATGAGAAACCAAAAATATATTTTTTCTTAGTTGTTTACCTCTTATGTTTAAAGAGAGAATTGAATAAGATAATCCAAAAACTCTCAAAGAGGCAATGAGAAAAGAAAACTACTGCTATGACCATGTTGGGCCAGGAAAGGTGCACAAAGAAGAAGCTGACGTAGAATCAAAGGAAGGAAGGTTGCACGCGCGACGAGAAGGAAAGTATGTAGTGAAGGAAGCAAAGGAACCAGTGGAGAAGGATAGAACATGTACACAACAGTGGAAAGGTGAGATTATAGGCATACAGATGAGTAATGGCTAGAAAGAGACGGGTCAGGAAGTTCATGGCTACTAAAGTCAATGTAAGCTAGCGGACAATGCACGTATGAAGGAATATATGTAAGTCAGGTCGATAGTGGCTTGTGTCAGTCCATGATAGCTTGTAACCATCTTTTACGGCTGAATATGACCTGTAACTGATGAATTGTATGTAGGAGACCCTGTGTGGTATTGTAGAAGCTACAAATAGGAAGAACTTGTTCTATATAATGGTTATTCATTGGTAGTCCGGTTTTTGCTGGCTGTTGGTCGCTGGTGTGATTCACCATTTTTTTGTTTTGTTCAGTTTTTGTTAAGGAAGTTAGCGTTGGTAAAAGAAAGACTCAGAGCAGAGTCTAGTAGAGGAAGAAGGCTTTTGAGCCACAGATCTTGTAGTTGTGTGTGTAGACTGCTACTAGGTAGAAAAGTCAATCCAGGATGTGTGAGGATCAGTAGGATTCGATAGAAGAATAAATAGAGAGCATGGGAGAAAGAAGATTTAGTAGAAAGACATAGAATAAGAACATTCTGTAGGTCACAGACTGCAAGGTGATATATCCATTTCTCATGCTAGATGAAGAGAACCTAGGTGGTTTTTCCGAGATGGGTTTTCATGTTATTTCCTATGTTGAATGATGGATTGATGTTGAATGTTTACGTGAATGTCAAGTATTTTCTTATTGTCTGTTGATGAGTTACTGTTGAATGTATGGCACCATCTTATTAATCAGTGAATGAATGATTTTTTAAATCATTGTTGGAATGTGGTGTATAATATTATGGTTAATTTCCTAAGTTAAAGAATAAGTCACACACTATCTATCGGTGTAAGGAATCATTTATGTCACACAAGTTGTGCCAGTTGTTAAGGTTAAGGACAGGGTCATGTCACACGCACGCAATGACATACAGTTGTGCCCAGTCATGCAGTAATATAATCCTTCATCCAGTTTCATTTATCGAGGACCTTTGTCGCACTTATGGGAACTATAATTCCTCTCCAGTTGTGAAAACATGATTCTAAAAGTTACCCATTAGTTATCTCGGGTGAGACTACACCTGCCTTGCAGGTGTTGCCGACTAAGCTTGCTCTGTCGGGCCGATGTCTTTTGGTGTCTTGTTGGTATTGTGTTGTTGTTGAACTGTGGGTCGAGACAGAAAGAGAAGGAGGACAACAAATGGTTCCATTACTAATAACCTTAATCATTAAAGTTGAGGGAAATGTTGTGTCTTTCGATGAAGAAATAGATAGAGGACTCGCTGGAGTCTAAGATGCTAGCATTCGTACAAGAAGAGAGCATAAGATCACGGTTGAGCACAGAAAACTGGGTGAATGAGTATATATATACTCTAATATCCACAATATCATCTTTATAGAGTTCCCCGTTATACTACATGAGTAGTTGTCAAGATTTGATGCTAGAGAGAAAAATTTCCAGAGAAGAGAAGTCGTCGAATAGAGTGATCAGTTGGTTCGTGAGGTAACCAATGTAAGTAACACCATCTGTAGAGCTATTGATTTTTGGGTTGACAGTATCTTGGAAGGATATATCACTGAGTTTTCAGTAGACACTATAACCTCATATAGCGAGGCTGAAAGAATTTTTTTCCAAGGACCACAAAGAAAGTATTTGTTATCTATCAGTATATGGATCAAGATGCTCACCTAAGAGAAGGTTATCTTGTAGTTGGGTAGTTGAGTTGCATGCCCGGGAAGGAAGATATGTCATAGACAACCTACTAAGAAAATGGGAAAGGGTGAGTTGAGATGTTCCTTGGAAGTACAAATCATGAACTAGAAGTTGGATTCCTAAGGAGTGGAAGGAGATTCAAATCAAAGAAAAGAAGAAAAACCAAAAGAGGGTGATGGAATCCTAGTCTGTTTGAGGAGAGTGAACATGAAATTCGATCACAGGAAGATGAAGGGTCTTGCGATGAAGAGGAGGACTATAGCCCGATATTGGAAGGAGCGGAGGAATTTCAAGAGTCTACAGAGACACCAAGGTCAGGACGCAACTACATTACACCTGGAGTATCACTGGAGGTAATATCTAGAATCTCATCCCTGGAAAGGAAAACTAATACTGATAGTTCTAGTACTATGACTAGCAGGAAAGAGGGTTCACCCCATTTGAATCCCTTACCAGAATACCCCGACGACAACTCAATGGCTGGGGTAGATATTCACTTACCCACATTCAATGAGAATGGACCAAAAGACCCATAGAAACATTGGTTTCTCTACGAAGTTGTTTAGATGGTTCGCTTCGTCCATAATGAAGACATAGAAAAGGTGTAGATGATCACGACTCTAAGGGGTTGTGTGCTGGATTGGTTTATGAAGTTATGTGCCGCATCGACTGGAACACCCTAGAAGATCATTGATGAGATCCGAGCCACATTGATCTCTGAGTTCAGAAAACCTAAATCGGAGTCGCAGTGCATTACTGAGATCAAGGAGATAAATCAAGCACCGGCATAATTAGTATGGGATTTTGACCAATGGTTTAAAACTTTGATGGCCAAGGTAATTTTTCAAATGTCAGATGTACAACATAGAGAATGGTTTATTGCTGTGTTATTACAACGCATCCGAGGAGCTTTGATGCAAGAAAATATTGAGTCACAAATAGAAGCACTAGAGTTGGAAATGAAGTTAGAAGCGTCTCCAATTGGTGATGGTGCTACAGGAATGGTGCAGATTCAGTCATAGCTAGCTAATATAATGATACAACTATAGGACATTAAGAATGGTAAGGAAGCACACGAAGATTTATGTTGCACAAAATGCAGAACGGACGAGAACACTAAGGATAAATGTCCGACCTTCATGAATTATTTCTCATCCAGTGCAACAAACCCATTAAATGGCAATGGGATACCCTAGTGTCACATATTACAGTCTAGAGAGCGCCGTAACGAGGAATTTTTATATTTGCAGAAAGCTGTAAGTACCTCGGAAAACCTCTTTCGTAAATTTTGTAAGTAAGTAGGGCATGCATTAGAGGAAATTTCAACTCAAAATGGGCCTCCTAAAATGAACTCATAAAATAATAGTGAAAATAATAAAATAATATTTATTAATTTTGGAGGAAGAAAATAAAAAAACTACTTTTTTCTTTGTATTTTTGACATATCTCCCTGTGTTTTTACTCAAATTTCAATCGGGAGAGCTCGTTGGATGCGGAATTAAATTTCGCATCCAATGAGTACCCACTTGGCATACTTTTGATGGACCTCGCTACCCCAAAAACAAGAAATACCTGGAAAATGGAATGATGATGTCATCATTCCATTTTTCGAGGTTTTTCTTGTTTTTGGAGTAGAGGGGTCCATCAAAAGTATGACAAGTGGGTACTCGTTGGATGCGGAATTTAATTCTGCATCCAATGAGCTCTCCCGATCGAAATTTGAGTAAAAACACAGTATGTCAAAAATACAAACAAAAAAAGTAGTTTTTTTTATGATACCTATCCCCAAATTTATATTTAAAAAGTGTTTAAGACCTATACGGTATTTCAAATTTAAAGAAATTTCATTGGCTAACACATGATGACATGGAATTTGAATAAAAGTTAAAAGGCCCATTTTGAGTTGAAATTTCCTCTAATGAAGAGAAAGATTGCAGAGGATACCGGCTCTTGAAGGAAAAGACTGTTGATACCTATTTAATGAAAAATGAGGGTCTAGCTCCTGAAGGGAAAGCATCGTATTAGCCCACACAGTTCCCACCTATGGAAGCTTCATAGGAAGAGGCGGTGGAGGAGGTTTTGGTAAGGGAATAGGTCAAGTTACATGCTATAACTATGGACAACCAGGTAACTTCATAAGAGAGTGATTGGAACTCACAAATACATGGTCATACTGTAAGGGGCAGGACCATAATGTAGAGAAATGTCCTTAGTTGATCACAAAATGGCAAGCAAGGACTGTCGTAGGACCTAACCCTGTGTAAAACCCAAACCAAAATCCCAACATGAATATTCATATGATTACAGCTGAACCAAGAGAGCCAAGTGTTGATGTTGTAAGACAAGGAGGTGCTATGATTGGAGCTAATCAAGATACCTCGCAAGAACAACTACAGCTGTAGGTACGACCTGCGACATAGAAGAAGGTGCCATTCAACATCCATAAACAAAAGGATGTATTGTTGGACATGTGACCATATTTTTTGGATCTAGAAGAAACATCAACATTAGAAGAGATTAGGGAGATGCCTGACTGGTTTTAGTGCATATTCTAGAAGAACATCCCATGAAAGGTTAGTAATCTCAAATCCTTTCTGTCAAGTTGCTTAACACTAATATAGGATAAAGATGTCACTGCAGAACTACATGAAATGATAGAAGAGACACCAATAGAGTCATGACCTAAAATGAAAGTTAACCATGTGAGAAAGAAACTCAAAACTAGCCGCAAGTTAAGAATGAGTGCTCAGATAGGAGACCAGGACATGGATTACATCATCTTAGACCAGGGGTCTGATTTCAATATCTTGACCTAACAAACTTAGGAAAGTATGGGCAAGCCTCGTTTGGATTTGTCCCCTGTCCAGTTGCGACTTGCAAATAAGGCAAAGGTCCTACCCATTGGTCGGTTGGGTCAGGTCCCTGTCGACATTGAAGGGTTGCGAACATTTGCATACTCTGAAGCCATTAACATTGTTGATGACACAAATCCATATCCCATGCTGTTGGAAATATATTGGGCCATTGACAACCAGACCATTATGAATTTCAAGAAAAGGATCCTCTCATTTGAGGATAATGATATGAGAGTGGTATTTCCCATTGATCCATTAGAGGGACAAAGATACATTGAACTTGTTTACAATGATGGACAAGTTGAGTATATCAACCAGATCTATAATGTCATTGCATTGCAGGAAGACTACATCAATCCAACATTGGATGGAAACATGAGCTGGAAGAGTGCTAGCTCCTAGAAATCCAAGTCAAGGGAGGCTTTAGAGAATTGGAAAAATAGACTACATGAAGTCTCTATGAGAAGGTGTACCATAGTTATAAGGTCTGTGTCACGGGTGGAGAACGAAATACGAGAGCTACCCACCTATGAGGGTTGACCTAACCTTGTGACCTTCTTAACTAATTTTGAAGGACTTGTAACAAAGTCACAACATTTGTCTGCGCAAGATCATGTGTTAAAATCTACGCCAGGTAGATGGTGGGGTGCACACAAGCAGTCTAGAAGAGATTGGCCACAGTGCAAAATATTAATGGAAGTCATATTCGGTGAAGGGTCACCCTAGTAAATCATAAGTATTTAGGGTTGGAAAACCTTGTTGAACATATTAACCATTGTTTCATAGTATTTGTAGAATACCTGCGACAGGAGTTGGTCCATCATTTTATACATACATTGGAAATGACACCTAGAACCTGGTATACATCTATGGAATTACGATAAGGAACTCAATATTGGGAAGGGCTCTCTAAGCAATTTGCACACACATTCGATTTTGTTGATGAGCACCCTATAGTTGATCTTGTGCTTCAAAAGATAAAGGATAAAATATTCGCTGAGATTCCTGTAGAAGAAGCTAGCTCTCACCAGTGTAGTGTGACCATTCAACAATGGATGGCTTGCTACAATCTAGGTCAAACTAACATAAACATACTGGAATCAGAGGGCACACGTGAAGTAGAAGGAGGTGGAATTTTAGGCAACTAGTTCATAAAACCATTAAATATCAAGAAAGTAAACATTTGGTCACCACAAGAACCCAAAATTCTCCACTATAGGAGATTATTGGGATGAGGAAATAGTTGCGAAGATCATGGATTTACTACATGAATATCAAGACCTATTCCCTATCAACTTCTCCAAGATGAAGGGGATAGTGGGAGACCTAGGAGAGATGAAAATACCCCTATGACCATATGTTAAACCCAGTAAGCAGCAACCATATAGGATGAACCCCAAGTATAAGGAAAAGGTAAAAGAAGAATTGTAGCGCATGCTCGACGTAGGAATCATTGAACATATTGAGGAGTCAAAGTGGATCATCCCTATAGTGATCATGGATAAGAAAACAACAGGTGAAGTGAGGATCTGTGTTGACCCGAGGAAGCTGAATGATGCATGCTTGCACAATCCACTCCCAACACCATTTACAGATGATGTACTTCAAAGCGTTGATGGGAAAGAGATGTATTCATTTACTGATGGATTTTCTAGCTACCATCAAGTCAGAATCATGAAGGAGGATCGCCACAAAATCACCTTTTTCATCAAATGGGGATGCTACCAGTATACGGTAATTCCCTTTGGACTCAAGAATGCACCTGTTATTTTTTCTAGAATAGTAGTTTCTACTTTTAAATATTTTATACATAGATTTCTTGAGGTTTAATTTGATGATTAGAATGTGTTTGGTCTAGTAAGAGACCATATTGAGATTCTGCACATGATGTTGGACCATTTTCGCCAATATCAGATTGTGCTCAATTCTAAGAAATATATTTTTTGAACACCATTTGGTGTCCTATTGGGTCACATCGTGTGTCGCGATGGTATTTTGGTTGACCTAGCAAAGATTGCAATTATTCTTGACTTACCACCACCTACATCAGTCACACAACTGAGATTAGTGTTAGCACACACAGGCTACTACTAGAAGTTCATCACAAGATATGTAGCGATCACTGCACCTATAAAGAAACTATTAAAGAAAGACGCAAAGTTTCAATGGAGAGCATCTTGCTAGAAAATCTTGGATAAATTAAAAAATGAAATGGCCACTACGCTAATATTTTTATTTCTGTACTGGAAGAAGAAGTTCCATGTTCATGTTGACACATCATCTGTCGCACTCAGCATAGTCTTCACACAACCAAGAGAGGGTGCACTTGACCACCCTATTGCTTTTGCTAGCAGGAAACTATCAACAATAGAAAAGAACTACATGACAACGGAAAGAGAAGGCCTCGCTATGGTCCATTCTCTTCAAAAGTTCAAATACTATTTGTTAGGTGGAAATTTTCAAATGTACACTGACCATTCAGTGCTCAAATACCTAGTCAACAAACCAGTGTTGGGGGGGAATATCTGCAAATGGCTTCTCCTCTTTCATGAATTTGATTTTGAGGTTGTTTTCAAACCCGTTCGACTAAATTTCGAGCCCGACCACCTATCAAGGATAGAAAGTGGTGAAGAACCAACCATCCTAGAATATAATTTGCCTGATGCGCAATTATTTGTGATCCACATGATGGACGATCAAAATCATGAGTTTAATGCAATCATTCACTTATTGAGCACAAGATATTCACCTGAAGGAATGTCAACTAATTAGAAGAAACACTTGGATGTTATAATTGTTGATTATACATTGATCGTTGGGCATTTGTATAAGTTGGGTGTGGATGAAGTAATTCCTTGCTGTGTTTTTTACTACGAACGACCTTGGGTAATGAGAAAATCACATGCTGGTGTCGCAAGAGGACACTACATAGAAAACAAAACTGTGCACAAGATATTGCAGGCATGATTATGGTGGCCAACCATACACATGGATCCTAAAAGCTTCTGCAAGCGCTGTGATATCTTCCAAAGAAAAGGAAAACCATCGTGCCGCGATGAGATTCCTTTTACGCCACAAATAACCCTTCAAGATTTTGACAAGTGGGAAGTTGATTTTGTTGAACCGATCAGTCCACACGGAAAGAGAACTTGCGCATGCTACATTATCACTGTGGTGGACTATTTAACCAAATTGGCTGAAGCTACACCTGTCAAATATTGTACCACTACAACTGTGGCAAAGTTTTTGTTTGAAAATGTAGTGAGTAGTTTTGGTTGTCCAAAAATACTACTAAGTGACCAAGGTACACATTTTGTTAACAAAGTGATTGTTGAGCTGACTGCAGAATTTTAGATCTAGTGTAAGAAGATAACACCCTATCATCCTTAGGCAAATGGAATGGTCGAATATTTCAACAAGATTATGGAGAATGCATTGACCAAGGTATGCAATGTGCGCTGAGATGACTGGAATGAGAAAGTCTCAGCTATGCTATGGGCATATCGCACAACTTGTAAGCAATTCATAGACCACACTCCATTCATACTAGCATATGGACAGGAAGTTGTTGTGCCAATGGAGTACATTGTACTGAGTCTAAGAATTACTGCGCTGAAAGAGATGATTGACAAAGATGCTATTGAACAGAGGGTGTCATGGCTCATACATATGGAATAAGAATGCACCATCGCAGGATTTCATTAAATACAGTGAGAAGTAGTGACAAAAGGCATGGAATGATCACCAAATTCAGGTTAATCCATTCAAATTCAGAGGACTTGTGTTGCTGTATGATAGAAAAATTTTCAAACACCCAGGCAAGTTGAAGACACATTGGCTAGGGCCATATGTGATCACGCACATCACTGATGCAGGCACAGTAAAACAACAAAAACTATATGGTACGTATGTGTTGTAAAGATGCACTCTTTGGCATCTAGTATTGGTGCTGCCCTAGCTGGCAAAGACCAATCCAAAGACCCTTCCAAGGGAGACTGCAGCAAGAGAGGACGAGGAAGAAGAAATTTCAGAGGCAGAGGGGGCAGAAGCAAAAGATTAGATTTGCAGTGCAAGCGTTGTGGAAAGACTGGGCACACATCAGATCAGTGTTGGGCTTCATGGGACTCCATCAAAGACAAGCATAACCAGAAGAAAGATGACCAAGATGCTAGTAAATCTTCTGATTATTGTATTGTTGCACATTGTAATATTGGATTTAATGAAATGACTTCTCTTTCATCTTATAAAGATTGTTGGTTGCTTGATACTGGTGCAACATCACACATGACATTTAGAAAAGACTGTTTTGAAGAACTGAATGAAACAATAGATGGCATAGTTTACTTTGCAGATAAGTCAAGTATTAAACCAAAGGGAATGGGCACCATTTGACTGAAGATGCCTGGATTCCCTAATTTCTTGTTGAAGAATGTTCTCTATCTTCCAGAGTTGCAGACAAGCCTGCTTTCCTTGGTGGAGATTCGACAGCAAGGCCATTCCATCCACATGTTTGATGGAATCGTTGAAATAAGAAAGTCCTCTGACAACCAAGTCATTATGAGTGGATATGAAGATGGGAAGCTACTGAAGCTCAAGGGTTCATCTGCAAGATTTCAGAACTATGCCTACCTCTTTCAGCATGGAGAAGGTAATATGTCATCTAGTTCATTATGGCATGCAAGATTTGGTCATCTAAATTATAACAGTCTTCGTTTGTTGAGAAAGAATGGTGTATTTGGTCTGCCCACCATTCCCAAAGAGAAGAATAAATGTGATGCATGTATATTAGGGAAACATAGTAAGCTTCCATTCCATGAATCTAATTTTAGAGCAAGTAGGAAATTAGAACTAGTGCATTCTGATTTATGTGGCCCAATGCCAACTCCTTCAGCAAATGGAAATAGGTATTTTATGACATTTGTTGATGACTACTCACGAATGTGCTGGATTTACTGTTTAAAGAAAAAGTCAGAAGCATTTCAAACATTCAAAGACTTTCATGCATTGATAGAAAAATAAGCACAATAAAAAATTGGTACACTTCATACTGATAATGGAAAAGAATACACTTCAAATGCTTTTGAAAATTATCTTCACCAACATGGAATTGCACATCAGACTACAGTTCCCTACAATCCTCAACAAAATGGTGTAGCGGAGAGAATGAATGGAACCATAATGAATATGGTTCGCTCAATGATGTTTTTCAAGAATGTAAAACTAATGTTTTGGGGTGATGCAGTAAAATGTGCAGCATATTTGAGAAATA
>LPNX010497744.1:41781-74471 GCA_001517045.1 Pseudotsuga menziesii
AGGAACCTAGGAGGCCAAGAATAAAGCAGATTTGATTCCTTGGGATTTCCCATGCACTACATGAGTCAAATAAGACAAGTTTGACCACTATGGATAGGTAAAAGACGACTTGCACAAGGTGGGACACATGAACTAGGCTAATAAGACAGAAATAATTAAATTAATGTCTAAATGGGTAAACTATGGGTTGATTATTCTAACAAAATAGAACTTGACTCAATGGAAAGAGCGAGAAAGCAACCTGCTCCTATGACCTCCCTTGCCAATATTCCAACCCCTGGTTCGCATATTGTGCTGAACCTAGCTTAGAGACTGCTAGATGCAGCTACGCAACCATTTAGAGAGCAGAGACAAGCTAGACAGAGTGCATCTAGAGAGTCATACCAGCATGAGACAGCAAGGTAACAGAAGGATAAGGCTGTTTTGAGAGATACCAACAAAGCACCGATGGAGGAAGACACGCTAGAAGGCGAAGTCATGAAGGAGGCCTCCCCACCATTTAGAGGCTAGGTTGATGATGATGAAGATGAAAACTTCCCACACTATGTCTTCCCAAGGAGAGCTGATGCAGAGGAAGTGGGGCTCCCAAAGAAAGCCACCATAGTCCTACTAGCACCTCAGCTCCCTAAAAATGTCCCTATGCTAGTGTACATAATGTTGAAGCTCGTTAAGTTAAAATTTCAGGACTTCAACACTCGACATCACAAAGGTATGAAAAGAGCAGACTGTATGGTCATGGCTCAAGCTGGCCTGACTAGGACTCAGGTGCTAAAGCCAATGCAATGGGTTGAGGGTGTCGACCAAGAAGGGTTGATGAACCTGTTATTGATGCCGATTTTTGCCACAGTTTGAAGGTTAATAGATATGTGAAGCAGCTCTTGGTCTGCTTCCATAGAGGTTTCCTATGGCTTAATCAACTAGAACTTGTCAATGTTGAACTCATCTCGATGATCACAAGGCTTCGAAAGAAAGGCCATGACCCCGTGCCATACTTGCAACCGAATAGGGATACCACCAAGATAAAGATGATGTATAACATTTAGTGTGCGAATAGGGGATTCTTGATCGGCCCAATTGACAACGCCAGTGTGTGGTTCACTGCAAGGATCCTCTCTTGTAAGCTGATCTACAAGATGAGGCCAACCCAATGTACCGCAGGAATAGTAGAGCTTGTGGAGAGGTGCACACAAGGTATGGTTTTGAACTGGTCACAGTTCTTGCTTAATGAACTGATTAATGACGCGACGCAGACCTAGGAGGACCCTAACCATAAATTTCACTACTCCTACCTACTTATATTGATCTTGTTTACCTTGTGAACCAATACGCCTGATTATGAAAAACAAGATCCACTAGAAGGATTGTAACATTGCATTCTTTTTGCATGCCGAGGAGCTGCACAATATCATCATACAATCTCACTAATTCCAGGCTAACACGCTGCATAGGTACACGGGCTTCATCAATTTCCAGTTTGTTGTGCATAACATGATTATGGAACTGAAGAAGGACCCAGCAAAACAAGCGCACAACATTGGGTTCATGATCACCAATGCTGATGAGTCCACAATTCTCCAAGAATGGTCGAATGAATGGCATGGCTGTAACAACCCAAAAATTCGTAAAAATTTAAAAAATTTCAAGTGACATAAATTGTCTAAAGTTATAGCTAAGTACCTGCTAATGGTTAGCAGAAAATGAAACAGTTTATAAAAGAAAAAGGGGTTGCTTCTTTATAAAAACCTATAAACTAAAGGTGTAATATTAAAAAATTGTGTTAGTGTTGTGAATGACTTAGCAGTTGTAATTCTTTCAGAAGTATAAAAGAACTTGTATTTTCTTACTGCTAGACATAGCGATATTTTTCTTTTGTCAAGTAGGGAAAATATTCTTGTGTATGATCGGGGCTTACTTAGATTTACACTAACACAGATGTACTACTGGTTCCCTACATCTTTAGTAGGTAAGTGCATTATCTAGTAGGGTGTTATTTAAATTCAAGTCGAGAAGATACTTCCCTAGAATGAATAAGATGCTAGTATTAGAATTTTTTTTTAATATGCTGCTTGTCTTCAAGGGGGTAATGTTAATATTTTTATGTCATTACAACTCCATAGTTTGTATTTATAACTATCTCCATAATGACATTCACACAACTACAGATAAATGGGTTAAAACTTTGCGATAACAAGTACTATCCGAAGTTCCTGCAATTGATTGAATATTTATAACTTACAATTCTAAAGAACACTTTTATTTTCGTTTATAGTAATGGTAATTTAATGTTTACATAAAGAGAATATAGTTCACAGCTTGGGGCTTAACTCACTCCATACTATTTGGTGTCTCTCGCAACTACCTTCATTATAGGACTCTATAAACATCATTCTCTCAATGAACTACCATGTTACTTATACTTCTATTTATAAATTCATCATGAAGTTGTTAGAAATTTATTGGGATTTCTTATAATTTTTTTGGTCTTCAGCTAACTGAACACTCTTTCAATAATAACTCAAAGGCTAAGTTCCAAGAGTCCATAGCTCTCCTTCTTACTATGGTTATAAGTTACAACATTTTCTTCTCACAATTTCCACCAAACCTAGATAATAAACATAACTATCCAACTTGATTTATTATCAAAGAAACTCTAGAATAAACAGAAATATTCATGTTATATCCTATAGACGATCCCCTAAGTATCAATACACCATGGTTTTATCATATTATTGGCAAGCATATAATGCAGTTTATAATGATCGTTGGTTTGATTATAAATCATCGTGTTATAGAGATGACTATGGAACTCTACCCAAGCTGGAGAAAATATTTCAAAGGACACGTGGGATGGTTTTATCCACACAAGGGTTGAATTATAACTTAAAACCCTACTCATATGTTTTTACAGAGTGAGGTTTCTTTCGTCTTGTTGGCCGGGCTAAGAGCTCGCAGCCATTCGAAACCTGTAACCACCTTCAAGCTTGGCAGCTTGCTTTCATATCCAAATACTGTGACTGTTTTGAGAGAGGTCATGAGGGGTTTTTGGTCTTTAAAGGCTTAAGTAACATACATCAGATGTAGATATTAGTTTTTCTTAAGGATTCGAGAACTGTGTTTTTCTTGAGCCTACAAAATGAATGGCAAATCTTGTAGAGGAGTACTTCTTCATTCCGGTTGAGTTGTTTGCTCGTTTCCTTCCAAGATGTGACTCAGCATCTTCTTGTCTTCCGGCACAGTGCCAAAATGATCTAAGGTGGTCATTTTACCTTAGCTTCATTCAGAAAGAGAAGCTTAACAGGTAAAGAATTACTCCAGTTTTGTTTTTAGGTTAGTTTTTATAAAATGGTTTTACAAAATAAGAAATTTTTGTAACAATAAAATGGTTTACAATTCTTGCAGGTCCTCCTCCTGGCTCTATAGGTGGAAACGAGTGTATTACCTCAACTGTCCATCTAGGCATATATTCGGTAAGCCCCACTTGCAAATGAGGGTTTCTTCCTACAAATTGATGCGGTGGTTGGAAGATAGTTTCTTTGCGGTTGAAAAAGGCATAGCCTCGGTTTACCTGCTAGCTTGTTGTTTCTTGCTTGCTTGTTTCTGTATGAGTTTTGAAACCCTAGAGCATATTTTTATGCAGGGAGGATGAAGGCTATTGTAGCCGTGATAAAATAGTTTTTATGTCTATGCCTTTACGGCCTGAACAATGTAAAATTCTTTTACTTCTTTTGATAGAGATCAGCTCTAAGCCCTACGAGGCTGTCGACCTTTGTCTGGTTAATTTTTAGTTTTTAAAATAGATTTTAAAGGAAAAGAAAGACTATTAACCAGTTGTGACATATAAACTGATAAGGGTTTTTACCCGACATTAATGATTTGTTACTGTTCGGTATATATATTATTTTGTATTAGCTAAGATTTTAATAGGCATGAGCCTTAGCCTATAATTGTAAAGGCAATAAGCCATTTCTTCCTATTTGATTTTGTTTTTAATGAATTGTTATTGTATTATTTTAATTTATTATCATGCAATTAAAATGATTTACAATGCAATGTATTCATGGGAATTTTTACTGTGTTAAGAGTACTATTAGTACTCAGTTATGCTCAGAAGGGTTACTTTTCAAATTTCCTTACAGTTATGAAAAATAATAAATTTTACATTATAATTTCTTAGCTCTATTTTATTATTCGTCCTTCAATGATCTTACATCTGTTAGAATTCTTATAAAGGAAAAATTAGGGTAAATACTGTAATTTTGTGAATAGGATAGAATCTATCTCTCATAAACGTAGGTAGTATCCTTGAGGTTGCAGTGGAAACTTCTGTTTTAATACAGAGACAAATATAATATGGGAATAAATTATTATAATAATTTATCGAAGACTATCTAAATCTAAACCCTAAGTGATAGTTTGTTTACTATTCCTATGTTTATTTGTTTAACTTTATCTATTGTGTTTATAAAGAATAATAGTATTTATAATAGTTCTATATTTAGTATGATTACTAAATATCTTTATATACCTATGTTCAATTCTTGTCTGAAGTAGATGCATTCAAATAGATAAAGTGTTTATTGTTTCTTCAAAGAGTAATTCATATGCAAACTATAGCAAAATTTAGTTACATTTTCCATTCAAAGTTAAATAAGAATCATCATATCTACTTAATAATCCAATTGCACTAGAGTACTACCTACATCAGGCATGGAAAAATACAATATGGTAATCTATTTCTATTTATTTCTCGTTTAGCATAAATACTACTATTTATAAC
Source organism: Pseudotsuga menziesii (assembly GCA_001517045.1). Taxonomy (NCBI): domain Eukaryota; kingdom Viridiplantae; phylum Streptophyta; class Pinopsida; order Pinales; family Pinaceae; genus Pseudotsuga; species Pseudotsuga menziesii. Next base: position 46,559 of record LPNX010497744.1, read on the forward strand.
ATAATATACAATTCACTAAGTTCATCAATACACAATTACTCTTTTACTCAAAAACCCTAAATATAAAAACATGCCTATATCTGAAACTAGTAAACATTTAACTGAAAATAGTAAATAAATATCATAACCTGAAACAATTAGAAACCTGTTAATGATGAGGTGACAATAGCTTAAGGAGGTTGTTCCTCCCAACAAACTCTTGGAGAAATCTTAGTCTGTGTTTCCTCAGGACCCCTGAGCTTGTTTCTTGGTCCTCCTAGTAGAGTACTGGGTGAATGATGTATCCTTAAGACCTTATGTCACTTGACTAGTCAGATTATAGCAATAATCCAAACCTTCTTACAACAGTAAGAACTTTAGCCTAATAGCTGCATAAGTTTAGTCTCAGCAGTTAACCCCTCAAACTAACTTCACTAATCCCCTCCATCAACTTTTTCATGTGCACTTCATTCACCTGAATGATCACCTCTCAGAATGAGCAGCCTCAGCTGTCCTCACTATGAAATTTTATAGAAAATGCCTAGGTCTTCTCGGTCAGTTTTCACTTAATGAGCCACCTCTTCCAATTCCACTTTCTTGGGGAATCATGACCACAATATAGGGAAGTTGCCACCTGTAAGAGTTAGAAGTAGTTTGAGGATTCTGACACTTGTTAGTATACTCTCCATCAAGTCTCCTCCACCAAGTGACCAGTTAACACTCTTTTAATAGCTTCTCTAAGCTCTTGTCTCATCATTTATTTATTTATAAATAAAATAATCTGAATTAAATTAATTATTCTTGACCCCACTTACTCATCAATTACAAACTTAGCATAAAATATAACACAATGTTCCTCAAATAACATTAAATTGTTTTTGCAAATTGCAGCATGTGACATACACACCTCCTTAATTTATAACACCATCCTTAATTTTATTTATTCCTCATCCTCATAGTTCCTGTGAAATAGAATTGGATATGCATCTCACATATGACTTTCCAATTTCCAGGTGGCTTCTTCTGGACTAAGGTGCTTCCATTGCACCTTCACCGGACCAATGGTGCAATTCCAAAGCGATATCTCCCTCCTTTTGAGGATACAATCCGGTTCCACTAGAAAATCTCCTTCGGGTTCCACCTATACATCATTCCAATTAATAACATGAGTAGCATCATGTACATATTTTTTTAATACAAAAATGTGAAAAACGTTGTGAACTCTTAGATTTGGTGGTAGAGCTAACTGATATGCTACCTGTCCTATCCTGAACAGTATTTCAAAAGGAACACAATATCGAGGTTCTAGATTATCACATCTAGTTAGCCTCGAAGAATTACTTTTGGGTCTCACCTTAATAAAAACATGTTCGCCTACCTCGAACTCGTTTGGAGTTCATTTAAGGTATGCTTGGCTTTTCTGTCGAACTTGCACAATTTTCAAGTTACCTTGTACTTGTTTTACAATTAACTCCATCTCCTTCAATAATTCAGGTCCTAATACTAACTTGTCCACTGTATTACTCCAAGAGTTGGGAGTATTGGATTTCCTTCCATATAGAATTTCGAAAGGACTATACCTAGGTAAAGCTTGATAATGATTATTATAAACAAATTCTACCAGGTGTAAATAATCTTCCCATTTAATTGGCTACTCCTTACGTACATTCTGAGTAGATCCTCCAATACTTGATTTAATTTTTCAATCTGTCCATTAGTTTGAGGACGGAAAGAGGTACTAAAGTTTAATGTAGTATTTAGTCCTTTAAACAAAGATTTCCAAAAATTACTTGTAAATTTAGGGTCTCAGTCTTAAATTATCACCTTTGGTATTCCATGCAACCAAAAAATTTGTTTTAAGAAAATATCAGCAATATTTACAACTTTAGAAGTAGTTTTTATAGGTATGAAATGGGATTCTTTACTCAATTTTTCAACCACTACCATTATTGAGTCATTTAAGTTCTGATTTCTAGGTAATCCCGTAACAAAATCAAGGCTAACTATCTCCCATTTCTTTGTAGGAATAGGCAATTGCTAAAGAATCCCAGCTGGATGCTGATGTTTAGTTTTTACTTGCTGACATTCGAAGCATCTAGCAATATATTCTACCAGCTCATTTTTCATGTTTGGCCAGAAACAATACTTTCTTATTATGGTTATAGTTTTCTGATAACCCAGATGCCCTGAGGGTGATTCCATGAAGATGGGTAACACTTTTTGGCCAAATTTGGCGATGAAAACCTGATTTTTTACTCATGTGCTAGATAGAAGCCCTCAAAACGCATATATGCCATGTGAATTTTGACTTGCAGTAAGAAAACAAATTGTAGAATATTATGTTGGCTTCATAGTGATATTTTTTTAAAATATTCCGATGTCATTTAATGTGTGAATTTTTGCATTTAATGAACTGTGTGACCTTAAAAATTTGAAGAAGCTAATAAGTGGCTCGTGTCCACGTAGAGTAATTCAATATTGCATTAATAATTTTAAAAAAATAAATATATGAGCATGATCTACATAAAATGCAGTGTGATGTGCATATTTTTTTGTTAATTTTTTTTCGCATTATACAATTATTTATTATTTTTCGAAAGTGACCACATTCGATTTTAGCTTCGTTTTAAACACATATTTGTCCACGTAAAGGAATATTTTCTATTTTTTCAAAAATTGAAAAATCAAAGATACCCTTTTGAAGAGGACACGTCGATATGTGATGTGTGCATTTTTAAGAATTTTTTGGCTGTGTATTTTTAACTCTGCGGATTTTTCTTTGAGTTGCTTCAAAGTTGCAGTGTGGTTTTCTAAGTATAAGTTTTAGAAGTAATTAAAAAATAAATATCATATGAATGCCAAAATGTGTGTATGATACGCCAATGGATAGAAGATTCGTTGGTGAATCTATCGGTATCAACTCCGCTCAGTTATGTGCTAGGAAGGGTAGGGTTTACACCTCTGCAAGGCACAGTAAATTTTCCATTTGTTTGAATGAGGGCTAAGTCTGTTTTTTTAAGCCCTCGACCGAGGTATGAACCTCGACCGAGGTATCTAAATACCTCGGTCGAGGTATTTAAATACCTCGACCGAGGGTTTGTAAAGCCCGCAATACCTCGGTCGAGGGCTTGATAAAACCTCGGTTGAGATATTAAGACCTCGGTCGAGGGCTTAACAAGCCCTCGACCGAGGTGCGTTTTTCTGTTTTTGCCGAAATGCGCTTGCCAAAAAGTGTTACCCAGGTCCGTGGATTCACCCCTGAATAAGGATTTTTATGAATTTATTTTAAAATTAACAGCTTAATATTAGGTACATTAGGTACATATAATCTATCTTTATACAGTAATAATCTTTTTTCATTCAAGCTGTACCCTGTACTTAGACTTTCTATTAAATTCTCTTTTACTTTTGCTTGTAATTTTTGGTAATTTTCATCTTGTTATATTCCATCTTCAAGTTGTTCATCCAAGTCTATTGTATAAGTGTTGATGGTTGCTGTAAAATTCAACTTTACATTTCTACTTAATGCATCACCAACCTTATTCTCCTTTCCTTTAATGTGTTGAATTTAAAAATCATATTCACTCAGAAAAGATAGCCACCTAGCTTGCCTAGCATTCAATTTAGGTTTATCTAATAGGTATTTCAACCCTTTATTATATGTCATTAATATAAAATTCCTTCCAATTAAATGATGATGCCACATATTTAAGGCATGTATGACAACAACTAATTCTAAGTCATAGGTCGCATAATTTTTCTCATGAATCATTAGCTTCCTAGACTCATAAGCAATGACGTGTCCTTCTTGAGTTAATACTCCACCTAAACCGTCATTGCATGCGTCAGTACATACTATAAAATCTTTATTAGGGTCAGTAATTCTTAGAATTGGTGCAGTGGTTAAAAATGATTTTAACATTTTAAAACTGTCTTCACACTTCTGATTCCTATCGAATTTCTTCCCCGTTTTTTGCAAAGAGGTTATAGGATTTGCAATTCTTGAAAACCCTTCAAGGAACCTCCGGTCATAACCGGTAATCCCCATGAATGATCGAACATCAATTATGTCTTTTGGGACTGGCCAATCTTTTATTACCTTTATCTTTTTGGGGTCAACAGAAATTCCTTCTTTAGTCGCCACATGACCTAAATACTGGATTTTATCTCTAAAGAAGTCACATTTACTAAATTTTGCAAAAAGTTGATGTTCTCGTAACTCCTATAAGACAATTTTTAACTGTTCTTTATGTTCCTCTTCATACTTTGAGTAAATTAAGATGTCATCAATAAATACGACCAAAAATTTATCTAGATATTTGTGCATTACATTATTCATCAGGCACATAAAAACAGTTGGGGGGGGGGCATTAGTAAGACCGAAGGGCATAACGACAAAATCGTAATGTCCATATCGAGTCCTAAAGGCTGTTTTAAAGATGTATTCTTCTTTGATTCGGACCTGGTGGTATCCAGACCGTAAATCAATCTTTGAAAACACTATGGCTCCACAAATATGATCAAACAGATCATCTATGCGAGGTAACGGGTATCTTTTCTTAATAATCATTTTAATTAATTTATGATAATACATACATAGTCGTAGAGTTCCATCCTTCTTCTTAACAAAGATGACAAGTGCCGCCCAGGGAGACACACTGGGTCTAATGCAATTCTTATCAATGAGTTCTTTCAACTATGACTTAAGTTCATTTAATTCTAGTATATTCATCTGATAAGGGGCTTTCGAGCTGGGCACTACACTAGCTACCATCTCAATAGTAGAATATAATTCCCGTTTCGGAGGCAGTCTCAGAATTTCTTTCAAAAATACATCTGAATATTCCATTAGAATCGAAATATCTTCCAATTTTAATTTATCTATGTTGTTAATGTTTTCTTCATCGATTACTATTACTGCATAAGCCTTACAGACTTTCCTAACATCTCTCTTAAGCTGCAAAGCATAAATCTTCCTCATGGCTATTTACCTAGGGATTCCCTTTACATTTATTAACTTTCCATCACTATTTATGCAAGTAAAGGTTTTATCAAAGAAATTAAAGATCACTCTATATTGTTCTAACCAATCCATACCAATTAACATATAATATGAACCTAAAGGTAACACATTGAGTTTAACAAAGGTTTCAAACTAATCCATAGTTACTGCACAATTCTTAACAAATCTAGTTACTTTTCTCTTTGCACCGGTAGCTAGTTGAACTAACCAAGAACGTGTAAACTTTTCAACTGAAAGATTACACTTTTCTACTAAATTAGGAGAAATATAGCTTAAACTAGGTCGTGGATCATATAAAATAGATATAGGTATTTGATTTATCTTACCTTACCCTTCCACCATGAAAGTTTGATAATATGCTTCCTGGTTCTCTAATAATGCATTGATCCTAGGCATTGTCCTCACTAGATCACCAACAATCATCTCCTCCTGTATTGTGTGTATGTTGCTAACAATCTTCTTCCGATTGGGGCAGACTGATGCATAATGAGGACCATTGCATTCCCAACACTTTATGGGTTCCTTTCGTTCAAATTTCTTCGTATATTTATTGTGGTTGTTAGCAGATTCTTTACTCTGATTATTCAGATTGGTCTATGAATTACTTTTGTTCCCTTGGAAATTTTTACTAGGAAAATTTATGGTGTTATTATTTTTAAAATTTTGATTAGGCACAAACTCTTTCATTTTTCGTTCAAAGTTATTATTCCTTTTGGCCTTCCAGTTCACCATACCCTCCTTTTTATGATTCTGTTCATAACATAAATTCACTTTTCTCATTGCTTCTTCTAATGTTTTCGGATTGTCATACTCAATTATGTCCTTTATATGATAAGGTAAACAGTTGAGAAACCATTGTACCTTAGGTTTCTTGTCCACAATATATGGCACATACCTAAGCAGACTTAGAAATTTACTATTCAGTTCTTTTATATTCATTGTACCCAGTTTTAGCTCATAAAATTCCTTATCCCTTTCCTCATAGTATTGTTCAGATAAAAATTTATTTTTGAAATATTTCTTAAATGTACTCCAATTTATGTTTTTCTCCCTTATACCTTTTACTCTTTTTAAGTCCTGCCACCATATATCTTCTTTTCCTGTGATATTATAAATAGCCATCCTGGCCTTTAGTTGATTAGAGTAGTTATAAATTTGAAAGTATTTCTTCATCCTGGATAGCTAGGATTCTGCTTCTTCCCCCTTCTTAGTTTCTCCATTAAAGGTTGGTGGCTTGATCTTCTTGCACTCCCCATAGATTTCTTCATAAGGTTTAAATTTTCTCTTCCTAATATTGTGGTTATCTTCATTACTGTCACTAGTATAATGAAAGTTTTTTTTATGTAAATCACCTTATGCTTCAGAAGATGAGCTACTTTCATTTTTAACTTGTTTAGTCTTTTTATCTTTATGCTGATAACCTGAATATTCAGACTCAATTCTTTTACCTTTTCCCTCGGTATGAAATCTTTCAATTAAAATCTAATTTAGGTCCTCCCAAGTTCTCAGAATCCTCTCATTTTCTTTCTTAACCGATTCCATCTCTGTTTTTAATTCTTTAACTGTTTGTAGTAGTTTGGAAGAATTATTATTTATTTCTTCTTGTATAGGTTATTTTTGAATATTATTCCGTTCAGTGTAAGGAGATTCCTCATCCACATATTCTTCAAATCTATCCATACCTATCATTAACTCAGAAACTAAATGTCGTGGGTGTATCATTGAAAGAAAACACCATCAGCATATTTATTTAAATTTATTGTTCCACATAAGAAAGTTGAGCTACATTCAGGCCTAGTGTTTGAAACTTGTGCTCTGATACCACATGTAATAACCCAAAAATTTGTAAAAATTTAAAATTTTTCAAGTGACATAAAATGTCTGAAGTCATAGCTAAGTACCTGCTAATGGTTAGCAGAAAATGAAATAGTTTATAAAAGAAAAAGGGGTTTCTTCTTTATAAAATCCTGTAAACTAAAGGCATAATCTTAAAAATTTGTGTTAGTGTTGTTAATGACTTAGCAGTTGTTATTCTTTCAGAAGTATCAAAGAACTTGTATTTTTGGTGTTGCTAGATATACTGATTTTTTTTTGTCAAGTAGAGAAAGAATTCTTGTGTGTGATCGGGGCTTACTTAGCTTTACGCTAACACAGATGGACTACTGGTTCCTTACAGGTTTAGAAAGTAAGCGTATGATCCAGTAGGGTGTTATTTAAATTCAAGTCAAGAAGATACTACCCTAGCATGAATAAGATGCTAGTCTTAGAAAAATGTTTTAATATGCTACTTGTATTCAAGGAGGTAATGTTAATTTTTTCTGTTGTTACAACTCCATAGTTTGTGTCTCTAACTAACTGCATAATGACATTTACACAACTACAAAAACATGGGTTAAAAATTTGCTAGAACAAGTACTATCCAAAGTTCCTCCAATCGATTGAACATTTGTAATTTACAATTCTAAAGAACACTTTTATTTTTGTTTACAGTAATGGTAATTTAAAGTTTACATAGAGAGAATATAGTTCACAGTTTGGGGTTTAACTCACTCCATACTGTTTGGTGTCTCTTGCAGCTACCTTCATTTAAGGGCTCTATAAACATCCTTCTCTCAATGAATGACCATATTACTTATACTTCTATTTATAAATTCATCATTAAGTTGTTATAATTTTTTTGGTATTTCTTATAACGTTTTTGGTATTCAGCTAACTGAACACTCTTTCAATAATAACTCAAAGGCTAAGTTCCAAGAGTCCATAGCTCTCCTTATTACTATGATTATATGTTACAACATGTTCTTCTCACAATTTCCACCAAACCAAGATAATAAACATAACTATCCAACTTGATTTATTATCAAAGAAACTCTAGAATAAACATAAATATTCATGTTATATCCTATAGTTGATCTTTTGAGTATCAATACACCATGGTTTTATCATATTATTGTCCATCATATCATGCATAGTTTATAATGATAGCAGGTTTGATTATAAATCATTGTGTTGCAACGATGACTATGGAACTCTACCCATGTTGGAGAAAATATTTCAAAGGACACGTGGGATGGTTTTATCCACACAAGAGTTGACTTATAACTTAAAACCCTACTGATATGTTTTTGTAGAGAGAGGGTTCCTCCATCTTGTTGCAAGATGGGAGCTCATGGCCATTGGAAACCTATAACCACCTTCAAGCTTGGCAACTTGCTTCCATATCCAAACGTTGTGACTATTTTGAGATAGGTCGTGAGGGGTTTTTAGTATTTAAAGGTTGAAGTAGCATACAAGAGTGTAGATACTAGTTTTTCTTAAGGATTTGAGAATTGTGTTTGTCTTGAGCCTACAAAATGATTGACAAAGCTTGTACAGGAGTACTTCTTCATTTTGATTGAGATGTTTTCATGTTTCCTTCCAAGATGTGACTCAACATCTTCTTGTCTTCTGGAACGGTGCCAAAACGATCTAAGGTGGTGGTTTTACCTCGGCTCCATTCAGAAAGAGAATATTAACAGGTAAATACTTACTCTAGTTTCATTTTTAGGTTATTTTCTATAAAAGGGTTTTACAATTTAAGAAATATTTGTAACAATAAAATGGTTTACAATTCTTCGTGGTCCTCCTCTCGACTCTGTAGGTGGAAATGAGTGTATTCCCCCGACTGTTTATTTCGACATACATTCGATAATCTCTAGTTGTAAATGAGGGTTTCTTCCTGCAAATTAATTTGGTGGTTGGAAGATAGGTTCTTTCCAGTTCAAAAAGGCACGACCTCAGTTTACCTGCTACCTTGTTGTTTCTTGCTTGCTTGTTTTTGTATGAGTATCAAAACCCTAGAGGGTATTTTTATGTAGGGAGGATGAAGGCTATTGTAGCCATGATAAAATAGTTTTTATGTCTGTGCCTTTACAGACTGAACAATGTAAACTTCTTTTAATTCTTTTGATAGAGCTCAGCTCTAATCCCTACGAGGCTGTCGACCTTTGTCTGGTTAATTTTTAGTTTTTAAAATAGATTTTAAAGGAAAAGAAAGATTGTTAACCAGTCGAGACATGTAAACTGATAAGGGTTTTTACCTGGCATTAATGATTTGTTACTGTTTGATATATATATTATTTTGTATTAGTTAATATTTCAATAGGCCTAAGCATTGACCTGAAATTCTAAAGGCAATAAGCCATTTCTTCCTATTTGATTTTGTTTTTAATGAATTGTCATTGTATTATTTTAATTTATTATCACACAATTAAAATGATTTATAGTGCAATGTATTTATGGGAATTTTTACTATGTTAAGAGTACTATTAGTACTTAGTTATGCTCAAAAGGGTTACTTTTCAAATTTCCTTAAAGTTATGAAAAAGAATAAATTTTACATGATAATTTATTAACTCTATTTTATTATTCTTCCTTCAATGATATTACAGGTGTTACAATTCTTATAAAAGAAAAAATTAGGGTAAATACTGCAAGTTTGTGAATAGGATACAATCTATCTTTCATAAACCTAGGTAGTTTCCTTGAGCTTGGAGTAGAAACTTCTGTTTTAATATAGAGATGAAAATTATCTCGGAATAAATCATTATAATAATTTATTGAAGACTATCTAAATCTAAACCCTAAGTGATAGTTTGTTTACTATTCCTATGTTTATTTGTTTAACTTTATCTATTGTGTTTATAAAGAATACTGGTATTAATAATAGTTCTATATTTAGTATGATTACTAAATATCTTTATATACCTATGTTCAGCTCTTGTCTGAAGTAGATACATTCAAATAGATAAAGTGTTTATTGTTTCTTTGAAGAGTAAATCATATGCAAACTATAGCAGAATTTAGTTACATTTTCCATTCAGAGTTAAGTAAGAATCATCATATCTACTTAATCACCCATATGTTACTACCTATATCAGGCATGGAAAAATACAGTATGGCATCTATTTCTATTTATTTATCATTTAGCATAAATACTTCTATTTCTAACATAATCTACAATTCACAAAGTTCATCAATACACAATTACTCTTTTCCTCAAAAACCCTAAATATAATAACATGCCTATATCTGAAACTAGTAAACATTTAACTGAAAAAAGTAAATAAATATAATTACTTTAAACAATTAGAAACCTGTTAGTGATGAGGTGACAATAGCTTAAGGAGGTTGTTCCTCCCAACCAACTCCTAGAGAAAGCTTAGTTTGTGCTTCCTTAGGACTCCCCAACCTGTTTCCTAGTCCTCCTTGTAGAGTACTGGGTGAAAGATGTATCCTTAATACCTTCTGTCACCTGAATGGTCAGATTATAGCAATAATCCAAACGTGCTTACAATAGTAAGAACTTAAGCCTAATAGCTACATAAGTTCAGTCTCAGCAGTTAACCCCTCAAACTCACTTCAGTAATCCCTTCCATCGAATTTCTCATGTGCACTTCATTCACCTGAATGATCACCTCTCAGAATGAGTAGCCTTAGCTGTCTTCAATGGGAAATTTTATAGAAAATGCCTAGGTATTTTGGGTTAGTTTTCACTTAATGAGCCACCTGCTCCAATTCACTTTCTTGGGGAATCATGACCACAAATATAGGGAAGTTTCCACCTACAATAGTTCGAAGTAGTTTGAGGATGCTACCACTTGTCAGTATACTCTCCACCCAGTCTCCTCCACCAAGTGACCACTTAACACTCTTTTAACAGCTTCCCTAAGATGTTGTGTCATCATTTATTTATTTATAAATAAAATATTCTGAATTACATTAATTATTCTTGACCCCACTTGGTCATCAATTACAAACTTAGCATAAAATATAACACAATNCTAACAATAAATTGTATTTGCAAATTTGGGCATGTGACAATGGGCCACTAGTGGAGCCGCTTCCTGCAGACCAGAACGAAGAAGACCCATCAGCTAACCAAGGTGCAAATGTTGGTGCAGGAGGTGATGCTGGAATTGGCCAAGGAAGTGGTCAAGGAAATGAGGAAGGAAACGATCAAGACAATCTGTCGCAAGAAGAGGAAGAAAAAGATGATAATGAGGATAGGGATAACTCTTGTCATGGTAATTCAGGGAGCACACCTAGTCAGGAGAACATACTGACCCAAAAACAAACACAACAACAAGAACGAGAGCCCTCATGCAAGAAAATGAAAGCTAGCAAAACAAATAACATGGATACCTTCATTGAAGAGGATATCCACACGCTAGCAGAAGCTATAGCTATAGTCACCAAGGACACGTCAAATCCACTGTTGAGGCTAAGACATATGGTGTGGATCCCAGCATCCTATTGGTCTCACTAGAGCTAGTGGAACTGATCAAAGTCAGAATTTAGGGCCATGCACTGGAAATAGGAACATACATGAGTTCCTTTGATGATGTTGTCAAGGAATTTGACACCCTGCAGATCGACTTCTCCAAGATGGACTTGAGTGAATTCTATGAAATACAACATGAAGCCATGTCACAAATTCGGTTAAGGGAAAATGTTGTTTCCTATCAAGCAACAAAACAACAAAGGAAAGCGAAGGTGCACAAGGCGCTCCTTAAGGAAAAAGAGCAAGAACATCAAGGGAGAATTTCCCTCCTTACAACAAAGGAACAATAAATTGTGGCATGCAAGAAAATCCACATTGCATCAGCTGAAATGATTAAAAGCGTGATTGCAGAGTTCCCACCTAATGTGGGCCACGGAGATGAGAATTCAACAGCTAAGGTTTCCTGGCTTACGCAGATTGCATAAGACCTAAAGAAGCAGGTTGAAGACCTTTAGGAAAGGTAGGTGCCATCCACACCTCCTGAGGTGCTCGAGGAGTGGAGAAGAGCAGCGTCTCAGGCTGCTGGGAAGATAACTCAAGGAGAAAAATTATGCGCCAAGGAAGTAGAACCCGTTTCCATGATAAAGGAAGTGCTTCTGGAAGATTCGACTGCAAAGAATATAAGGGAAATCATGCACAAAGTTAAAAAGAAAATCGTTGTGGAAAAGGAAAAGATGAAGAAGTTGTCAGTTAAAGAGAAGGTGAAAAACTTAACTAAGATCAAATGACTGCAGTAGGAAATCCAGGCTCTTCATGACTAAGAGAGGGCTAGGTAAGCATAAGTTGAGGCGCACTAGTCTGAAGCAGTGCAGATCACATGCCTTATTCACTCACTGCAGCAGAAACTTGGAAAAATTACGTAGTCAATGGAGGAAGGTCTGTGAGAACATATCAGTTATGACCGAGTGGAGCAGTTGTCCTCATAGGAAGAAGAAGTAATAGAGGAATTTGCTAGGGTGCAACAGATGGTGAAGGATTTTCAGGACAAGGTTTGTTTTGTGGTGTAGCCGATGTGAGAGACATAAATTTTTAGGGGAGAAACATAATGTTTTGTAGAAGGAAATTTTGAGGAGACATCCCTTTTTGCTTAGTGGCTCGGGATGAGCCAAATGTGAGTGTCAGGGGCCTGTTCGGCCAGGAAAGGTGCAGAAATAATAATCTAGCATGCAAGCAAAGGAAGGAAAGTTCCGCACAAAATGAGAAGGAAAGTAGGTCACGAAATAAGCAAAGGAACCAGCGCAGAAGGATAGAAATGCGCACGATGAAGAAAAGGTGATCTTACAGGCGTATAGGTGATTAATGGCTAGAAAGCTACAGGTTAGGAAGCTCATGGCTGCTAAAGTTGGAATAATCCAGCAGACAGTGCACGTATGAAGGCATATATGTAAGTCATGCCGATAGTGCCTTGTGTTAGTCCATGACCACTTGTAACCATTTTTTATAGCTGAATATGACTTGTAACTGATGAACTATATGTAGGAGACCTTGTGTGGTCCTATAGAAGTTATAAATAGGAAGAACCTATTTTGTATAAGGGTCATTCGTCAGTCACTGGTTTGGTTCACCATTTTGTTGTTTTCTTTAGTTTTTGTTAAAGAAGTTAGTGTTGGTAAAAGAAAGACTCAAATTAGAGTCTAGTAGAGGAAGAAGGTTGTTCAGCTATGTATATTGCAATTGTGTGTGCAAACCTCTAGTAGGTATAAGAGTTTATCCAGGATGTGTGCAGATCAGTAGGAGTAGATAGAAGAATAAACAGAAAGAATGAGAGAAACAAGATTGAGTCAGAAATACATGCCATAAGAACAGTCTGCAGGTCATAGACTGTAAGGTTCTATATCCATTTCTCATGCCAGATGAAGAGAACCTTGGTGGTTTTTCCAAGATGGGTTTCCATGTTATTTCCTATGTTGAATGATGGATTTATGTTGAATTTTTATGTGAATATCAAGTATTTTCTTACTGTCTATTGATGAGTTACTGTTGAATGTATGGCGCCATCTTATTAATCAGTGAGTGAATGATTGTTTAAAGCATTGCTGGAATGTGGTGTATAAGTTTATGGTTAATTTCCTAAGTTAAATCATAAGTCACACATTGTTTGTCAGTGCAAAGAATCAGTTGCGTCGCACAAGTTGCACCAATTGTGAAGGATAAGGACATGGTCGTGCCATGCATACACTGACATACAATTGTGTCCAGTTGCACAGTAAGAGGCTCCTTCATCATGTTTCCTTTGTCAAGCGGCTTGGCCACACACCAAGGGACTATAATCCCTTGCCAACTTCGGAAACATGGTTTCGACATTTACCCATTAGATATCTTGGGTGAGACCGCGTCTTCCTTGCAAGTGTTTCCGACTAAGGTTGCTCTATCGGGCCGATGTATTGTGTTGTCTTCTTTGGTATTTTGTTGTTGTTGAACCATGGGTTGAGAGAGAAAGAGAAAGAGGCCAAAATATCAAAATAAAAACAAATGGGAAAACATACCTAACTGGAAAAATAAAAGACATGACAACTTTGAAATGAAAAAGAAAAGAACTAAGCTTTATAAGAACACAGGGAATAACTATCAGGGATACCAAGGGAATACTTATAAAAAAATTAAACAACAGAATCCTGTAGCAGCAAAACAAAGGGAAACACCCAGTACTTTTAATAAACATACTGCACAAAGGGAACCACTAAAATGATGGGAATGTGGTGAACCACATTACTTTAAGCATTTCTTCTTAAGAAAGAATAATTATAATGATGTCCATTTAATCCAAGAATATACTACAGTGGGGGATATAACATGAAATATGCCCAAAATTAGTGCAGCATTGGAGAACTGACAGGTAGATCATTAAACATCTATGGTCAAAATCGAAGGTACGATAAAAAAAAAACCCATTTCTATATTGATTGATCAAGGTCCAATTCTAAGTTATGTATCACCTATAATTGTAGCACTATATAAATTACAGCAATATAAGTTTGAAATATCTTGGTTAGTACAACTTGCTACAGGCACAAAGTGAAAGGTCACTAGTTTCATGAAAAACTGTGAATTCATTATGAATGACTTAAAAACACATGATGATTTAAATATTTCACATCTAGGATATTATGATTTGCTGATAGGAAAGGACTGGTTAGAGAAACATAGAGTTAATTTAAACTACTATTATAAAACATTCTCATATGTGGATGATAAAGGTAATACCGTTATCCTAAAAGTAATTTCCATAAAGGTTTCCATAAGGGAAATCTTTTCCTTAGAAATGAAAAGGTTTGTTCGTAAGGGATGCAAAGTTTTTTCAGTTTACATAATGGATGAAAAAGAGAAAGATAATAAACTTAAAATAGAAGATATGCCAATTTTAAAATATTTTAAAGACATATTTTAGAAAGAGATTCCCAGACAACCTCTGAAAAGAGATATAGAATCTATGATCAATGTCATACCAAGGGTAGTGCCAGCATCAAAGGCTCCTTATCGAATGAATATAGTAGAGATTACTGAACTAAAATCACAATAAAAAATACATGTGACCTAGTGTTTCCCCTTAAGGAGCTCCAATTTTATTTTAAAGAAAAAGGATGGAACTCTAAGATCATGTCTAGATTATAGATAGTTAAACAAAATGAAGATTAAAAATAGATATAATTTTCCTTGGATTCACAATGTATTCGATTAGTTTCAAGGGGAAACAATATTTTCAAAAATATATTTAAGAACAAGATACCATTAGGTACGAATCAAGGACGTAGACATATTTACAACTTCTTTTAGAACTAGATATGGTCATTATGAGTTTGTTTTAATTCCCTTTGGGTTAACAAATAACTTGAAAATTTTTATGTGTTTAATGAATAGTTTATTAAGTAAATACTTATATAAATTTGTAGTTATATTTATCGACGACGTATTAATGTAATCTAAAAATAAACAAGAGCATGAAGAACACTTGAAAATATTCTTACAAGTATTAAGGGAACAACAATCGTTTGCTAAGTTTAGAAAGTGTGACTTCTTTAAAGAAATAATTCTAAGGATGGTATATTAGTCGATCATGATAAAATTAGGGCTATCGCTTAATGGCACGTGCCAAAAAATGTAACGGATATAAGATCATTGATGGGGATTACTTTATACTTCCAAAAATTCATTGAAGGATTTTCTAAGATAGCCTACCCTATAACTTCATTACAAAAGAAAGGAAATAAATTTGAATGGAGAAAAAAATGTATAGAGAGTTTTAATAAATCGAAGCACTTATTAACTGCAACCCCTATTTTAAGAATGGTTGATCCTTTTAAAGATTGTGTTGTATGTACATACGCATGTAAGGAAGGTATAGGTAAAGTACTAATTCAAGAAAACTATGTCATAGCCTATGTTTCTAGGAAGTTAAAAGAACATGAGAAGAATTATGCTACTCATGACCTAGAATTAGATGCTATCATACATGCACTAAAATGTGGTGACACTATCTCATTAGAAGAAGATTATTATTAATCTCGAATAATATAAGTCTAAAATACTTGTTTGATCAACATAATCTTAATGATAGAGAAGCTAGGTGGTTATCTTTTCTAAGTGAATATAATTTTGAAATAAAACATATAAAATGAAAAGAGAATAAAGTTGTAGAAGCCTTAAGTCGTCATGTAAACTTGTTGTATGCAAGGAACAACTATGAATCAAATTTAGAAAATAAAATTTTAAATGCAGAAAAATTTGACAATGAATATAAAAAACTAAAGGAAATGACTGCAGAAAATTAAATGAATCATGTAAAAATAGATCTCAATCTTAATGGAAGAGGGTTATTACTACACAAAGGTAGTTTATACATACCAAATTTAACAGATATTAAGTTGATTACTATCCATGAATTACATCAAATACCTTATTCAGGACATCCTCGATATCAGAAAATGATTACCATGACAACGGAGGATTTATTTTGGCCTAACATGAAAAATGTAGCATAATATTTAGCATTGCACATGGAATGTTGACAGGTAAAAGTAAAAAACCAACATCCAGTAGGATTATTATGGCCGCTACCCATTCTAGAATGGAAATGGGAAATTATCAGCATGGACTTCATAACCGGATTTCCTAATAATGTTAGACAACACGACTCAATCATGGTCGTAGTGGAAAAATTAATTAAGGAAGCTCACTTTATTCTGGTAAAGTCTAATTTTAAGGTTATTAACATTGCTGATATATTTCTGAAATTTTTTTTTAGGCTGCACGGTGTACCTAAGGTAGTCATCTCATGGAGAGATGCAAAATTTATAGAAAATTTTTGAAAAGATTTATTTAAAGGATTAGGAACAAAGCTAAATTTTAGCACCGCATATCACCCCTAGACCCGCGAAAAAAATTGAAGAGTAAATTGGATTTTAGAATACATGCTTAGAATGTATGTAATGGATAAACTAGGTAAGTGGGAAGATTAGTTGCATTTGGTAGAATTTGCGTATAACAATCACTTCCAAGTTTGAGCTGGATTAAGTCCATTTGAAATTTTGTATAGCTGAAAGTGTGACACTCCAATTTCTTAATGTAGTCTAGTCGATAGATTAATGTTAGGACCTGATTTATTAAAAGATATGGAACCAATAGTGAACCATGTACACCATAATTTGAAGGTTTCCCAAGATATGCAAAAGAGTTATGTTGAACTAAAAATAAATCCACAAGAATTCCAAGTAGGATAACATGTCTATGTAAAGGTAATACCCAAGAAAATATCCGTAAGATAGGGAAAATACAGAAAATTGGTGCCCAAGTATTGTGGGCCATTTGGAATTTTGGAAAATATTAGAGCGGTGGCATACCTTCTAGAATAACCTCCTACAATAAAAGTACATAATGTTTTTCATGTTTCAATTTTAAAGAAATACATTCGTGATGTTACTCATGTGATTGACTGGAATTGTATACAGGTGGAACCCAGTGGATAGTTTCAAGTGGAACCAGAATGTATTCTCAACAGGAAATAACTTTTACTCTGGAACCGTAGCATCTGACAAATCAAGGTGCAATGGATCACCTTAGTCTAGAGGAATCAACTTGGAAATTGGACATTAATATGTGAGAGGCATGTCTAGCTCTATTGCAAGATGAAATAATGGAGGAATGAGACAAACAAAATAATAACACTGAGGATGGTGTTATCCTTTAAGGGTAGGTCTATGTAATACACCAAAACAATTGTCAATTTTTATTATTTGGAATATTTTTTTTTTATATTTTGACAATAAATTAAAAATGAATGTAATGAAATATTATTATTGAATAATTAAAATATTGAGGGGAAACAGAACTGAAGTAGCTGTTGAAAGAGTGTTTGCTGACTCTCAAAGGGAAATGACAAATGGAAAAAGCTGCTGAGTGAGAACTAATGTGATGTAGGAGGCATTTGTGGAGTGCTAAAGAGCAGGAATATCATAAATGACCAATTCCTAGGAAAAATACTATAAAATAGTATGTCCATCGAATAAGAATGATGTTGGCGATGGATGGGGAAATGATGTGTTGATGAAAATAGATGGCGTGTCGATCGGAATTTGTCATTGTGGTTTAGCAAACAAGCTTGGGGGTTATAGAGAAATTAAGTTTTGGCTTCTTTAGTATTGGTTGGGAGGAACCACAACATCAGTTTTGTTTTCCCGACAGTGGTTACAGGTTCCTTACTAAATTTCTTAACTATCTAGTACTGATAATTATAGTCTACATGCATATTTGAATTTGAAATTCATTTTAAACTGAGGATTAAATGAGATGTCTATTCCTAATCTTTTTATCTCTTTCAATATTATGTTCTTAGTATAAGTTGTTATTTATTTATAAAGTGTAGAATCACAGATCTCCTTTACAGGTAGAAATCACAATGATGAATTAATATTTTCTAGATTGTTTCTTATGTTAAGCTACATTTTTATAAATCAAACTCTTTAAATGCATACTCTCAATTTTAGCAATAAATCAATCACTTCTCTCTAGGAGCTGAAGGCATCCACCCATAGACTATTTTTGTTTAAATATAATACACAAATATTTTTATTTAACATAATCTTGGTCTTGAGTATTCATACCCAGTCTAGGGTAGCTCTAAACATAATAACAAATAAATGGAACTAAATGAAGTGATAAATATTAATAAAAATATTAACAACTAAGTAATCAGTTAACAAATTAATCATCAGCACCCAACTCATAGAACTCAACTCTAAACTTAGAAAATAATCAAATCTAGCTAAAACGAAGAACAAGTTTATTTCCAAATAAATAACTTATATAATAACCAAAATACAAAACAATATTTAAAAATAAAAAATCACATCTACATGTTTTAATAACCTAATCAAATACAAGTGTACATCCTCTCGTTCTGGGAATCCATACCCAAGAATAGATCGATTTAGATAAAGATTAAAATTAACAACAAAGTCACGATATCGAAGTATAAGAAACAACCATTTTATTGAGAACAAAGCTTCCAAATAATATTCACAATCTAATAAAATTAAAATCTAGGGACATGACCGTAGGGTGAGGTTTACTTTTACCCAAAATTTATTTTACAGAACGAATCTTAAACATCTAACAATTTTTCCAAAATGTAAATGAAATTGCTACTGTAAAGCCAATCCATGGAAGCCACAGATTAAAACTAAAAACACAAGGTTAATTATCCATTCAACCAACTACTCTAAATGAAATGAATTCTCTATGTGAGAGGATGTACATCCCACTCTCTAAACCATACATCTGAGTATAGAACCGATATGGGTTATGATTTTAACCAAAACTTATATTCGTAGTGGTTGTAAAATCCCTATCTTTCCATAGACTGCGAACCAAAGAAACTAAGGAACCATTTTAACCATGACCACTATCAAGAATCTTATTTTAGGAATGATAGATGATCTAGATGTACAATCCATAAACCATGCTGCATTGGTGGTCATATGCACAAAACCTAGTGGAGTTAGTATAACCTTAATGACCAAAAAAATAATTTATGTATTCTTCCTATTTAACAAACTTGAGGAAATCCCTCACCTATGGACAAAGAAGAAGGAGGCCTCAGAGGAGGTGACCTTGTCATTTCTTTCACTGGGCCATGCTTAGTGACCTACATTCACATGCAAACAATATTAATTTGTGCATGTTTAAAACTGTAACCTATTGAAAGGTAAAGAAAACCCAATTGCATTTTTTACCTACATTCTGAGTTTGGGTCATGAGGGTGAACCGGAATTATTCCAAATCTTTCATGCATACCTTGAGTTCACCTCTCAACAAAATGATAGAGTCAAAACAACTCCA
The DNA here is from genome assembly GCA_001517045.1 of Pseudotsuga menziesii. Lineage (NCBI taxonomy): Eukaryota > Viridiplantae > Streptophyta > Pinopsida > Pinales > Pinaceae > Pseudotsuga > Pseudotsuga menziesii. The sequence goes on from LPNX010497744.1 coordinate 66,217, forward strand.
TTTTTTTATAAATGTAAACCTTTTAAAAATAACTAGAGAGGAAGAACTCACCTTGTTAAGTCGCATAGAGGGCCAAGGGTCGGCTCCTCCTGGCTCTTCCTTCCTCCTCTTCCCACAAAACAAAAAAAGAATTTAAGTCAAACTCTATATCTAACTAATAAACCATTAAAATTTGAAATGGCATGGTAATGACAGAAGCAATTCTTCTTCCTTACCTATTTGAAATATTGTAGGATGTAAATCCTTTTCCAGAACTTGAAAGAGTGTGACTCGCTTCCCTTTTAACCATATGATGAGCCAGGTAAGTCCAAGTATAAAATGGAAACCACCATTTCCATTAATCCACTGATTAAAACTTTAATACAAACTAAAGTTACATAATTGTCACTAAACTTTCCATAATAGACCATGGAGGGAAAGAAGAAGGGAGAGACTGATGTAGCACATCCATGGAGCGGTTGAGCTTCATTCAAATAAAAAATAAAACAAACCAAATGAATCAAGCAAAAACCATCACTTAATCATATAGCCACATTAAACCCTATGGAAAACCCTTGAGCGAGATCTTGACAAGTGGAGGGTTGAGATCCATCTTGGGCTAGAAAGCATCTATTTAAACATAAGTCCTTAAATGTTCCAGACTGCACTGTCAACTTGGAGCTAATACCAAGGAATTAAATTTTATTACAAGTCATTAAAACCTTCATCGATCACATTCACCTGTGTCTCCAACATATAACATTATATCAAACCCTATAAATTATCACCCCACAATACATAAGCCCGCAAGCTAAAGGCCTTAAACCATGGCTTAAGTCATTACAAGATCCCAACATAGTTTAACATACTACCATCAAAATTTTAAAACATTTATGCAACCACCGAATGTCTTGAAGGGTGGGTTTAACACAAGTTAAACTAATAATCATAACTAGGGCTAATCCATGAGGTTAGGATTATTCCCTAAGTAACCAAACATTTATAATAAACTCAAAAGACTTAAACTTCACCTTGGCAAGGATGCGACTAAGTCATCATTACAAATGGATACCACGCCAAACGAAAGACTCACCCTGTCATTAATCCATTAACATGTCAAGTTAAATGTATCGATGCATGTGAACAAAAATATGTAACGACGAATTAAAATGTGCTACGACCAATAGATACATGTTATGAAAAGGATAAATAATAAACAATAAAGTAATTATTTAGTTATTTAGTTATGGGAATTGAGGGTTTGTTACATTATTAACCACTAGCATAGATCCATCTAAAAGGGCATCTACCGAGCACCCAGAGGAATCAAGCCTCTCAAGGTGCAAACCCTTTCTTAGAGAGAAAATGTTAGGAAATGTGTAATGCAATGTTTATGGTTTTAGCTTATCTAATTTATGTTGTTATATATATATATATATATATATATATATATGCAATTCTAAATAATTTAAATTTAATTTAAGGGGAGATGTTATTTTTAATAATATTTTTTATTTTTTTATAAAGGCCATGTGTCAAATCTACGATGCGCATGGAAGGAGTTACACATCTCTCCCATATTGGGTTGTAGAATGCAGCTCTTCAGTGCAATGATTGCTCGTTTGACCTAATCTTGTTGACTCACTAGACCTTATGTGACTTCTCAATGGATGTTGACCTCTACTATGTTATTATTAGGTCCATAAGAAAAACCAATTTGACCATTCAACCATACCCTAAGTCAAATTAGTTGACTTGTTGACCATATCCTTAGTCATCCATCTAATCACTTTTCGTCAATAATTTGTCCACTTGTCAACCACTAGTAGATACACATTCACATCAACCTTAACTCTGATAGACCATTATTACGACTCGTGATTTGAGTGTACTTAATTGGTCATCCACAAATATTGTCAATTTTGATTGCTTCAAATAGATTTGAACCTTCCAAGGCATTCTAGGTGGCCTCAAACTAGATCATGCATACCATGATTTGCTTCTTACTTGACGCCATTTTTCAATGGCCTAAATCAAAACATAGAAAAAACACGACCATTTTTTTCTCTCTAAATGTCCCCCACTCAAACCAGTTGTTTACTGGTCGATTTGGTACTATCTTAAAGGTAATTAGACATAACATTATTTACTATGCCAAGGATTTGAACATATCTACATACATTCATTTTATGTTTCTTTAGCATACTAAAATATGGAACTTATGTTGCTTCTCATGGATGTCCATCATGCAAATCCATCTCACCACAAGGATTCACACTCAAACATGCAAATCTAAGTGAATTAAAAAATATTTCTTCCAATAATCTTGTATAACATTGAATCAATCTACATTCTATGATGTAGATCCAAGTAACCATATCTTGATGAGATCACTCTTGTTGGAGATTTAAAGTCTACCAAAATTTTATACCATATTAATATTTCATGGATGCAACAGACATTATTAACAAAATAGAAATATATAACAATAAAGTGACTAATAAAAACATACACATCATAAAAACCATGAACATTGGCTAAAACACTCTCCACCCACAAACATCATATCCATTATACACCATATACTAAACAAATCCCATAAGGCACTAATCGCACAACCTAGGTTGATCAATACTATAAATTCCAACCAAGAAGCAATGGTAGTCATGAAGGACATGCCAAGTCATTCGAGGAAATGGAAGAAGGATTATTAAACCAATTCACATGAGCTAATATGCTAGGATTACCAAGAATGGGAAGTACCAACATTATCCCAAAACTACAACCAACCCTAGGATATCATGACAATGTCACTCTCATCTATTGATAACCATGTAACTCTAACCAAAGATCTATTTGTGGTTATTTCTCGGCTCATTGGGTTTACGTTGGTCAAATATAGGTTAAAAATCATAGCTATGTATAGATACATGAATTATTGCGACATACCTTATAAGGATTCCATTCATGGTAGAAATAAACAACAGGCCTACAGTCTGACTATATGTAAAGTTTCAACAATCAAGAAAATACTTCTTAGGACAACAAAACAAATGGCACATCAAGAGAATAGTAAGGGAAAAGTAGGATATCAACACATGTCCAGAGTTCACGAGGAATTTGAAGCATTTTACAACATTTGTATCCTAGAATACATAAGTAAATAAAATCAAACAAGACAAAGATTAGGTCGGAGCGGATGGGAAAGAGGAGCAAAAACATCAGTAAAAAAATCAAATAGGACAACGGTTAGTTGGCAGCGATGGGAAAGAGGAGAAGAAGGAACTTCTTCTTTAGATGAACCAAATACAAATGCAAATGGACAGATACAAGAACAAATAAGGAATTTAAATCACAAATTTGTTACTTTACTAAGATCCATGACTAGTTTTGAAGACAAACTCAACTTGTTAGTCAAAGCATCAACAAACCTGGTTTTCAAGATGATCCCTAAAGTACAACAGCTAGAACTAGCCCAAGCTAAGGAAGATTGGGTCATTCCTTTCCTTGATGAAGATAGTACATAAACTTTTAATTTAAGTTCTAAGCTCTTTAATAGGTTGTGACTTATGCTTTCTGCTGCTAGATTATACATACTAGTCCTTGATATGATCAGAGTTAAACATACTTTTAATTTAAGTTTTAGGTTCTCTAATAAGTTGTTACTTATGTTCTCTCATGTTAGATCATACATAATACTCTTTGATATTCTTACGATAACATAAATCCTTATTTTTCTTCTTCTTTACTATTTTGATATTTCAAACTTTGTTATTTTTAGGGTAGACTGCAGCCATTTTTGAACATATGACATGAATAGTGAAGGGATTTTCTTGTTTCCTTATAGGATACCCCGTATGAAACAAATGTAATGCTTAATTTATGTTAATAGAAAAATATAAACTTAAACAAAACATTTAATTAAAATTTAAAAAATTAAATATATTAAAAGTATACCTAACACCATTCATTTAAATGTATACCACGAGAAACAATGGATTCAATCTAAGCTTGTAGCTAAAGAATTATTAAACGATGCTACTCTACATGATCTAAGTAGAAGTTTGTTCATCCTTTAAAAAAAAAATTAACAAACTACTTTGTAGTTATAAGAATTCGATCAAAATTGTAAAACCAGTTATAATAAGTACAGTACTTTACCATTCAAAGAGCTTAACCGTATAAACCCTTCTAAACACTCTTGTAAGCATACATAATATTCAGTCTACTAGCCAGGATCACTGCTCCATCTTCTGTAATATTCGGTTTACTAGCTATGCCTGCAGCTCACATATTTATACAGCTTTCCTAATACCCACAATTAGAGAATCACTTGCCAAGATTTTACCTCACCAACTCCGTTTGCCACTTGCTTCTTCATTTTTTCTTTCTCCTGCATGAGACGTTGTTCAACAACAGTAATGATACAACTCAATTTCTCATCAATCATTGGTACGTTGTTGCAGGGCTGCAATAGCATCAAATCAACAATAAATTGAGTAGTTAAAATAGTTAATCAATGATGCTCTCGGATGAGACGCGTATTAATGACGGATCTGATCGTTGGACTGAAAGGATCATCAATGGATTTGGACGATTAATGCATGATTTGATCATAATGATGAAAACGTATCGTAATGATTTGGTCATAATGGGACAAAGATCGATCTCTATAAAAGGTGGCTGAACGTGGTCAAAATTCACCATTGTGCAAGTGTGAGTTATTTATAGAGTTGCAGAGTTGTTGTAGTCTGTTATGTTGAGTTGTTCTATCGAGTCACCAAGTATAGTGAGGTTGGGGTGCTCATAGTGAACTTGGAGGCACTGGTGCAGCATGCCAAGTGAGTCGGTTAAAGTTGATATTTCAATTGAGAGGGATTCATGAGTTTTTGAGGTAACTATCGAATAAGAAGTCGCAACCATGCCAATGGGATCATCATCGGCTCCAAAGAAGAAGAGCGGGGAGCAATGGCCCACATCCCCTACTTAGAAGAAGTAGCAGACTAGAACGTCTATGCAGGAACAAGAGGAGGCACTTACAGAGACGGGTCCATCAACTTTAGGGGTTGAAGAATCATCAGCCCACCTAGGGGTATCCGCTGCAAATATCCCTGGGTATGTGCCTCTCTATCAACCTGGTGTGAAGCCCAAGAAAGTGATGAAGAACCAGAAGTACCCAATCAAGATGTCCATGATTCCATAGGGCATGATTGTATTAGGGACATTGTTCCCTCACTCACGTGTATGAAATACGAGGACCATTATCTGTTCTCATCACCAAAGATTACTATAGAACCATATCTACTCGTGACACAGGCGGGAGGTGGCCCAATAGCACGAATTCCACATCACTGGGCCTGAGCTTTGGAGAGATTGGGACTATTACGATTGATCAAAATGCCACATTTTGGGCAATTGAATGAGGAAAATGCATGCATGAAGGAACTCTTGGCGTGCTTCCATGGAGGGATTATGTGGTTGGAATGGCTAGTAACAGTCATTGTGGCGCTTATTTTAGAGATCATGGGGTTACCCAAGGAGGGTTCTAACCCATCACAATACTTCAAGAGGAAACAAAATGACATGAGATTGGCTGCACAGCTGAAGAAAAGATATAACGTGTAGCATGACGGACAAGCATACCACGTTCATAGTATAAGTGAGCTAGTGGTTTGCATCGTGACAAGGATTCTGGCTAGTAAGGTTGTGAGAATGAATAGACCCAACTAATGTAATTTGGGGGTCATCTCCTACGTAGAGAAGTGTGCACAAGGGGTGCATATGAACTAGTTGTTGTTCTTGATGAACTTGTCAATAGATGATGCACTCATAATCCAAGTAGGACATTGACCGTCCACATACAGTGGGTTACTCATTTTGATTGTGCTGGTGGCTTGGATGGAGCCGAAATATTATCAGGGGATTGACGTAGATAGAATGAATGTTTGTAAGGGGGAGAGATACCAAAACCTATGGTATGTGAAGGAAATAGAGTGATAGAAGGACTGTGCAATTCAATTATAGATATACTAGGAGGCACTGTAGGTTACAACAGTAAAGGTTCTGCTAACAGAGGAAGTTGTGGTCAAATACCAACAATTCGTTTGATTTATGACTGGGACGCATACCATTCATGTGCAGGTGTGGCAAGACCTAGATAAACAATGGTTCCCCACAACATATAAGGCTTTTGACGTGGATCCAGAGACCATTATGGCTGATTGGCCCAAGGAATGGTGCAAACCTATCAGCATTGCGGAAGTCTCAACGGGTCCACCGGTTGATGAATCGGTGGATCCTGTGCCCGACCCATGGGACTATTTGTTGACACGAAACCAGTCAATAAGGGTTCACTCTCTATTGACACTCTAACCACCGCGATCTCCGTGAGCACCAGCCTAGACAATTTTACCACATCCCAAAACACCTATAGAACATATGAAATCTCACTCGAGAAGTTCGAGGGAGAACTATAAGAACCAAGTTTTCACAGTATGAAGGATGACCGTGCATCTACTTATTAACTCAGCACAACATTATTCAACAGATCCAATTATTCATATTATGCAATGACACAATCATATCATCATTTAGTAGATCATATCAACATACTTAGATCACAATAGATATATCAAAGCATAAACATATCTCACATATCATCATCATTCATAGCATAGAAATATCACATCATTCACAGATACACATTGCATTCACATTTGGATCGCAGAAAAAATGAAAATAGGAAGATAGAAAAAAGACACAATGGTCCTGCTCAATCTCCTTCATGTCATATTAACCTTAACAGCAAAACACAGATTCTCAAAAACAGTTCGTCAACTCACATACACATATCCAAAAAGTTCCCAGAAAAGAGACTAAGAAGAAAAGAATGAAGACTTAACACTTGCAATTCCAAATCCATTTATAGGCTTGCGCCTTTACATTGGTGGTCGACTTAACCAACTTCCTAACTAATTCTTAACAGAATCTACAAAATAATGACCACAATCCACATAATGTGGTCCAAATCTACAAAATATGACCAAAATACATAAAATATTGTAAATCTGACTTGTGCGTCATTTTCCACCTTGCGTGGCATCTTTGAATTTTTGGACCATTTGCGATACTGCACAACTAACTTACCCCAAAAATTCCTGTCAACAGTGACAACACACAATTGCAGTTTTTACGTGGATTTGAAGTTTGGGTCATGAGGGTGAAGCGAGCTTATTCTAAAGTTTTCACGCATACCTTGACTTCACTTGTGAACAAAATGACATAGTGAGAATAACTCCAAGTTTTATAAATGTAAACCTTATTAAAAATAACCAAAGAGGAAGAACTTACCTGGTTAAGTCGCATAGAGGGCCAATGGTTGGATCCTCATGGCTCTTCCTTCCTCCTCTTATTGCGCAACAACATAAGCATTTATATCAAACTCTGTATCTAACTAATAAACCCTGAAAATTGGAAATGGAAGGGTAAATGTTAAAGTAATTATTCTTCCTTACCTCTTTTAAATCTTGTGTTACGGAGAGAAATTCCTATGGCTTGGGGTACCACAACAGACAGCTAGACTTCAGAAATCAATCTTTCCCAATATGCAATAGAAATAAAATATCTAACACTAAAGGATCGAACCTCGTACCTTATTCTGGACAGTTGAAGTAGATCCCCGTTGAGCTTTCCAATCTTCAGCTTGAATTGATAGAATACTTCCTCAACAATAAGTAAACAATACAAGCATACTATATATCATGGTGTTAGATCTATTCTAGCATATATAATCGATAATGTAAAAGCATTTGACATATTCCAATGGATACAATATTCATTCAAATACACATTACTGGACACGAAAAGATATTTCTATTAATATGAATAAGAGATTACAAGTGACAACCTCTGACGGCACGTCTGCGAACCGGAGAAACTGAATCCCCCACTTGGGCCTCCACCACCTCAATCCTCCATCACTTAGATAGCAAGCTCACTGGCAAAAGGCAAGCTTGGGAAGAACACAATAGTGCTCCAAGGGACAAAGGGATGCAGACTCGAGCATAAGTTTTGGCAACAATGGACTATAGTTTCGTTACTCTCAATTCTCTCTTATGCTTTCAATGTCTCAAGGGGTTCCTTATATAGCTTTTCAAAGGGATACTGAAAGGTCGGATCCGTGCGATCTCAAGGCATATGGAAGGCCAGGAGTCATATGAGTCGGATCCAAGTCAAGGAACGCTCCAAAAGGATTTGGATTATGTACACATCCCGAT
>LPNX010497744.1:74536-174568 GCA_001517045.1 Pseudotsuga menziesii
GGTAATATCCGCATATGTACGCGGTTATCGTGGAAAAAGCCGCGTATATCACTTTTCTTATGTTTTTACGGATGATCAAGGACACATCAAAAGACAAAAAGTAGTCCATAGGGGCTAATGAGTCTGCAGCGGGACACGGGAAGGCCATACAATGTGTGATTCACCTAGTGTGGTGAAATCCGCTATAACATCTTGCAGGTTGCAAAGCGTTTTCGAGAACTCGAAATAGTGCTACTGGATTCCCTTTTAACCATATGACAAGCCAAGAAAGGTCAAGTTTGAAATGGCAACCAACATTGCCATTAATCCACTAGTAAAAAGTTCCAAGAAAATTCAAGTTAGAGACATGTAACTAAACGTTCCATAATGGACCATGAAGGGAAATATGAAGGCAGAGACTCGTAGTGCAGCCATGGAGCGAATGAGCTTCATTCACATAAAAAATCAAACAAACCAAATGAATTGAGCAAAAAGCCTCATGACAACATAAAGTTGCATTAAACACTATGAATAACCCTTGATCCATATATGGAAAAGTGGAGGGTCGAGACCCATTTTAGGCCACAAACAATGCGTTTAAAGCCAAGTCCTTAAATGTGCATGGTTGGGCTCTCAACTCTCAACGAAGACTAAGGCATTAAATTTTAGTACAAGTCATTAAAACCTTCATTGCTCACATTCACTTGTGTCTCCAACATACAATTTTATATCAAACCTTATAAATTATCACCCCACCATATGCCATCGCGTGAGCTAGAGGCCTTAAAGCATCTCTTAAGTCATTACAAGCTCCCAACATAGTTTAACATACTACCATCAAACTTTTAAAACATCTCGTCAAATGGATGTAGCTTGAGTGGTTGGGAGGAATGAATGCTATCCTCCCCACCGAGGTTCTACTCTTGTAAGTGACATGTTGCTCATGTGAAGCCCTTTGTAATAAATGTTGTGAATAATAAGCCTTGCCAAAGTGAGTTTAACACAAGTTAAAATAATAATCATAAGTAAGACACAAGTTAAGATAATAGTCATGAAATTAGGCTTATATCCTAAGCAACCAAACTTTTATAATAAAGTCAAAACACTTAAACCTTGGCAAGGCTGCCACCAAGTCATCCCTACAAATGGAGACGAGACCAAGCCAAACGGAAGACTCAATGTGTCATTCAACCATTAACATGTGGAGTTAAACAAAAATATGTAAGGACAAATTAAAATGTGCTACGGCCAATAAATACAGATAAGAATAAATAATAAATAATAAAAAAAATGTATTTATTTATTTATTTATAGGAATTGAGGGTTTGTTACATTATTAACAATGATTGCTCATTTGACCTAATCTTGTTGACTCACTCGACGTTTTGTGACTTCTCAATAGATGTTGACCTGGACTATGTTATCCTTAGTCGATGAGTTGATCACTTTTTGTTAGTCACTCGTTCACTTGTCAACCACTAGTCGATCCAAATTCGCATCAACCTTAACTATGATAGACCATTATTTCCATCCATCACGGGAGTGTACTTAATTGGTCATACACAAATCTTGTCAATTCTTTGGAGTGTACTTAATTGGTCATACACAAATCTTGTCAATTCTGATTGCTTCAACTAGATTTGAACTTTCAAGGCACTCCACCTAACCTCAAACTAGATCATGCATACCATGATTTGCTTCTTCCATTTGAACTTTGTAAGGCATTCCACTTTACCTCAAAGTAGATAATGCATACCATGATTTGTTTATTCCAAATGCCATCTTCACACCATTTTTCAATGGCTTTAAAAAAAACCACCATTTTCTTTTTCTAAATGGCTTCTACCCCACCGTACTGAAACCTTTGTTTATTCGTCAATTTGGTACTATCTTAAGGATTCGAAGACACAATGTATCTACATACATGCATTTTATGTTTCTTTAGCATACTCAGATATGGCACTTATGTTGCTTCTCATGATGGTCCATCATGCAAATCCATTTGACCACAAGGAATTACACTCAACCATGCAAATCTAGGTGACTCAAAAACTATTTCTTAAACTGATCTCGCATAACAATGTCTCAATCTACATTCTATCATGTATATTTACGTAACCATATCATGATTTTTGTTGAAGATTTAGAGTCTATCAAAGTCTGATACCATATTAATATTTCATAACAATGTGTCAATCTACATTCTATCATGTATATTTACGTAACCATATCATGATTTTTTTTTAAGATTTAGAGTCTACCAAAATCTGATATCACATTAATATTTCATAAATGCAGCAAACATTATTAACACAATAAAAACATATAACAATAAAGTGAACAATAACAACATACACCATGATCATTGGCTAAGCCACTCTCCACCCACCAACATCATATCTATCATACACCATTGACTAAACAAATCCTTTATGGCACTAATCGCCCAACCCAGGTTGATAATACCAGAAACTCCAACCAAGAAGTAATGGTAGTCATGAAGGACATGACAATTCATTGGACGAATTGGAAGAAGGATTTTTAACCTAATTCACATGAGCTAATATGCTAGGATTACCAAGCATGGAAAATACCAACATTGTCCTAAGAACTACAACCAACCCTAGGATATCATGACAAGGTCACTGTCATCTCTCGATAAACATGTAACTCTGACCAAAGATATATTTGTGGTTATTTCCTGGCTTATTGGGCTTACGTTGGTCGAGGATAGGTTAAAACTCATGGCTATGTAGAGATACCTGAATGCCTGAGACAGACCTTATACAGATTGGAAATTCCAATTTAATAAGGATCCCATTCACGGTAGAAATAAGCAACAAGCCTGCAGTCTGACTGAATGTAAAGTTTCAACAAACAAGAAAATGCTTCTCGGGACAACAAAATAAATGGCACGTCAAGAGAATAATAAGAGAAATATGGATATCAACACATGCCTAGACTCCAGGAGGAAGTTGAAGTACGCTACAACAGTTGTGCCCCAGAAAACATAAGTTAAAAAAAAACAGGACAAAGATTAGATCGCAGCGGATGGGGAAGAGGAGAATTTAAACAAGTAGAAATAAATCAAACAGGACAAAGATTAGTGGAAGCGGATGGTAAAGAGGAGAAGAAGGAACTTCTTCTTCAGATGAACCAAATACAAATACAAATGGACAGATGCAAAGCACAAATAAGGAATTTGAATCACAAATTTGTTACTTTAATCAAAGCCATGTCTAGTTTTAAAGAGAAACTCAACTTCTTAGTCAAAACATCAACATACATGGTTTCCAAGATGATCCCTAAAGTACAATAGCCACAACAAGCCCAAGCTAAGGAAGATCAAGATGATCCCTAAAGTACAATAGCCACAACCAGCCCAAGCTAAGGAAGATCAGGTCATTCATTTCCCTGATGAAGATAATACAGAAACTTTTCATTTAAGTTCTAAGCTTTTTAATAGGTTGTTACTTATGGTTTCGGGTGCTAGATTATACATAGTAGTCCTTGATATGTTCAAGAATTAAACATATTTTTCATTTAAGTTTTAGGTTCTCTAATAAAGACTTACTTATGGTTGCTCATGTTGAATTCTTACTTATGGTTTCTCATGTTAAATTATGCATAATAGTCTTTGATATTTTTAGGATAACGCAATTCCTCTTTAATATTTTGACATTTCAAACTTTGTTGGTTTTAGGATAGACTGCAACCATTTTTGAACATGTGACATGAACAGTGAAGGGTTATTCTTGTTTCTTTATAGGCTACCCCATCTGAAACAAATGTAGTGCTTAATTTATGTTAATTTTTGTTAGTAGAAAAATCTAAACTTTAAAAAAACATTTAATTAAATTAAAAAATTAAATATATTAAAAGCACACCTAACACCATTCATTTAAATGTCTACCACGAGAAACAATGGATTCAATCTAAGCTTGTAGCCAAACAGTTATTAAACAATGCTGCTCTACATGATCTAAGTAGAAATTTGTTCATCCTTTAAAAAAATTTAACAAACTACTTTGTAGTTACCAGTATTCGATAAATTGCAAAACCAGTAATAATAAGTACAGTACTTTACCATTCAAAGAGCTTAACCGTCAAAACGCTTCTAAACATTCTTGTAAGCATACAGAATATTCATTCTACTAGCCAGGCTCACAGCTCCATCTTCTGTAATATTCGGTTTACTAGCTAGGCTTGCAGCTCACATATTTATACAGCTTTCATAATACCCACAAACATTCTTAGTAACCAGTATAACTATACAGACAGTAGACGATATGAATATATCAAACCAGTAAAAATAAGTACAGTACTTTACCATTCAAAGAGCTTAACCGTCAAAACGCTTCTAAACACTCTTGTAAGCGTACAGAATATTCATTCTACTAGCCAGGCTCACAGCTCCATCTTCTGTAATATTTGGTTTACTAGCTAGGCTTGCAGCTCACATATTTATACATCTTTCCTAATACCCACAAACATTCTTAGTAACCAGTATAACTATACTGACAGTAGACGATATGAATATATCATACTCAAGGACATTTGAGTCTGCCGCCATGTGTTTTTAGACTGGCATAGCACGGGCAGAGATCCTGGTTTCCCGATGTGCCAGGAGGAACACAATTACATCTTGCACAGCACGTACCGCAAGCTCTCAAACACATCTTATGACGGGAAGCTTCTTTGCATCTTTCTCCACATGCTGCGTTGCAATCTGTATGAAATAACCCATTAAAAAAACACAACAAATTGCAGTACCATCAACAATAAATGTTGAGCGATGCCCAGATTCAGCGTTCTATATTAAAATATAGAAAATCAAGAAGAAGAATGAACAAGAAATGGTCAATTCTGTAAGCTACAACAAATGATGATGTATAAGATGACCCTTAAACTCACAAGAGAATCAAAGCTTCAACAGAAGCAGCCACAAACAAACAAATGATGCCAATCATGGCTGTTGAATTAAAGAGAAATTTGGAAGGAGAAAATGATGGGAAAGATGAACGTTAAATTCATTGAAAAATTTAACCATCATCAACAATGTTGAACACTGTGATTTTAACCATTAGCAACGGAGCTGAACCCTGTGATTTTAAACATAAGCAACCAAGCTGAATCTTCTAATGATCATAATAGAAAATTGAAAAAAACAGCAAATGATGCCCAAAAAGAATCTTGAGTGTTGACATTGATAGAGTTAACACTGTTCTAGCAGCAGAACCTAAGAAATAATTACAGAGTAATAAACAGTTTTTTTTTATATTAAAAATTATATCACAATTACAAACAGATAAAGAGATATTCGAGTTAGTTAAATCTAGACATAGATCTAATAAAGACAAAGCTATACCTATTTAAAAGAAACTTTTCATTCTGCCAAAACCTAAGATACATCTACACATAGATGAAATAAAGACGACCTACTCGAAAAAAAACTTTTCATTCTGCCAAAAACGTAAGATACTCCAGCCTATTTCACCAGATCCATAAATAACAAAAAACATGATACTTAATGTTCTGGATGACAACATAAAAGCTAAAGCTAAAAATAAAAAGAAGAAACGGTATAAGTTTACAGTATTCATTAAACTCTCATAGCTTCTGTGTTTATCAAGTTTTCATTAAAAATAAATTCTTCATATAAAGTATAACCGCTCTTAATTTCAGTAGCTCTTTTTGATAAAGTATCAACTTCTTAGTTGAATTCCCAATAAATGATGTGGAAAGACTTATGATAAAGAGAAGTCTGTGGAAAAGATTCAAGTAAAAGCTACAACAACAGGAAAAGAAAGAATAGAATATAATCTATCACTAGTAGAGAATATACCTATGGTCTGGAGAAGTTCCCTCTTAATCCCATTCCGTTGCAGCTGGAATCAGGGACAACGGCATGTTATACTTTCAATATACTTAAAATTCGGCATTCTAAGTTACTCATGAATAACGAATGGCTTATGTTTATGTGATAATTTAGACAAAAATAAGGCCACCTAGATACTTACGCCAACAGTATTTGGAATTCTTATCTCGGCAGCTTCTACGTACATCTGTTTCATCAACCAGCAATGAGCTATATCTGAATTATAGGAATTCTAGGTAAAAAGAAGAAAAATGAATTTCAGGCAGATTATAACTCTTAAACGTGTAGAATATAAGGGATATGGTAAACATGTAAATACAGAAGATGTTAAACTTGTTACCTGAATAACAAGTCCTATCATCACAAGGTATAAAACCTGCAACCTGTTTGCAGAAGCCATGGCCGCTGCTGAAGTATATACACAGTGAAGAATTATAACTATACTGATAAGGAAAAGGAGGCTTCTGGTATAGCTAGATAGATAAACAATGCATTTCTCATCTATTCTCCCTATGGAAACAAATGGAAAGGATGCTGTCCATTTATAGGAAAGGGTAAATAACTATTGTTATCATTATGCTTGTAGCCATTTTATTTCTATATTTTCTAGAAATATAATGAGTTGTAAGTGAGTTGTAAGTGGCATCCCATCACCAGCTAAACCCAGTTTGTACAAGTTATGCCAGCTTGATTAATTGTATATTAATGTTTTTATTGACCGTATGGATTGATATTTTTGTTTTAAATGTAAAATTATCTAAATATCATTATGAGTTTACTACTTTTTCTTGGTTAAGTTTATCATACTTAGGTATAATAGGAATTAATATTTTTTAACTGTTTTAAAAATGGAAAATTAGTAGTTTTATTATATGTTTGACCTTATGGATTGATATTATTTTTTAAATGTAAAATTATCTAAATATCATTATGAGTTTACTTATTCTTTCTTGGTTAAGTTTATCATACTAAGGTATAATAGGAATTAATATTTTGTAACTATTTTAAAAATGGAAAATTAGTAGTTTTATTATATGTATAGGGGTTTAGATAGTATCCTATTATGGGTTTTTTTGAGCTGACCAACAAGATTAACAAGAATGTAACAAGTTTACAACCAAGATTTATAGCTGATCAACAAAATTAATAAGAACTTAACAAATGTACAACTAAGATTTATTTCATGCATGATGGTATATTGTTATGGTTAAATGCATCTTGATTAATAAGATTTAAATAAGCTTTATTTAACTAGTGGTTAAAGAAAGAATAGTAATAATGGTTTTTTTATTATTAAATTGTATTTGTTTTATGTTTATATTAATCAGTTTATTGTTTATTTGGTAATTAGTTTAATGCTTAGTGTTTGTTTAACAACCAACCATCTTCACACTCTGAAGTAGCTTGCTGTTCACCAGCCACTATACTTATGGTTATGCTAATTGTAAAATCAATTAAAATTCATCTATATTAAAGATTAACATTTACAATAAAATTAAATAATAGTATGATTTTATATTAAAATGATAATAAAAATATTCTATAATTTAAAATTATAATTTTATGAAAGTAATTTTATTCAAAATATTAAAAATTAAAATTCTAGTTTTAAACAAAATCACATTAAATTCTTATCATTTGTCCTTGGCCTAACCACTTGGCCTAATTCTTGAAGAACCTGAAAAAGAAAATAGTAATTGCTAGAATATTATTTTATAATGGAGCACATTGCCACTGCTTTTAAAAAGAGTAAAGGTGATTGTTTTGTTCACATCGTCAATGCATACTCATTCTTTTCCATGAAAATGATATATTGTTCCGAGGAAGGATTATTAATTTACAAAAATAAATCATTTCGAGAATGAGCAAAAGTATGAGATTGAAAGTAATGTGGCATCCAAAATTCGAAAGAGTGAACTTTTAATGCTATGCCAAAGCATCTAATGTTGAAAAGACAAAGGATTGGACAGGGTATATTGAAAATCCAAGGACTGCCATTGGTTGCAAGTTGGAGCTCCTAATCCTAAGCTCTACGTGGTAAATTATTGCCAGCACTGCAGGCCAAAGTACTTCATCTTTTATGAAAAGTGGTGTACATAAAAATTTTATGGGCCTACTTCATCTTTTTATGAAAAGAGATGTACATACAACTTTGATTATAATTGCAAATGTGGACAAGATAAAAAAATCCATCATTATTAAAAAAAATAAAAATTACATGGTAATTATTTTTTAATTAGTTAGATTATTGTTTTTTGTTTGCAAGAAATGTTTGTAGGGGTTATTAGAGGTTAGATGACCGCAACTTAGAGGCATTTAATCTTTGTCACCTCGGATCATCTAAGCAGTCAAAGTCACCTGGCATGTCGAGCAACAGGGCCTAGGCCATAACAACAACAACCCTTATGGTGAATGAAATTTTTGAGTGTCTCTTCTCAACTAACTCATTGAAATTGAACTTTTGTAACCTTTCTCAAGAAACTCACACCTTAACCAAATGAACTAACAAAATTTGACAATTAACAAATTATTATTCTCTTAATTCAGGCATATATATTTTCAATTAACTAAACATTAATCTTCAATGGTTGCTTTTGAATCCATTAAAACAATAAATTTTAAGCCATAATGCTTTTGTTTTTATTAACCAATAACGAAAACCACATATTTCTACACCTTTATATTTATGGTCGAAAGCAGATATATTGTAATGGTTTTAATTAAAATTATATTTGTAATGTTCAATTTTAAAATTAAAACATTATTTTTTAAATATATGAAATAGATTATTTAAGTATTATTTAATTTTGATTAAAATTATTTTCGTATTTTTTTTTAAATAAATAAAAATATGAAATGCAGTACGAATTCTGGCAGCTCGCATGATATCTTGGTTTCAGAGGATTCTCTATGTTGGCTTTGTTATCTACTGATTATCTAATGCATATGATCAGTGACCGAGTGCTCAGTTAATGACAGGTTAGCAATTTAATGCAATTCACGCTACATTTTCTCTACCATGATTGTTCATATCTGAACACGATGATGTGCAAATGCCCTAATTTGGCCGCATTACGTATCACCTCGATTCTTTAATGGACATTATGGTTTTGTTTTATTTTATTTATTTAAGAAATTGAAAAGAATTTATGTCATTCTATTTGTATTCGTACTATTATTCTGTTCCGTGGAACATATTGTGATCGCACTTAGCGATTAGTTTGTCTTTATGTAGGTAAAAAATTGTGCAACGCAAAAGTTTATCAATGGTTGTGATTTAAATTTTTTTTTTTTTTTTTTTTTTAAATTATTGGTTAGTGCTACGTAGAGATGATGTAAAATTAATTTAATTATTTATTATTTGATTGATCAGTGAAATGATTTTTGCATTGATATACATAACCATAAATTAGGTGAAGGCCAAAATTAGGGCGTTACTTAGTGTAACAAGTTCAAAATCCACTAAAAAAAATATTGTTGAGGGTTTTATTTTAGGTAACAACATAATTTATGTAATAATTTTTATATTTAAAATTATAACTAGCACTTAACCATTAGCATCAACACAATTTGGACTTTCACCACAAAACTATTTATGAAGCCATAATATTATTAAGTTACTCTTTTATTATAAGAATTGGATTGGTTATACTTTATATATAAATAGTTTAGGCCCTCTCTTTAGATACCCCATACCTTTCTTTGATACAAGGGTTACAAGGACAAGAGTCTTACTTAGCTTAGTTAAGTTAAAGATTTTATTTTACTTGATTATGCAAGTGTTAAGTACTATTGGAGGATTTGTTCCTTGTAAATCCTAAACATATGGAAGCAAGAGGTAAGGTTACTCTTTATGCCAGAAATTGTTTCGAGACTATGAGAAAACAAACCAACATAATCTCAAATATTTCAATAAAACAAAACAAGGTTTTTAGGTTTTTTTTAAGGTTTTCTGGTTGCGAAGTTTGGTGACAAGAGGGAATGCATTCATAACCCAAATAAGAACTAAATCACAAGCATAGAAAATTTGAGATGCATAACATAATAACCATGTATCCAACAGAAAATATCACTGAAGTTCATCCACAAATGGCAAGCACTACAAGCATAAAACTTTAAACCAGCAATGAAATTACCAACTGAGTAGCTAAACAAGCTATAAATGAAGCCAGAGAACAAATTGAAGGGTAAAATGGAGCATATATTTCATAATCAGTTCTTCAAATACACATAAGAGTTATTTACTTAGCTTATGAACAAGTCAGGAGACCTCCTCTAGCTAGCCAAAAAGTCGAACCCTTAGTCCTCTTTGTGACTTGCCTTAATACTATCTTTCAAAATTCAGTTAAAGGCTAAACCCTAACTGCTTTTTCAGCCTACTCATCGAAATGGTTTTATCAAAATAATAATTACAAACATGAAATATTCTTCAAAACATAACGAATAACTACTTTTGTTAACAAGCCTCATAGATCTTTAGCTGCCTCTGCTAACAAAGCTATCCCATCTAAGGCTTGGGCCTTTCTCCTAGCCTTCAGTTGCTCTGCTTCTATCTCTTCCATTTTGCTAGTGAGGTCTTCATTTTGTTGATGTAGCTCTTTGATGGACCGTTTTAACATTGTAAACTATGACTCTGTATTTCTTGTTCTTTTCAATGCCTCCTTTGAGACTGCAATTAGCTCCCGATAGTGGCTATTCACCTCATCAAGATCTTATCTTAGCCTTCTATTGGCCATAACTAAACCATCATTTGTCTCATGCATATATTCTAGTTGATGTTTATACTGCTTTATGGTTCTCTTTAAATTTTCTTTCTCTGAGTCAAATGCTTTATCTTCTGTTGTACTTTGCATCTCATGGGAAGCCATGGAATGTTTAGTCTTGTGTAGATTTCTTCATCTTATGGCAGCAACTGTGTAGGAGTCTCATGAAAACTAAGTTTTCTCTAGTTTTAGTTTCACCAAGAACACTTTCATCAATCATCAGCTTGTTTTCTGAGTAAGAAACATGTATCTCATCTTTTTGTTGCTCTTTTAACATTTGGCCTTGTATTTCAATAAATACATCAAATAGTTTGGTCTCACTGAGGCTGGATTCTTCTTCATATTTCATTGGTTTTTTCCTTGTGCTGTCATCCTTACCAACATCCAGCTTTTCATCAGAGGAGGAGTCATCAATAACAGTTACCCCCTCTTTATTGAATTTAGGTTTTAGTAATTTCTTCATGTTTAGCCTGAGCTTGTTTCTGGGTCTAGTCTTTGGTCTCCACCCAGGAGCAAGTTGTCCTACCATTTTTAAAGTTTTATCGTGATGGATGGCTAAGGCAAATTCCATAACTTTAAACTTCTTTTTCTTTGGTACTGCTATCCTATCTTCCTCACTGTGAGACTCTTTTTTAGTGCCAACCCTAGTTTTATCAATGACAGGAAGCTTATCCTCCTCCAACAGGTATGTTTCATCCTCTGACAAGACTATAATGGGACTTTGCTTTTGGACTTTAGTGTCTTCTTCATCACCTGAAACCTTCTCTGTAAGTACAATATTATCATCAATGAATGTCTCTGCTGGTGCATCATTTTGAATAGACTGAGTCTCCTTATTAATAAACTGTAAGTCTTTGTTCTCACTGTCATCTAGATGTTGCTTAAAGGTTTACAATCTTCTTTTGTAGGTTCTGTAACTTCCTCTAATTTGACACAATCTTCATTTTCAACCTTTATTTTCTGTCTTAATTTCTTGATCAAGGTCTATCTTTTATCAGCTTGCTTTCGAGTAGACTGTCCTTCTTGACTATTCTGAAACCCTAACCAAAAATGGAAATATTCCCAAGTTTTCCCTTCTTTCTGCAAAACACTGTTGATAATGAGTTTAATTAGTCCATGGTGAAAAATGGACTGTCTAATATGATCTTGGTGTTCTTTGATTCTGCTGGACATCTTCTGTAGGCTCTTTAGT
Organism: Pseudotsuga menziesii; assembly: GCA_001517045.1. NCBI lineage: Eukaryota > Viridiplantae > Streptophyta > Pinopsida > Pinales > Pinaceae > Pseudotsuga > Pseudotsuga menziesii. The sequence goes on from LPNX010497744.1 coordinate 86,349, forward strand.
AAGAAGAAAGGTAGGTTCATCTTTGATTCACTACTAAGTTGTTGAAGGAACCTCAAATGGTATTTAAAAATGAAGGCATACCTTCCTTCACATGTAATATAACTTTGGAAAACCTTGATAGGTTCTACCCATTCAGCTCTGAAGTTATGGATAGGCACTCCCTTGCCCCAATATGGAACAATACTAGGCAATAGATACCTTTGTGCATTAAAAGTAAATGGCACTTTCTTAAACCAAAGTTCTCCTTCATTTTTAACCCCTGTTGCCTCAGCCACCAAATCTGTAGTCAATTTGAATTTCAAAGTATCAAAAGACACAGTATCTTTGTCATAACACTGAGCAAACTTGTGAGAGACTTCAACATTGTATCCATCAATTTTCTTAAAAAATATGAGCCATCCAACATTTTCAAAGAGTTCAGAACATCCCAAAAATTTATCTATCCAATTGAGATCAGTGGGCTCGGCCCTATTAGTTTTCCCACTCCTCTTCATCTTCTATATGGTTTTCAGCACATGATAGTAATCTTACAGCCTATTTTCCTTCAAATTTGCAGAGTCTTGGCAGTCAATTTTCCTTCGAACTCTCATAGCGTGTTGATATTCAACTTTACACAGTCTATCCTATCACCAGTTCGGGAAATGCTTTGTGCCAAGTTTCAATAATTTGGCTTAACCAGAATAAAAAATCTATAACAGTGATGCTCTAAAATTTACTAACTCAAAGGATGCATATTTAGATATTTTGATTAATATCTTATGATTGAAATTTTTTTATTGAATTAGTAAATTCATGTCTTCCTTTGAAATTTTTACATAATAAGGCTTTATAAAAGAAAAACCCCAATGTTAACAAACCTTGTTAAAGGTCACATGGGATACCTCATTTAAAGCTTGATATAGGAGCTGGAAGTTGACCCCTTGACCGGTTAGGTGTCGATTTACACATTCCAGCTGTCTTCAAAACTCCAAATCGCTTCTAACTGTCACTACTAGAAAGCCCTAATTCTTCCCTCAACTGTCAAATTTCCAAATTTTTAGAAATATGTCTCCACCACAGCATTCACTAGCTTTTTAATCTTTAGTTTGGGAACCTCTTCCAGAAAATTTTTCCTCGTTCCACTCTGTGTCATGATTTTCCATGCATTTGCATCCAACTGCCACGATTTCCCTCACACGATGACCAAACACCCGTTTACATGATTAGCCTGGAAATACACGTATCAAACCTGCTAATTGATGTGATTAATCGCCTTAGGAATGAAATCATCGAAAAAATCGGGGTGAAAAATGACCATTTGGGCACTCGCAATTTCTTGTAGCGCGCCAGTGCATTAATTTCGCTCTTGCGCTACAAGAAAATTCAAACATACATTTTATGACATTTGATCACTAATCCAGCTTTAAAACTGAGTTTATGTGATCAATCTTGGATCTTAGTGTCATTGATGAAACCATTAATCAATATACACCTTATAGAACCCTTCAAAATTGAACTCCATGCAAAATTTTATAAAAGCAAGCTAAGAAAAAACCAAAAATGATGAAAACCTAAAGGCCTAAACTCAAAATTAACCTTTACACCAAAATTTCTCAAAGGAAAAAACATTAGCAAATTTCAAAAACACAAACAAAACATGAAGCTAAGGAAAACAAATTCATGACCTAACATCTGGCTCCGGCTGTGGGATGAAGTCCTCCTTGTGAAGCTTCAATAACCTGTAGACCAGTGTCTTCTTTTCTGCTACCTACTAGTATGCAAAATTTCCATTGAGTTATGGAGTCCTTATTGTGTTTTACTCACACTGGTATATACAATGAAAAACTAAAATTTCCCTCAAAAAAATGTAGAAATGCTTGAGGAATCGTCCATTAACTGGACTTAAGAATTCCTCACCCTCCAAAGTCTATAGGACAAAAGTATTATTTTCCAAAAACTTAGACTCTAGGAAAGGGCCAAACGAAAGATTGTCAAATTTTCCATGTTTTCCTTTTTTCTCTTTCGTGGCATCCCACCTTAGAACCATGTCACCAATTGAGAAAGTGTTGTTTTTTATTTTCCTATCAAATCTGTCTTTTATCTTCAACCTTTATAACTGTGCCTTTTCTTCCACCCTTTCTTTGTTCTGCTGCAACTCTATCATCTCATAAATCCTTCTTTGCATATCATTAGGTTCTTCCTGACAATTTTGAAGAAACTTCATCACTGGAATGCCCAACTAAATAGAAAAAACTGCATCTGTACCATACACTAATTGGAAAGGAGAAGTTCCAATTGCTTGTTTGACTATTATTCTATCATCCCATAATGCATATTTTAGCATAGAATCCCATGATCTATTATTATGCTTCATCAACTTTCTGATACTCTGAATGATGTTTTTATTTGAGGACTCAGCTAAGCCATTACCTTGGGGATAGTAAGGAGTTGAATGTTTCAACAAGATACCATTATCTTCACAAAATGCTTCCATTTCCTTAGACTTAAAATCTTTTTGCATTATCTATCACTATTTTCTGAGGACACCCAAACCTACTGAGGATATTTTCTTCAATAAATTCCATAATCACCTTATCTGTAGCATTACTAGTAGGGATAGCTTCCACCCATTTGGTAAATAAGTCTGTTGCAGTCAAAATCCACCTGTGTTTTCCTGAAGAAGATGGAATTATCTCTCCAATAAAGTATAGACCCCATTGCTTGAAAGGAGCACTTACCACAATTGGTTTTAAGGGTAATGACAGAAATCTTTTTTGCGAGCAAACGTTTGACAAGGAATACAGGCTCTTACCTGCTGATATACATCTGCAAACAAAGAGGGCCAATAGTACCCATCTCTTAAGATCTTGTATGTTGTTGCCTTCCAGTACTTGTGACCTCCACAAGCACCCTCATGAGATTTAGAAATCATTCCTTTGATTTCATGTTTATCTAAGCATCTAAGTAGAATACCCCTTGGGTCCTTCCAGAATAACTGATGTTCCACTAAACAATACTTAGTAGTTCTTAGCTTCAAATATCTAGCAGCTTTTCTATCTAAATGGTCAGGACATTGCAAATAAAATAGAAAATACACAATGTCTACGTACCATGTGGATGCTGAATAACAGTCCATAATCTTCTCTTTCTCCAACACTGCTTGATATTCTTCCTGAGCTAGCTCTTCAGCCATCACATGCAATCCCAAAGCTTGGCAGTTTGATTCAGCCAACAACTTGGCTAAACCTTGTCCCTTGACTAGTTTGGTAGGTCTGATATTTACATCACACTCCATGATTTTAGCAATTCACCTGCCTCTCTTCCCCTTGCTGTCAGGATGTCTCAAAACATCTTTTATAGCAGCATTAGGTACATATGAAATAACTTTAGAATGCAAAACATATATTCTGAAAAATTTCAAAGATTTCACCAAAGCATAGGCATGTTTTTCTAAGATACTATATTTTAATTCAGAATCTCTGAGATTTTTGCTGAAGAATGCAATAGGTTGCTCCAAACCATCCTTATTCTTCTGCAATAGAACAGCCGCTAGTGTATCCTCAGGTACCAATGAGAATGTTAGAAATTCTCTGGTGAAATCTGGACTAACTAATAGAGGGGCTTCAGTAAGAGCCATTTTGATTTTTTCAAATGCATTCTTTGCTTCAATGTTCCATTTGACTTCTTGATCCTTTTTTAGCATGGCTGTAATATACTTGATAGTCTCAGCAAAGTTTGGTATAAACCAACGCAGAAAATTGATTTTACCGATGAAAGATTTGACATCTTTTTTACTTCTTGGCAGACTTATCTTCAATATTGATTTCACCCTTTCAGGGTCAATCCTTATACCATCAGCAGAAACTAAATTTCCCAGTAATTTTCCTTCATGTACAGCAAAGTGTGACTTCTTTGGATTGAAGGACCAACCAAATTTTCTACATTTCAAGAAATTCCACTTCAAATGTTTTAGATGTTCATCATCTGATTGTGAAAATACAGTAATATCATCTAAGTAAATTACCACAAAATTGTCGTTTTCCCCAACAAAATCTATATCGCTAGCTCTCTGAAAAGTTGCTCCAGCATTCATTAAACCAAAAGGAATCTTATCATACATGAAAGTTCCCCATGGAGTAGTAAAAGTTGTTTTCTCCTTATCATCAGAATGCATAGAAATTTTATTGTATCCTGAGAAACCATCAACCATAGAAATCCTCTATGACCCAACAACCTTCTACAATATTTGTTCAGTTTTAGGCAGAGGATAGTTATCCTTTAGTGAAGATCTATTCAAATTTCTAAAGTCGACACACAGTCTGATTTCTCCGTTCTTTTTCCTAACATGAACTAGATTAGCCACCCATGAAGAGTACCTGAGAGTAACTATGATCTCGTCATCCAATAACTTCTTCACTTCTTTTTCAATAATAGAAAACAAGGATGGATTAATCCTCCTTAATTTCTGACGAAAAGGTTTAACATTCGGTTTTAAAGGGACTTTATGTTGTATAATTCCAGTATCATATGTTCTCAATTCTTCATAAGACCATGCAAAGACATCAACATGCTCCTTTAACAATTTTATGTACCTGTTTCTCTGTTCAGCTGTAAGTGCTTTTGAAATTTTTACCATTCTAGGGTGTTCTGCAAAGCCAATGTTACAATCCACCACATTCTCTTCTGAATACTATACAACAGGTTTTAGGGGTGTATCATCTTTCGAAAATATACTCTATAAAGGTACCAAACCTTTTGGGATGAAATTACTTTTTATTTCAATGATTTTGTGTCCATCTATTTCATCTTCAGCAATCTCCTCCACCTCTCAATCCTCATCATCTTCCTCTTGACCAATCAGGGAATTAGAAAACTCATGTGTAAGATCGAAAAATATTTTAATTTCAATGTCATCTTCAAAGACTCTCCACTGCTTTACATTATCAGGTACAGATGGTCTATATCTAACCTCAATGGGATATCTCAACTGTGTAGTTTTGGGGATTCTAAAATGTGTAGCAGCCAAGGCCAATGAATCTGCAGTCTAATTATGGTCTCTTGGAATATAGGTAATGTTAAAGGCTACAAAATAATTCTCAATCATATCCCATACCTCATTTCGATATACTTTCAGCAAATCCTGTTTCACTTGATAGTTGTTCCTCACCTGTTGAACAACTAATTCGGAGTCGCCATATGCAGAAATCTACTGAATGCCCAAATCTTTTGCAGCCTTCAATCCTAACAGCAAAGATTCATATTCAGCAGTATTGTTTGTAGTAATGAATTCTAATTTATAGATCAACTTTACTGTTTCACCCCCAGGGGATATGAGAAGAACCCCTCCTCCAGCACCTTCTTTGCAAGATGATCCATCAAATTATAATTGCCAAAGCTCATCCTCCTGTTCCTTGCTACATTTAACTGACTGTTCCTTTTCAACCTGTAACAAACCAGCAGTATTGTCATCATCACTAAAATGTAACATGCAAGTACCCAAATATTTATCAACAACATACAGAGGATGGTTGGTAGGGTTATTGTCATCTGTCACAATATAGGCAAACTGAAGCTCTCTGTACAACCTTCTGTTTTCTCCTCCAAACATAGGAATAGTAGCATATGATAAATCCATTTGTAAAGTTCCACCAACTTTCTTTGCCCAAGACCTAAAGAGAAGTAACCCAAATTTAGGTGTGATATCAGCTACCACCACATCCATGATTACACTTTTCATTGGTAATTGAGCTAAACTGACAACCATGTCTTTAATCACACCTAAACACTTTACAGCTCATGAATCAAATGCATATAGATCATGATAGGGTTTCGTTATACTCAGACCTAAAGCCTCCATGACAGCCTTGGGCATTAAATTGTGTGATTCTCCTGAATCTAACAAACAATTATGTATCATTTGTTCATGGATTGTTAGACTAATGTAAAATGGAGGTGAAGCACCTGCTTCATTCTCAATTTTTTCAGCCAAGGCTGATCCAATAAAAATCTTAGGATTTTCTTCTTGCAAATTCACTGTATCATAAATAGTCTGATTGTTTGCTGAACTGATCATTTTAAGAACTGATTCTTTATACGAAGGATTTTTCATTAGTTTAGTTAAAGGCATAGGAATCTTTAATTTGCCTAATTCATTTTCCATATTAAAATTTTGCATAGTTTTATTTACCTCCTCAACCTCCATGTTCTTCTTATGCTTTTTTGGATTTTTTTTTTGTCTGACACAAGATCAGACTGCTGCTTAGTAGGTACAACTGCCTTCTTCTTTAGGTTTTGTACTACTTGTTTTGGGATTGACCTCAAATTCACAGTATTCTTGGGTTCATTTTGACAGACATCAGTAGTTACATCCGTCATTTTTAGACTTAAATCATCCTCTATTTCAAACATATCAGCATCATAATATTTTGCATTTAAAAACTCTCCTTCAGTGACAAAACCTTCTGTCAACTTTTCTCCAAAATAGTTCATATCTTGATCTGTGTCTTTAAATAACACTTCTTCATCAATCTATTCTTCATCAACAACATTGTTCTGAAGAGGTTGAGGTACGCTTTGATCTTCAGTCTCTCTCCTTTCTCTCTGAATATCATTATTTCTTCGTTCTCTAGGTATGAAATAAGGATCAAATTGTCTTCTGATTGTTAAGGTTTCTTTCACCTTCTTGAACAGGCTTGCTGGAATTTCTTTCTAGTTCTAACTTGTTTAATTTTGCAGTCAACATCTTCACCAACTTGGCCATCTCATCAATTTTCCCTTCTGCAGAATGAGATTCCAAACCTCCTGGAGTTGCTTCCTTCTTTCCTTTCCTGTCATATATCTACTGAGTTGTTTCCTTCTTCAATCTATTGGAAGCCAATATGTTAGAATCCACCTCCAATGCTGCATCCTGCATGTTTAGTAAAGAAACAAGTCTTCTTTCTCTTATTAGTAAGGAAAATTCATGATCGAAAGAATTTGCATATGTAAGCTTTGCAGATGTTTCTGAAGGTTTTATTCTGCAGGAATTCTGCTATACATTTTATTAAATCTCTTTGAAAAGTCTGCAATGGTTTCATCCTTCTTTCTCCTAAGGGCTCCAAACTCAGTTATATAATAAGTATGATCTTTGGTATCACCCCATTGTCTCATGAAGAGGTCCTGAAGCTCTTCAATGATGGTGATTGAGTTAGCAGGAAGCTCCCTAAACCATTTTCTGACATCTCCATCAAGACTCTGCATAAACATTCTCATCCATACATCCTTTGCTTCAATATTTTAGTTATCAGCATAACTGAGAAAGGCTTCCCAGTGCTCTTCAACTGTAGTTTCTCCCTGTTCATTAAACCTAGGCAGGTATTTCTGATAATCACCTCCAGGCAGTGCATTCAAAGGATGAGGCAAAACTAATGGTGCATATCTAGCTACAACCATTCGTTCCATCATGTCTATAAGTTGATTTTGGGCTGCCATTTTAAAGCTGACTGACTTTCGTGATGGAGAGATTTGGTTGAAACTTGGATGAAAAGGGGTTTTACCTACTTTCAACTGAAATAGAGGTATCGTACCAGGGGAGACTATTTTAGCTTTTCTGAAAGATTGAGGATTAGTGAAAACTTGAAATTTACTGACAAGAATTATAGGCTTTAACCAAGGTGAAGTTTCTTCTTCTTCCCTCAAAACAGATGAAGGTGATGAATCATCCAACTGGTCAGGGTCACATAAGGCTGGTAATTACTGAGACCTTCTAATCTTTCTTGTTGTCTTCTATATTTGGTCTAGGTCTGAAACACCCAGTTGCAAAGGTGAAATAGGTCTGTTTCTAGTTCCAATTCCCCTAGGAGCCACTGTGATAAACTGGTGAAACGTAGTCTTAGAAATATGCTGGTTTAAGTTCACCTCTTAAAACGAGTGAAATGATAAGTATCCCAAGGAAAAATATGTTTTCAACTTCGTTCCCCGATAACGGCGACAAAGATGTTTATGCCAGAAATTGTTTCTAGACTACAAGAAAACAAGCCAACATAATCTCAAATATTTCAATAAAACAAAATAGGGTTTTTAGGTTTTTTTTAAGGTTTTCTAGTTGTGAAGTTTGGTGACAAGAGGGAATGCATTCATAACCCAAATAAGAACTAAATCACAAGCATAGAAAAACTAAGATGCATAACATAATAACCATGTATTCAACAGAAAATATCATTGAAGTTCATCCACAGATGGAAAGCACTACAAGCATAAAACTTTAAACCACCAATGAAATTACCAACTGAGTAGCTAAACAAGCTATAAATGAAGCCATAGAACAAACTGAAGGGTAAAATGAAGCATATATTTCATAATCAGTTCTTCAAATACACATAAGAGTTATTTACTTAGCTTATGAACAAGTCAGGAGACCTCCTCTAGCCAGCCAAAAAGTCAAAACCTTAGTCCTCTTTGTGACCTTCCTTAATACTATCTTTCAAAATTCAGTTAAAGGCTAAACCCTAACTGCTTTTTCAGCCTACTGATCGAAATGGTTTTATCAAAATAATAATTACAAACATGAAATATTCTTCAAAACATAACAAATAAATTCTTTTGTTAACAAGCCTCATATATATTTAGCTACCTCTGCTAACAAAGCTATCCCCTCTAAGGCTTGGGCCTTTCTCCTAGCCTTCAGTTGCTTTGCTTCCATATCTTCCATTTTTCTAGTGAGGTCTTCATTTTGTTGTTGTAGCTCTTTGATGGAATGTTTTAACATTGTAAACTGTGACTCTGTATTTCTTTTTCTTTTCAATGCCTCCTTTGAGACTGCAATTAGCTCCTGATAGTGGCTATTCACCTCATAAAGATCTTCTCTTAGTCTTCTATTGGCCATAACTAAACCATCATTTGTCTCATGCATATATTCTAGTTGATGTTTATACTGCTTTATGGTTCTCTGTAAATTTTCTTTCTCTGAATCAAATGTTTTATCTCCTGTTGTACTTTGCATCTCATGGGGAAACCATGGAATGTTCAGCCTCCTATAGATTTCTTCATCTTCTGGCAGCAACTCTGTAGGAGTCTCATGAAAACTTAGGTTTTCTCTAGTTTCAGTTTCACCAAGAACACTTTCATCAACCATCAGCTTGTTTTATGAGTGAGAAACCTCTATCTCATCTTTTTGTTGTTCTTTTAACATTTGGCATCGTATTTCTAAAAATACATCAGATAGTTTGGTCTCAGTGAGGTTAGATTCTTCTTCATATTTCATTGGTTTTTTCCCTTTGCTGTCATCCTTACCAACATCCAGCTTTTCATCAGACGAGGAGTCATCAATCACAGTTACCCCCTCTTTATTCAATTTAGGGTTTAGTAATTTCTTCATGTTTAGCCTGAGCTTGTTTCTGGGTCTAGTCTTTGGTCTCCACCCAGGAGCAAGTTCTCCTATCGTTTTTAAAGTTTTACCCTGATGGAAGACTGAGGAAAATTCCATAACCTTAAGCTTCTTTTTCTTTGGTACTGCTATCCTATCTTCCTGACTGTGAGACTCTTTTTTAGTGCCAACCCTAGTTTTATCAATGACATGAAGCTTATCCTCCACCAACAGGTATGTTTCATCCTCTGACAAGACTGTAATGGGACTTTGCTTTTGGACTTTAGTGTCTTCTTCATCACCTAAAACCTTCTTTGTAAGTACAATATTATCCTCAATGAATGTCTCTACTGGTGCATCATTCTGAACAGACTGAGTCTCCTTCTTAATAAACTGTAAGTCTTTGTTCTCACTATCATCTAGATGCTGCTTAGGTTTACAATCTTATTTTGCAAGTTCTACAACTTCCTCTAATTTGACATAATCTTCATTTTCAACCTTTATTTTCTGTATTAATTTCCTGATCAAGATCTGTCCTTTATCAGCTTGCTTTCTAGTAGACTGTCCTTCTTGACAATTCTAAAACCCTGACCAAAAAAGGAAATATTCCCAGGTTTTCCCTTCTTTCTGCAAAACACTGTTGATAATGAGTTTAATTAGTCCATGGAGAAAAATGGACTGTCTAGTATGATCTTGGTGTTCTTTGATCCTGTTGGACATTTTCTGTAGGCTCTTTAGCAAGAAGAAAGGCAGGTTCATCTTTGATTCACTACTAAGGTGTTGATGGAACCTGAAATGGTATTTAAAAACGAAGGCATACCTTCCTTCACATGTAATATAACTTTGGAAAACCTTGATAGGTTCTACCCATTCAACTTTGAAGTTATGGATAGGAACTCCCTTGCCCCAATTTTGAACAATACCAGGCAATAGATACCTTTGTGCATTAAAAGTAAATGGCACTTTCTTAAACCAAAGTTCTCCTTCATTTTTAACCCCTGTTGCCTCAGCCACCAAATCTGTAGTCAATTTGAATGTCAAAGTATCAAAAGATACAGTATCTTTGTCATGACACTGAGCAAACTTGTGAGAGACTTCAGCATTGTATCCATCAATTTTCTTAAAAAATATCAGCCATCCAACATTTTCAAACAATTCAGCACATCCTGGAAATTTATCTATCCAACTAAGATCAGTGGGCTTGGCCCTATTAGTTTTCCCACTCCTCTTCATCTTCTATATGGTTTTCAGCACCTCTTAGTAATCTTACAACCTATTTTCCTTAAAATTTGCACAGTATTGGTAGTCAATTTTCCTTTGAACTCTCACAGTCTGTTTATCTTCAATTTTACACAGTCTATCCTATCACCAGTTCAGGAAATGCTTTGTGCCAAGTTTCAATAATTTGGCTTAACCAGAATTAGAAATCTATAACAGTGTTGCTCTAAACTTTACTAACTCAAATGATGCATATTTAGATATTTTGATTAATATCTTATCATTGAAAGTTTTTTATTGAATTAGTAAATTCATGTCTTCCTTTGAAATTTTGACATAATAGGGATTTATCAGAAAAAACCCCAATGTTAACAAACTCTATTAAAGGTCATGCAGGATACCTCATTTAAAGCTTGATATAGGAGCTGGAAGTTGATCCCTTGACCGGTTAGGTGTCAATTTGCACATTCTAGCTGTCTTCAAAACTCCAAATCTCTTCTAACTGCCACCACTAGGAAGCCCTAATTATTCCCTCAACTGTCAAATTTCCAAATTTTCAGCAATATGTCTCCACCATAGCGTTCACTAGCTTTGTAATCTTTAGTTTGGGAACCTCTTCCCAAAACTTTTTCCTCGTTCCACTCTCTGTCATGATTTCCCATGCATTTGCATCCAACTACCACGATTTCCCTCACACGATGACCAAACACCTGTTTACATGATTAGCCTGAAAATACACGTATCAAACATGCTAATTGATGTGATTAATCACCTTAGGAACTAAATCATCGAAAACATCTGGTTGAAAAATGACCATTTGGCCACTCGCGACTTTCTTGTAGCGCGCCAGTGCATTAATTTCACTCTTGCGCTACAAGAAAGTTCAAACATACATTTTATGACATTTGATCAATAATCCAGCTTTAAAACTCAGTTTGTGTGATCAATCTTGGATCTTAGTGTCATTGATGAAACCATTAATCAATATACACCTTATAGAACCCTTCAAAATTGAATTCCACACAAAATTTTATAAAAGCAAGCTAAGAAAAAACCAAAAATGATGAAAACCTAAAGGCCTAAACTCAAAATTAACCTTTACACCAAAATTTCCCAAAAGCAAAAACATTAACAAATTTCAAAAACACAAACAAAACATGAAGCTAAGGAAAACAAATTCATGACCTAATAGTTACCAAGGGGACCCTAACATCGCCATGAGATGAGACCAAGGAATGGAAGATGATACTGCAACCTAACATATGGAATGTTATGGTACACTAGCATAGCTTTTTTTTAGTGTGAATGCATATATCGAAATGTAAATGAAACTATAGGCAGAGAACAAAATATTTATGTTTAACTCGAGGTAGGTGGGTTTTAAAGGAACCCTCATGAAGGGTTTTAGTGTGAACTAGCTAGCCAACGAAGATAAAAACGTAGCTTGAAATACAATGGGCGCTTTGTTATTTTGCAGTGGAGGAGAAATGTGAAGGGTTGAGGGCTTTGAGCCCTCTTCAATACCCATGTCTCTGCTAGTGCTTTGGGTGAAAGTGTTTGGTTCCCACATATGTCCACATTACCTTTGATTCTTTTGGGTGAGTCCATGGTCTGGACCGACCTTCAGAACTCTCCCTACATTGTCATCTAAGGTAAAGCATTCTTCCATTGTTTTTTATTTTCTTTAAAACAACTATTTCCCAACGTTGTAAGTTGATTTTGTTATGTTTTAACCTCTCGTTTTTTTTTAAATCGTAGGTTAAGAATACTCGAAGATGTTGAAGGAGTTTGGGCAGTGGGTGGTTGGCATTGTGGGTTCTGGTAAGACCCTTCCTCCTTGACCCTACGGTCCTTACTATGTGCAGAACTGGGAGGGATTTGTCCATTTCGATTCTATTTCGATGGCAGTTATGACTTTGCTCAGTTCCTTCGCTTTATGGTAAACACCTAATTTTTTTAACAAATATACGATGTCTTTTATTATTGAAAGGATTAGGGCTTTTCACAATGTTTAAATATTAAAAACTTCTAATTTATAACAGGCTATTAGCATGTGTGTGGAAAATGTATTAAGTCGTTATTTAAATGTGAAAAGGTTTCGTACTTTTCTTTACACATCTGTGTTGTTCATGACCTAGTTTGAACTTGATATCTCTTGGCTCTACCATGTAATGGATATGCATGGTTAATATAATTGATATACTATTTGTTCCATTAGTCTCGATTTGATATGTTAATATTACTCTATAATTTTTTAAGCTTTTATTTTGAGCATTTACTAAACTTGTTTTAACTTTTGACTCCTAGTTTGAACCTTGGTAATTTTAAGCGAATACTTGGTTCGACTGCTGTGTAGTTCCCTTATTTGGGGTTTTTCGTTGTAATTTCTAGTTATGTTTTTAAGGTGTTTCCTTATTTGGGGTTTTTCGTTGTAATTTCTAGTTATGTTTTTAAGGTTGTGAGGCCAGTGCATTTCCAAAAATCTTTATTTTTATGGTGCTCCTCTGTGAAAGGTTAAACTTAGAAGAACTTGTTTGGATGTTGCGTAAACATTTAGGGCCTTTGCTCCAAGTTTTGATACATAGACTAAAGCCATAAGGTGGATGGGTTTCTAAAAATGTAGAAAAAGTAATAATATTAAAAGATTTTCTAGTTTAGTTACAGATCAGTACTAACGGTTAGACTATTGTCTTTTTTATTTATAACTTTTGTGAAGAAGATTACCCTTACAGGTTTTGAAACCTTGAACTAAATATACTAATTCTTATTTTGGAAAATGATATGCATTTGAAATGGGATAATATTTTGGTTACTATTATTCTAAAATATCGCTATGGCCTATCTCTGTTTGTTTATATGCTGCCAAAATAGATTTCGATTATTATATTTTCTGTGTAAAAAAAAGGGAATAGCCTTTACAAGTTTTGATTCTTAACTTGTATTTCATGAAGGGATATTCATTTTTATAGTTATAACGATTTGTGAATTAAAAAATGTGAACACGTTATAAACTATTTATATATAAGAAGATGTGGGGCTTTTTATTGTTTTTTAGTTTAAATAATTGTAATCCTTTCGACTGTAATTGTACTCTACTAAGTATGTGTTTACATATAATGTATATATTTAGTCTATTGGTATTATCCCTTAGCACGTAACAAAAACAAATAAAGAGAACAAGTTCTAACGATAAATGTTCATTGTTTATTTAAAGCGATGATAACTCTGAAAATATGAAGAAAAAACAATTTACTATTATCTATGTATAATAGGTGCAGTCTGATCAAATTTACACATAGAATTATGAAAATTATTCTAGATTTGATATTCTACAAAATTCATTAAGAAATACCATGTATATACTGTAGCATTCATGAACTGATAAATTTATAAGTGATGGAGATAATATCCTACTTATTACAGAATACATATATTTAATACATAAATTAATTTTGGAAACTTGAACATTTAGAATATCATACACATATATGCATAAAATGAAATTAAGATTAAATACCAAAACGCTTAGAACCTGTTAAGTGTCAAAGGGGACAAACAACCAAAAGTCTCCTAAAAGTAGCCAAGATCACTTTCTTTAGGACCCTCGAGCCTATTCACTGAACCACCACGACAAAGATGTTGTATCGAATCCTACATAGTACACTCTATAACTTAGAAATCTCACTTGTAGACTTAACTTTCGGTAGTTCACTAAATAGATTTCCCCTCATCGAATTCCTCTTGTGTGCCAAACTTTTCAGTTTCAAACAAAAATAGAAGACTCTAATCACTTAGAATGAAGTGAGCCTCATTCTCATTAGATGGTATATATAATCTTTCCTAGGTCTTTGAGTTAGTTTTGCAATTAAACGAGCCACCTCCCGAGTTCCTATTTCCATAGAAACATGACCACAATTATAGGGATGTTTCCTTCTGCAACAACTAGAAAGTGAATGATGTTTCTTCTACTTGTCATTTAGCCTTCCACAATAGATCATTCCTCCTAGTGGTTTAGTGAACACTTTTCAATAGTCTTCTTTGGATAGGTGTCTCTTCTTTTAATTATTTAAATAAATAAAATATTCAATTACAGTCGTCTTTGACCATCCTTGGCCGAGAACATAAAAATTTACAATTACTTTTAAGGTAATGTTTTCTCAAAAATAATTTTTTTCTTTAGTTCTAGCCGGGTTACAAACACCCCCTATAAGTTCAACATTGTCCTCGATGTTTCTTAAGTATCTTCTGAGTCTTCCTCGAGAAAAATTGGATATGCTTCCCACATATGACTCTTTAATTCCCATGTTTCTTCATCTAGACTAAGGTGATCCATTGCAGCTTTACTTGTGCAATGGTGCGATTCTGTAGAAAAATTTCTCTCTTGTTGAGGATACAATATTGTTCCACCTAAAAATATCCTTCGGGTTCTACATGAATAAAATTCCAATCGACCACATGAGTAGAATCATGCACATACTTTTTCAATATAGAAATATGAAATACATTATGTATTCTAAGATTACGTGGAAAAGCTAACTAATAAGCCACTGGTCCAACTCTTGATACTATCTCAAACGGTCCACAATACCTAGGTGCTAATTTATCACAACTTCTCAACTAAAGGAGATTTTTCTATGTTTTACCTTGACAAACACATGCTCACCTACTTGAAATTCTTTTCGAGTTCTTTTAATGTGTCCATGACACTTTTTTTTGTCCTTTGCCATTTTAAGATTGCTTTGTACTTGTTTGACTATTAGTTCTAGTTATTCTAACAAGTTAGGTCCTAACTTCGATTTGTCAACTAGATTACTCCATGAAATGGGAGTATTACAAATCATACCATATAATATTTGGAAAGGACTAACTTTAGTTGAATCCTGATAGAGATTGTTATATGCAAACTCGATTAAGTGCATATAATCTTCCCATTTATTGGGATGATGTCTAACATACATCCACAACATATCTTCTAAAACTTGATTTACTCTTTTTGTTTGTTCATCCGTTTGAAGAAGATAAGAAGAACCGAAATTTAATTTAGTATCTAATACTTTAAATAATGACTTTCAAAAATTACTAGTAAACTTAGGATCAATATCAGAAATTACTACCTTTGGAATTCCATGCAAATGAAAGATTTCCTTCATAAAAATATCAGCAATATTAGTAGCTTTATAAGTGCTTTTAATAGGTATAAAATGAGCTTCATTGCTAAGATTTTCTACCACTACCTTTACAGAATCATTTTGCCTTTTATTTTTAGGTAGTCCTGTTATGAAATCAAGGCTCACAATTTCCCATTTCCAATTTGGGATTGTATAATATCCCGAATTTTGGACCTAGCATTTATAGGCATGGGCCTATTGATCATGATGATTATATTGATGTTTTATTTTATATTGGGTCAAAGACCCCACTGCATATGAACATGACGATTTGCATTGTATATTGGGCGTAAGCCAATTCTTGATGATATATGTATATATATGTTGGTTGTGTTGGACATGGACCCTGAAGCACATGATTGATGAAATGTTTTGTGTTGGGCGTGGACCCTGAAGCACATGATCGATGAAATGTTTTTTGTTGAGAAAGAGGCTCTCGAGCATGTGAGTACTTACATTTGTGTCATTAGAGGAAATTTGGGGTCTAAAATGGGCCTTATAAGAAAATGCGCCAATAATAAATTTTGTGAGTTGGAATTTAGGAACCAATAGAATTTCAATAAAATGAGTCAACCATAATGGTTGAATTGACATATTTGTCATAAAAGAAAACTATGTTTTTTATTTGTATTTTCAACATATCTCCCTATGGTTTTACTCAAATTCCAAGCGGAAGGGATCGTTGGATGCGGAATTTAATTCTACATCCAACGAGTACCCACACTGCATACTTTTGATAGACTCCGCTACCCCAAAAATAAGAAATACCTGAAAAAACGAGTACCCACACTGCATACTTTTCAGGTATTTCTTATTTTTGGGGTAGCGGAGTCCATCAAAAGTATGCATTGTGGGTACT
This sequence comes from Pseudotsuga menziesii, assembly GCA_001517045.1. NCBI lineage: Eukaryota > Viridiplantae > Streptophyta > Pinopsida > Pinales > Pinaceae > Pseudotsuga > Pseudotsuga menziesii. The sequence goes on from LPNX010497744.1 coordinate 102,916, forward strand.
CGTTGGATGCAGAATTAAATTACACATCCAACGAGCCCTCCTGGTTAGAATTTGAGTAAACCCACAGGGAGATATGTCTAAAATATGAACAAAAAGGTAGTTTTTTTCATTCTTCCTCCAAAATTAATAACTATTATTTTATTATTTTAACTATTACTTTATTATTTTAACTATTATTTTAGTATTTTTCTTAGGAAGCATAAACCTATGGAACACATGAAAATATAATTGAAAATGTTGGGCATAAACTCTCGAGCATTTCATGTTGATGTTGAGCATAAGCTCTGAAGCATCGGATCATTGGCCATTGTATCCCTAGGTGTATCATACAAGTACATCCTAGCATTTAGTGTTGAGAGAGAGCTCTAGAATTGCACTATGTTTGTAACTCCCTCTTATAAGTGTTGAGTATGCACTCTGGTAAGCTCTAGGGGTTACTGAAAATATTAAAATCACCTCCGAGTGAAAATGACTCGAGAATAATATTGATCTCATCATACTTATTTTTAAGTGATTAAATGAAATTCTGAATTTATGTATTCTCATCAAGTACTGAAGGACTACCATGTTACACGAGGGAAATCCAACATGCAAGTATGTTTAGAGTTGCCTAGCCTAGTAGACCTGAGCCATCTATCTACTTGACGTTCATAAAGCAGTGTCATTAAGTCTAGGGATCATGATACATGATGCCCGAAGAAAAACACTACCAAGTATTTTAATACTATGTATTTTATACATAGCATGTATAAGGAATTAGTTATGATTAATTATATAATTGAATAAATAAAGAAGAGAAGATCCACCAATTATTATTTATTATTTAAGGATTAATAAATAGTGAAATATCTATGAAAGATTTACTAGGAACTAGTTAAAAGTTCCTAGGTTAAGAATTGAAAATTACCCCACTAAATTAAAAAGGGTTAAATCAAGAAATCAAGGATTTCTTGATTTAACTGCCTCTTTGACTAAAAAATCTGTCTATAAGACTCAAGGCAAGCAAAGCTTGCGATTCTGATTTTTATCTAGGAGAATTATTATTATGCATGTTTTTTCTCTCAAGTGTTTTCTTCGAGAAATTTTCCTAGAAGGAAAAGAGGTTTGATTTACAACTAATTATGATTTAGGAAACCCCACCTTAGGAGCTCTAAGCTACTTGCATGTTGGAGTCCAGTTCGGGGGGATCTAGATTTAAACCAAGAATGGTTCATGTCATGGTTGGGTGGAATGTGGTAGTTCCCAAGTGATTTGGTCATCAAAAAGAGGTCAGGTCTACATTGAATTGTTAATGCTGCTTATTTAAGTGTGTAGGTGCAATCATTGACAAAGCTTAAAATTCAGGTATGAAACTCTTGAAGGCATATTCTATTTTTTTCCTAAAGATTCATTAATGTTTATATTAAGTAATGGATGCAATATAATTTCTAACCCTAATGGTTAAGTTTTATGTTTAACAATCTGCTAGGGTTTGTATTTGTAATTTACTAATCATAGGCTCAAGAATTTTTATTATATGCTGTTTATGTTCAGGATTTGTATCTTTCAGAAATGTTCCTGTATTAACTAGGTTTTGATCTAATTATTATGTTTATACTTTGTTCTCTTTATTTAATACCCTGCTAACATATTCCATTTGTTAGCAGAGGATTTCCCTAAGCTTTAAAAAAACTAGTTAAGTAGTAATTAATTAAAATATTAATTATGCTAACTAATAACAAGTATATATTATAAACTAGATATACAAAGAATAGATTTTATATAATAAAAAAGCTAATCAAATTATTAAAAACCTTCCAAAGTCTCTTTCACATAATCATTAAAATAAAATACTTTACATAACTGGAAACAAACATTATAATTAATGAGAAGGATATCGTGACCATCCATGTGGTCCTTATCAAGACTCTATCATAAAACCTACAGTTTTAACCTATAATAAAATACCATAAATCACATGCTTTATATCCTTAAATGTCCCATATAATATTCATCATAAACATCCACCTATAATTTTACCAAGTAAACAATTCATATAACTCTGTATTAATAAACAGAGGTCGTGGTATCGACCCTTATGAGTTACAAATATAATTCATAAGCAAAATTAAACTCCACTTTAAAAACATCTCTATAGTTCTTATTTAAACAAGGAATCGTTCCTCTTAAGAAGAAAACCCTATCTTATGCCAACATAGGTTTCGACATCGAATCCCATGGATTTTCATGACCCAAGGCCAACATAATATTAACCTTGACATAAATGGTTACTGTAATCAAAACGTATAACAAAATACATAGCTTAATACATAGTATCCTTTATATTATTACGTATAAAATGTTTTACATTTTGGTATCGCCCAAGCCCAAATCCAAAAGTTTGTATACCCACTCACACTGGCCATGACTAAGTTTCCAAATCCAATCACACAGTCACACTATAGTAACCAAAACTATATCATGGGTTTTCCATAACCCTAGCTGTTACAGCCATATCTTTTTAAATAACAAATTACAAATTAAAATTCCAACTAAGCTATCACATTCGTTGGGAGAGGCACATGTCATTCATGGCATGGCTTGCACCCACACTGAACCATTACAAAAACAAATTACAACACTCTGTATAATACACAGTTTCCATTAATGCTAACGCAAAGCTTACGGTGGCAAGCCGATGGGCTATGACACGATTGCAACAATGGTGCAACCCATGGTATAACGCCCCCATCTCTAGAAACTTTCTTGAACATAAATTACAAACAATATAAACGTAGTGCTATGCATGCTTCCAAAACCCAAAATGTTACCATTATACACAAAGTAAAATTTACAGGATTAAAGCCACTATTGAACCCAATAAGTCAACATTTTAAACGTAGAATTAAAATAACCACACAGTCCCAAATTTTCATAGTATAATCTATTAAAAACATTGAACAAAAATCGTATGCATCTTAAACCAAAACACATTATAGTCTTCAGATAAAATCCAATGCGTAGTATATTTATGCAGTAAGGCACGAATCCTGTTTTACATAGTCAACGTATTAATAATGTTAAATGACAATCTGTTAGCTATGGAACCATTATAAGTAATTGTGTAGCCATGGATCAAAATTCCAAACCTTCCAACGAGAGTCAAAACCCAAAGAAAGCTACATTACAAACCTCGAAGGCAGAGTTGACAAATTCCATCTAGAACCCCAACCCTGTAAAGAATCCCAACTCAGAAATGCCCAGAACGAGAGGAGGCAAGTAAGATCTTGCTAGCAGGCTTACCATGGACATGAAGTAGCAACCCCAAATCAAAAGTTTATCTCTGTGCAAACCCTGGAGTGCCTTTGTTTTCACCTGCAATCAAATCAACGATGGCATGAGAAGCATGACCATGCCATAAATAAAACAACGAAACAATGTGTTTACACAGAGTCCAGTGGTTAGCTTACCTGCAAATCGATGGAGGTTTCCTCCCTTCTCCAACTACGCAGAAGCCACATGAAACCCCAATGCCAAAACAACGAATGTCCAAATCCTTTGCCAAGTGTTTTCACAAACCTTGATGGCATTAATGGCACCAAATGGTGGCCATTAACACATTCATAAATGCTGACCACAGTTTATGAATCATCGTTATAATACATATCAACCAAGTCATAAATTTAAACCCTATTATATCGTGGTGCACACTATATCCTATAGTTTCACCACCTTCTAATGCCAGTGCACACATATTACCAATGACATGATATTTATACCATATTTTTTCAAGTCTAAAGTGTGTGCAGACTTGACACTATCGTATAGTAATGTGTTGGTACATGCCCTTTGCTAGTTCATATAGGTAGTGTTTGTGCATAAGTCTTTAAGTCTAGGTTTTGTAGCATTTAGGAATCATGGAAAATGTAGTATGCCATGATTCTCTCGCTAGAGAGAACGAGCTTATGGATTCAAGATTGAAACCCAAGTAGACCTACAAGGTAGAACCAAGAGAAGTGTAATTCAAGAAGTAGATAATTAAGAATGGCAAGGAGAGTAAGTTAATTCACAACATCTAGTTAATTAACTAAGAAATATAATTACGAAAATAGGGCTTACCTGATTCGTAAAACATAACAACAATAAAAGTGCAAGGAAAAACTGGAAGTATAACTACGAACTGAATTGCTTCAAGTAACCAAATAATCCTGATGTCGCAAAAGTAACCTGTAAATCAATAAATAAGGTGCCTTCATTCGAATGAACTAAGTAAGCCTGCATAATGGAGAAGTAAGCCTGCATAATGGGAGAACGAGTTCCACCACTCCACCACTTTATTCCCATCAACAAAGTTAAGTTAGTTTTTATTAAATAAAGAAAGTGCACATGTGAAGGAGTAACACAATGATCTATACAATTTATTAATTCACTAGCGGTAGTAACTAAGATGTATAAATAATTTAAATAACAAAATTAAGACATAAGAAGTAAACAAACTAATAATCACTGAATTAATAAGATATTAACAAGACAGTATGGGTAGTTTCTAAAGAGATCGAAAGTATAAGTAGTGCATGTAATTCTGCACGAGTAATAATGATCCCCTTTGCGGTAGTTTTCACTAGCCTATAAATTTTTATTTTTATTTTCAATTTTTGGGGACATTACAAGTGGTATTAGAGCTTAGTTTCAATACTGAGAGACTTATGGGTGCACTTGAAAAATTTGACGCAGAGAAAATAAAGTATGATAAATAATTTTTGTTACTAACAAAATTTTTTGCTGCTATTAAAGATTTTTGTGTTTCAGGAAAATTTTTAGAGCGCTGTTAAATTTATGAAAACTAAGGAAGAAAATAGCCGGTGGGAAGAAATGACCACCCCCACTCCAGAAGTGAACTTGGTGGTCGAGCTAAACTCTAATGTGCTGAACACTTTGTACAGTGTTCAAGTTGAACTGAAAAGTTTCAGAGAAGACAGTCTAAATGAAAGAAAGGAACAACAAGCTATAAATGAAGCATTATTGCGTAACATGACAGGAGGGAGCCCACAAGGTAAACCTACCCATTCCACCAACAGATCCAAAAGAGAAATGTACCATGAGCAAGCCAGTAGCCCAAGATAAGCAGAAAAAGAAGGTACATGTGAAGCAACTAAAGAAGACCATCATAGTCCTTCTAGTGATGACTCACTTTCTCCATGGAGAAAGAGGCAAAGCAATGATGACAGTTTTTAGGGGGAGTTTCAAAAAATAAGATCCCCGACCTATGAAGGTGAAGTAAATACGGGAGAAAAGGATGAAGAATGGTTGCTAGGAATGAGTAAGTATTTCCAATTTCATAACTATTCAAGTGTGATGCAGGCTAGGATTTCCATCTACAACTTGAATGGTAAGGCAGCAAGATGGTTGCAAGATTTAAAGCACACCAAGAAAGATGAGCTGCGAGAAATAAGCTGGGAAAGCTTCTGAAATATTTTCCAAGGAAAATACATGTCAGAAAGGTTCTTTGACCGCAAGTAAAAGAGTTCCATGAATTGAGCATGGTGTCCATGACTATGGACGCATTTATAAATAGATTTCTACATTTGCTGCACTATGTACTGTATATCAAAGAAGAGAAGGTGAAGATCTAGCAGTTCCTAGGATGTCTTCCTCCTAGTTTTCAGGATAGGATTGAATTCGACATGCCGAAGACTCTGGATACTGCACTACACAAGGCCTGACTCTGGTATGAGCATGGACAGTTACGGCAAGAAAACCAGAACCAAAACAGAGAAAAGTATAGAAAATTTTCTGATAATCGCAAGCTTTGGTCAAACCCACATCCTTATAGAAAGAAAAATAACAGCTTTCAAGTGAACAAGAACTTTAGCAAAACTAGTATGAAGCCTTATGTACCAACTCCTAATGGTAATAAGCATGTGATGAGTGGAGCTAATGCTACCCCTTTAGCGATCAAGTGCTAGAAGTGCAATGAGCCGCATTATGCCTGAGAATGTAAGAAGACTGAACAATGGAGTTTTGCATAACCTGTAAGAAGAACCTACCATTGAGGATATAGTAGGAACCCTGTGAATCTATGCAGCATTAGATGACCGACAGGTCGACCATCAAGGTACAATGGTTGAGATCGAAGGTAAGATCTTGAACTCCTCTATTTCAATACTTATTGATCCCAGTGCTTGCTAGAGCTATGTTGCACCTAATATTATTTATTTATGCAAGTTAGAAAAAGTAAAATATGTTAAAACTTGGCTGGTATAGTTACCCACCAGTATGAAATGAAAGGTTTAAGAAATTATTAAGAATGTGAAGTAAACTTGAATGGTTTCCTTACTAAGGTAAACCTGAACATCCTACCTTTAGGATCGTACGATATTCTTATCGGCATGGACTGGTTGGAACAACACCATGTCATGCTTGATTGTCTACACAAGTCTATCTTGTGTACTGATAGCCAAGGGAACCAAGTGAAGGTTCAAGGCATCCCAAAGAAAGTTTTAGCAAGAGAAATCTCTGCCTTACAAGTGAAGAAGTGGGTTAGGAAGGGCTGCAAGTTGTTTGCAATGAACATCCGAGACGTAGAGTCTGATAGAGAACAACACATAGAATATTTCCCCATTCTTTAAGAATTCAAGGATGTGTTCCCCGTGGAAATCCCCAGATTAACTTTGAAACGCGACCTAGACTTTTCCATCGAACTGACCCCAGGATCAGTTCCGGCCTCCAAATCCCCTTACCGCATGATTGCACCAGAATTGGTGGAACTCAAACTGCAATTGTAGGAGTTAATAGAGAAAGGGTATATTTGACCCAGTGTGTCCCCTTGGGGAGAATCGATTTTGTTCAAAAATAAGAAGGACGGTACGATGCGGATGTGCATTGATTGTCGTTAGTTGAACAAAATGACTATAAAGAACCATTACCCACTCCCTAGGATCGAATATTTGTTCAACCAGGTGGGAGGAGCCAAAATATTTTGGAAGGTTGACCTGCGGTTCGGGTACCATCAGGTACAGATTTGAGATGAAGATATTCCCAAGACCACCTTTCATATGAGGTACGGGAAGTATGAGTTTGTAGTGATTCCGTTTGGGTTGACCAATGCACTTGTAAACCTTATGTGTATGATGAACATCATATTTAGTAAATATCTAGATCAATTTGTAATAGTGTTTAATGACAACATTATGGTTTATTCCAAGAATAAAGAGGAACACGAAGAACACCTTCGCATAGTACTTTGAGTGTTGAGAGAACACCAACTCTACGCTAAGTTTAGTAAATGTGATTTTGACAAACCTCAAATACAATACCTATGTCACATCATATCTGAGGTAGGAATAGTTGTGGACCCAAAAAATATTTGAGCTATAAAGTATTGTATACCTTGACTAGTGTCACTGACATTACGTCCTTTTTGGGTTTCATCAGGTATTATTGAAAGTTCATTGAGAACTTCTTGAGAATCACTTTCCCAATGATGAATTTGCAAAAGAAAGTGAAAATTTTCTTATGGACTGACAAGTGTGAAGAAATTTTTCAAACGCTTAAGCATCTTTTGATGATCACACTAGTGTTGCAAATTGCGGATCCTGATGGGGATTTTTTTGTATGCATGGATGCAAGCAAGGAAGGACTTGGGGGATTCCTCTTGCAAAAAAATCATGCAATCTGTTATGAATCACAGAAATTAAAAGAGCATGAGCATAATTATCCCACGTACGATCTTGAGCTAGTGGCCATTATCGACACTCTGAAGGTGTGGAGGCACTACCTCATGGGAAGGAAGTTCCTTCTAAAGACTGACAATATGAGTCTAAAATATTTATTCGATCAACCCAATCTGAATACAAGGCAATCCAGATGGTTGGATTCCCTAAGTGAGTATCACTTTGAACTAAAGCATATTAAGGGCAAAGAGAACAAACTTGTCGATGCGTTGAGTCAACAAAATAATATGATATATGAGGTGACCTTGAGTCAAATTGATGCAGATTTGCATGATAAGATTAGAACGGCCAACAAGGCTGACCCGTTCTATGTGGAAATCCTCAAGAAGGTCCAAGAGCACTAGTCATTTTAACAACAGAAGGAATACAAGGTGGATGAATCCGGAATACTATGGTCCAAGGATAGATTGTATGTTCCATATGGAGGGGATATTCAGTCTAGCATCCTCACAGAATTTCATAGGGAACCCTACTTAGGGCACCCAAGATATCAAAAGATGATATCTGCCGTCAAGAGACACTTTTTCTGGCTTAATTTAAAGGCCGACATTGGAATGTTTATTGTGAAATGTTAGAAATTCCATCTAGTTAAAGCTGAGCAACAACATCCTTTAGGATTGCTATAGCCATTTCCCATTTCGGAATGGAAGTGGGAGGTTATCAGTATTGATTTTATTACTAGCTTATAGAAAAGCAAGAAGAAAAATGATTTCATCTTCGTAGTCATTGGCAAGTTTTCAAAGAAAGCACACTTCATCCCTGTAAAATCAACCTACAAGGCCGTGAACATTGCCAATATCTTCCTAAAAAGAGATATTTAGATCGCATGGGATACCCAAAGCAGTTATGTCAGATCGAGATGTTAAGTTTACACAAAACTTTTGGAGATCTTTATTCTCTGGATTAGAGACGTAGGTGAACTTTAGCACTGCTTATCACCTGCAGACGGATGAGAAGACTGAAAGAGTAAACCAAATTGTTGAATACATGCTTCGAATGTATGTCATGAATAACCCCACCAAGTGGGAGGATTATCTGCACCTTTTAGAGTTTGCATATAACAACGGGTATCGGGCTTCTGCCAAGATGAGTCCTTTCGAGGTACTCTATGGATGGAAGTGTAGGAACCCAATTACTTGGGATAGTCTGGTGGATCGTCTCATGTTAGGGCCTGACCTATTATTGGACTTGGAACAGTTAGTTACCAAGTTCCAGGGAAGCCTTAAAGAGGAACAAGACCATCAGAAAAGTTATGTGGATACAAAAAGAAAAGATAAAGACTATCAAGTAGGTGAGCATGTCTACTTGAAAGTGAAAGCAAAACTGATCTCGTCGATCTTGGGTAGGTGTTGTAAGTTAGCACCTATATTTTGTGGACCTTTTGAAATTCTAGCCAAGAAAGGACCAGTGGCTTATGAACTAGCATTACCTATGCACGTAAGGTTTCATAATGTTTTCGATGCATCTTTATTAAAGAAATATGTTTATGACACTAAGCATATCATTGATTGGTCATTGTTACAGGTGGAACGTGAGGGGGAATTTTCCCCTGAGCCTTTGCATATATTGGGAAAGAGAGAGGTGTAGCTCCGGAAGCACACTATAGTCCAACTGAAAGTGCAGTACAAACACTTTGAGGTAGATGAGGATACCTGGGAGAATGAGGACACCATGAGAAAGGCTTACCCCGCCTTGTTTCATGATATCATTCAGAGTCCGTAGAACACTAGGGATGGTGTTGTACTAAGTGGGGAGGGATGTAATATCCTGAATTTTGGACCTACCATTTATAGGCATGGGCCTATTGATCATGATGATTATATTGATGTTTTATTTTTATATTGGGTCAATGATCCCACTGCATATGAACATGATGATTTTCTTTGTATATTGGGCATATGCCAATTGTTGATGATATATGTAGATATATGTTGGTTGTCTTGGGCATGGACCTTGAAGCACATGATTGATGAATTTTGTGTTGGGCTTGGACCCTGAAGCACATGATCGATGAGATGTTTTTTGTTGAGCGAGAGGCTCTAGAGCACATGAGTACTTACATTTAAGTTGAGCATAAAGATCTGGAACACATGAAAATATAATTGGAAATATTGGGGATAAGCTCTGGATCATTCCATGTTGAGGTTGAGCATAAGCTTTGGAGCATTGTATCCTTGGACATTGTATCCCTAGGTGTATCATACAAGTACATCCTAGCATTTAGTGTTGAGCGAGAGCTTTGGAATTACACTATGTTTGTAACTCCTTGTTATAAGCGTTGAGTATGGGCTCTGGTAAGCGCAAGGGGTTACTAAAAAGATTAAAATCACCTCCGAGTGAAAACAACTTGAGAATAATATTGATCTCATCATACTTATTTTTAAGTGATTAAATAAAATTTCAAATTTATGTATTCTCATCAAATACTGAAGAACTACCACATTATACGAGGGAAATCCGACATGCAAGGATGTTTAGAGTTGCCTAGCCTAGTAGACCTGAGCCATTGATCTACTTGACCTTCATAAAGAAGTGTTGTTAAGTCTAGGGATCATGATACATGATGCCTGAAGACAAATGCTAACAAGTATTTTAATACTATGTATTTTATACATAGTATGTATAAAGAATTAATTATGATTAATTATATAATTGAATAAAGAAAGAAGAGAAGCTCCACCAATTATTATTTATTATTTAAGGATTAATCAATAGTGAAATATCTATGAAAGATTTACTAGGAACTAGTTAAAAGTTCCTAATTTTAGACTTGAAATTACCCCAGTAAATTAAAAAGGGTTAAATCAAGAAATCAAGGACTTCTTGACTTAACTACCCCTTTAACTAAAATGTTTGTCTATAAAGACTCAAGCCAAGAAAAGGCTTGGGGGTCTGATTTTTATCTAGGAGAATTATTATTCTGCCTGTTTTTTCTCTCAAGTGTTTTCGTGGAGAACGTTTCATGCAAGGAAAAGAGGATTGCTTCAGAACCGATTACTAATTAGGAAACCCTTTCTTAGGAGATTTAAGCTACTTGCATGTTGGATTCCAGCTCGGGGGGATCCAGATTTAAACCAAGAACGGTTCCAGGTCATGGTTGGGTAGAACGTGGTAGTTACCAAGTGATTTGGTCATCAAAAAGAGGTGAGATTTGCATTGAATTGTTAATGCTAGTTATTTAAGTGTGCATGTGCAGCCATTGACAAAGCTTAAAATCTAGGTATGAAACCCTTGAAGGCTTATTCTATTTCTTTCCTAAAGATTCATTACTATTTATGTTAAGTAATGGCTGCAATATAATTTCTAACCCTAATGGTTAAGTTTTATGGTTAACAATCTGCTAGGGTTTGTATTTGTAATTTACTAATCATAGGCTAGAGAATTTTTATTATATGTTGTTTATGTTGAGGGTTTGTATCTTTCATAAATGTTCCTGTATTAAATAGGTTTTGATCTTAGTCTTATGTTTATACTTTGTTCTCTGTATTTAATACCCTACTAACATATTCCATTTGTTAGCAGAGTCTTGCCCTAAGCTTTAAAGAAACTAGTTCAGTAGTAATTAATTAAAATATTAATTATGCTAACTAATAACAAGTATATATTATAAACTAGATCTACTAAGAACAAATTTCATATAATAAACAAGATAATCAAATTATTAAAGACCTTCCAAGGTCTATTTAACATAATCATTAAAACAAAATACTTTAGATAACTCGGTACAAACATTATAATTAATTAGAGGGATATCGTTACCATCCATGTGGTCCTTATCAAGACTGTGCCATAGAACCTACAATCTTAACATCTATAAGAAAATACCTTAAATCACATGTATTATATCCTTAAATTTCCCATATAATATTCATCATAAACATCCACCTATAATTTTACCAAGTAAACAATTCATATAACTCTGTATTAATAAACAAAGGTCATGGTATCGACCCTTATCAGTTACAAATATGATTCATAAGCAAAATTAAACTCCACTTTATAAACATCTCTATAGTTCTTATTTAAACAAGGAATCATTCCTCTTAAGAAGAAAACCCTATCTTATGCCAACACAGGTTACGACATCGAATCCCATGGATGTCCATGACCCAAGTCCAACATAATATTAACCTTAACTTAAATCGTTACTGTAATCAAAACACATCACAAAATCCATAGATTAATACATAGTATCCTTTCTATTATTACATATAAAATGTTTTACATTTTGGTATCACCCAGACCCGAATCCTGAAGGTCGTATACCCAGACACACCGGCCACAACCAATTTTCTAAATCCAATCACATAGTAATAATCACATAGTCACGCTAGAGTAACCAAAACGATATCGTGGGTTTTCCATAACCTTGTCTATTACAACCATATATTTTTAAATATCAAATTACATTTTAAAATGCCAACTAAGCTATCGCAGTTGTTGGGAGAGGCACATGCCATTCATGGCATGGCCTGCACCCATGCTGAACCATTACAAAACCAAATTACAACACTCTGTTTAAAACACAATTTCTATTAATGCTAACACAAAGCTTACAGTGGCAAGCCAATGCGCTACGACACCATTGCAACAATGGTGCAGCCCATGGCTTAATGCCCCAAGCTCTAGAATCTTTCCCAAACATAAATTACAAACAATATAAATAGAGTGTTGTGCATACTTCCAAAACCCAAAATGTTACCATTATACACAGAGTAAATTCTACAAGCTTAAAGCAATGATCGAACCTAGGAAGTCAACATTTTAAATGCAACATTAAAATAACTACATAGTCCCAAATTTACATATTATAATCTATTAAAAAGGCTGAACGAAAATTGTATGCATCTTAAACCAAAACACATTACAGTCTTCACATAAAAGCCAAGGCACAGTATCTTTACATAGTAAGGCACGAATACTATTTTACACAGTCAACATATTAATAATGTTGAATGGAAAGCTGTGAGCTATGGCACCATTACACGTAATGGTGTAGCCATGGCTCAAAATGCCAAACCTCCCAACAAGTGTCAAAACCCATAGCAAGCTATATTACAAACCCCAAAGGAAGAGTCAATAAGTTCCATCTAAAACCCCAACCTTGTAAAGAATCCCAACTCAGAAATGCCTAGAACGAGAGGAGGGAAGTAAGATCTTGCTAGCAGGCTTACCATGCCCATGAAGTAGCAACCCCAAATCGAAAGCGCAGCTCTGTGAAAACCCCAAAGTGCCTTCATTTTCATCTGCATTCAAATCAACGATGGCATGAGAAGCATGACCATGCCAATGATTCACAACATCTAGTTAATCAACTAAGAAAGATAAATAATGAACATAGGGCTTACCTGAGTCGTAAAAAGGAACAGTAATAAAAGTGCAAGACAGAACTGGAAGTATAACTAGGAACTGAATTGCTTGAAGTAACCAAATAATCCTGACATCACAAAAGTAACCTGTAAGTCAAAAAATAAGGTGCCTTAGTTCGAATGAACTAAGTAAGCCTACATAACGAAGAATGACCTTACCTCTGAGACCGTCATGGGAGAACAAGTCCCGCCACTCCACCAATTTGTTCCCATCAACAAAGTTAAGTTATTTTTTATTAAATAAACAAACTACACATGTGCACGAGTAAAACAATGGTCTATACAATTCATTAATTCACCGAGAGTAATAACTAAGATGTATAAATAGTTTAAATAACATAATTAAGACATAAGAAGTAAACGAACTAATAATCACTGAAAGGATAAGATATTAACGAGACAATATGGGTAGTTTCTGAAGAGATCGAAAGTATAAGTAGTGCATGTAATTTCACATGAGTAATAATGATCCCCTTTGGGGTAGTTTTCACTATCCTATAATTTCTTTTTTCAATTTTTTGGGACATTACAGATTGACAACGGTTTTAAAAGAGTTGATGGGTGTCGATGCTCATCTTTCACTTGATGGCATTCTATACACCTAGCTATATATTCAACTACTTCATTTTTTATATTAGGTGAGAAATAATATTTTCTCATCTTGGTATCATCTTTTGATAACCGAGATGTCCTGAGTAAGGACTTTTATCTACTTCATTTAATATCAACAGTTTAATTTCTCGTATATTAGGTCAATATAATATGTTTTTATATAACAATAAAAAAATTTCATTCAAACTGAAATCTGTTTTTACATTTTTAGATTCATTTTCTGTAAATTTTTCTCTTATATTTTGATATTCTCTATCCATTTTTACTCCATCTTCCAATTTATCGTCCAATTCTATTTTGTGGCTGCTAACAACGGCTATAAAAGTCAGTCTTTCATATCTACTTAAAGCATCAACCACCTTGTTTTCCTTTCCTTTTATATGTTTGATCTCAAAATTGTATTCGCTAAGGAAAGCTAAGGATCTTTCTTGTCTTGCATTTAGATTTTGTTGATCAAACAAGTATTTAAAACTTATGTTATTAGACATGAATAAAAATATTCTACCGATTAGATGATGGCGCCACATTTTTAAGGCATGTATTATGGAAGTTAAATCTAAATCATGAGTAGCATAACTCTTTTCATGTGTTTTTAACTTTCTCAACTCATATTCTATTACGTGACCTTCTTGTGCTAATACTCCTCCTAGGCCCTCATTGCATGCATCAGTGCATACAATGAAGTCCTTGTTTGCATATACTATTTTTAATATAGGTGTAGTAGTTAACAATTCATTTAACTTATTAAAGCTTTATTCACAGTTTAGATCCCACAAATATTTTTCCCTTTTTTGTAAGGATGTTATGGGGTTCGTGATATTTGAGAATCCTTCTATGAATTTCTGATAATAACATGTAATCCCCATGAATGATAATGCATCTGATACATCTTTAGGAATACCTCATTCCTTTATTGATCTTATCTGATCAAGATCCACTAATATCCCTTACTTGGATATCACATGCCCTAGATACTATATTTTATCTTTAAAGAATTCACATTTACTCAATTTAGCATACATTTTCTGTTCTCTCATAACTTATAATACTATCTGTAAATGTTCATCATGCTCTGCTTTTGTTTTTGAATAAATTAATATGTCATCTTTGAATACAACTACGAATTTATCTAAATATTTACTAAATACATTGTTCATTAAACACATAAAATATGTTGGATAAATCATTATCCCAAATGACATAACTACAAACTTATAATTCCTGTATCAATTTCTGAATGAAATTTTAAAAATATCTTCATCTTTAATTCTGACTTGATGATATCCTATAATATCCTGAATTTTGACCTTGACTATGATGGGCATGAGTCCGATTGCACTTGAGTTACTATGATGTTTTATGTTTGTGTATTGGACGAAGGATCCAATGCACATGAGTGATTTTTATTTGATAGCTATATGGGCGTAAGTCATTGCATATGTTTTATTATCATATATGTGATTTCATATATTGGGCTTGGACCTGGGTGAACAAAGATGATGTTCATAGTACGATCTATTGTTGTATTATGAGATTTAACTTAAATGCATATACTGAGATGATTTTTGTGATAAGATGTGAAAAAGACAGAATACACGATTGAGTTCTAAAATGTGTTGGGCATGGACCTTGAAGCACATGAGTGATGAGATTTTGTGTTGAGCGCAAGATCTGGAACACATGAGTGATAGATTTTGTGTTGAGCATAAGCTCTAGAACACATGAATTATAAGAATTGGAAGTGTTGGGCATAATCCCCAAAGCATTCCAAATTGATGTTAAGCATAATCTCTAGAGCATTGGATCTTTGGCCATTGTATACCTAGGTGTATTATACAATAACATCCTAGAATTAGTGTTGAGCGAGAGGATCTAGAATTGCACTAAGTGTAAATCCTAATTTTTAGTATTGAGCTTGTGCTCTGATTAGAGCTAGGAGTTACTGAAATTAATTGTGTTGAGTGAAAAATACTCTGAAAAGTATCGACCTTATCTTACTTATTTTTAAGTTGATTAAATGAAATTTCAAATTTCTACTTCTCATCAAGTATTGAGGAACTACCACAATACACATGGTAATCATACATGCAAGGAGTTTTAGAGCTTCCTAACTTAGTTGACCATCCCTACCTAAAATCCTTGATAAAAGAAATGAGTATAAGCTAATGAAAGCATCATGTAAATGAGATCATGTTATATGATGCCTAAATAAATATTAACAATAATATATATATATATATATATATATTATGAACAAAGGAATCAGTATATATATATTAAATATAAAGAAATAATAATAACTATAAATAATGAATAAAGAATCTATGTATTATTATTTATTAAAATGATTAAATAAATATTTAATCCTAAAGAGTCAAATTAGGAACTAGTAAAAGAGTTCCTAAGTTAAGAAAAATAAAGAAATAAAGAAATAATATTATTTCTTTATTTAATATAAAGAAATAATAATAACTATAAATAATGAATAAAGAATCTATGTATTATTATTTATTAAAATGATTAAATAAATATTTAATCCTAAAGAGTCAAATTAGGAACTAGTAAAAGAGTTCCTATGTTAAGAAAAATAATTATTAACTTCACATAAATCAATTAAAGTTTAATTTCAAGAAGATAATGGATTCTTGATCTAAGTGATGTTTTGAAACAACTGCCCTTTTTCCTAAAGATTGTCTATAAAGACCCAAGACAAGGAAAGTATTGGGGATCTCATCATTATTATGGCCTAGTAATTTTGGAGAGCATTTCCAAAAGCAAAGAAATCTTATACAGAACCTGATATTACAGATAAGAGAAGCCTCACCTTTAAGAGCTCTAGACTACTTGCATGTTGGAACTAGATCAGGGGGATCCAGATTGAAAACAGGAACAGTTTTGGGTCATGGTTGGGAGGAACATGATAGTTCCCAAGTTATCTGGTTAACAAATCTAAGGTCAGAGATATCTTAGTTTTTATTAATTTTTTGTACTTAAGTGTGCAGGGTTTCGAGCCATCAATAAGCTGAAAAGTTGTTGGTATGACGTTTTTACCTTCTTCAAGACTATTAATGATGTTTAAATTTTTACTTCTAATATTTATTCTCTAGAATGAAGATATGCAAATTTGAATACATGCTTCAACTTGATTCCATTTGTTTAAATTATGAAACTTAGACTCAAATGTTTTAGATAATATCAGGGTTAATTTTTATGTTGCAGGTTATTTTATTGGTTTAAACTTAAACCTCAACCTTTAATTCTTAGGTAGGGTTTTAAGTTGAAATTATCTTAGCATTGTATTTAAACAGTTCTAGAAGCATTGATGTCAATAGTTTAAATTAGATATTAAAACCCTAGTATCTAGATAAACTAATCACCATATATGTTCCCAACATTTTGTTAAAACTAAACCCTAAATATATTTTCCTAAAGAACTTGCACACGTCTACGACCTTATTATAAAGTAAATACACCACAGATTTATAAATCTAGACAAATAGACCTAATAATAAACAAACTCATTTATTCCTAAACGAAACATTATTTAAATTCTAATTAAACATTAAATAAATATTAACTAAACCAATTACAAACATATTTATAAACAATCAAACCAAATATCGAATCTCTTAAATTACCCACTCAGAACCTTAAAAACAAATCACAGTGCATATTGTGAGCAAATGCATTGTTTCAAAACATACTTACTTATAAAACTATTACCATTAAACCAAATAGAACATTATAATAAACATTGTAAACCAAATTATAAAACAACTATCAAAATTACCAAAGGTGTAAAGGCCGAGAGCATATCCACGTTTTCTTTCAAATCATACCAAACCTCATATACATTAATTAACACTACCTAGCAATCGAATCATGCAACGATTAGCTGCCCACCATTTTATTTTTCAAACAAACTCTAAACCATCAAACCTGCCTAAGAATTACAATAAAAACAAATAAACATCAAAACAAATAGAGTCCATCCCTAAACACATCGTGCAAGTGGATTTCCAAGACTTAGACCACGATAATCACCACATACAAATGCATTAACGCAACATGGGATTTAAACCTTCAAACATAGTCAAAGTATTTACAAACCGAAGACCGAATCTTGTAAATAACAAACTAAAATAGTCAACACATTGTAGGTTGCATTATTTAAGTAGGGTTTAGCCCTTATAGGTTTCCCACAATTTATTAAAACAATGCATATAAACTATGGAATAGAGCTATGCTCTTTCCCAACAAATTACATACACATGCATGAATTGTCCCATAAAAGTTGAACTACATATACATAGCCTGCGTTGTAAAATGCAAATGCTAGGCCATGTGGTTACGACCTCATTTAGATGGATGACCAAATTGAAATCAAACATCACAATTTTTCTCATCGACCAAACGCATCTATTAAAACCACATTTGTCACCAATTCACATCAATTATTAAGTCGTGGAATCATATGTTCCATTGCAGAGAAATGGCATTGTTAATGTTAAAGAAACGCATTATAAAACACATATCCCTATTACAAATACAAACAAAAATCTCATTACGAGTCATTTAAAAACTAAAATCCATTTCATAGTAAATGGTAATCCAAACACACAGAGTCGGGTCTCTTTTTAAACCTGCGAACATGTCAAATTTACAAATTGCAGAGTCATGGAAAGGCTTACACAATCACATTGACATAATTCCCAAAATGATTCTAATAAACCCCAACATCTAACCAAATAGAGAATAGCTTAAACCATACATTCCCCAGACCAAGTTTCAAAACAGTCTGATAAACACATCAAGTGTAACGTATGAGTACATGTCGATTTCCATTCATGTGGCTTACTAGGAATTGGTTGTGGAGAAAACCCAAAAGGTATGCCTTCCAAAATGCAGAGTAAACATGCTCTTCTCACCTACACAATGAAAATGAAATAGGATCAAAAGTATGCCAAATCAAACCAATCCAAAAACACAAAGGTGCAATCATATGAAAAAATAATACTTGTCAAGGAGCTTAGGGTAGCCTGGATTACACTGCATGGATGTGCAACTCCCACATGGAGTGCGATCCCTCCCTCCAAACAACAATGAAGAACAAATAAATGGCTTCCAAACCCTAACAAAGCGCATAAGGTAGCCAACCTGCAAAAACCAAGGTGCATTCAGTGCACCAACTTGGCCACCACCTCCATGCAAATAAAAACCTGTAAGTCTATATTATGGATTCACACTTCTTGCCACCACATTAAGCCCCACCACCATAGTTGTAAAACCCTCTCTTAATGTGATTTTCCTAGGTATTCACCAAAGTTTTAATAGCATAGAATATGCCATGACATAAACCCCTCCACTCCACCCCTTGGAATACTAAGGTAAGTCAGCGTTTTCATAATGAACCATAAAGAAATTAAATATACGTAAAATCAAAGTAAGATGCAAAACGAAGTAAGCATCGACAATACCAATAAATACGATAGAATTGAACAGTAATTTATAAGTGCATAGAAGTATGGAACAATTTTATGTAGACATCATCATCATCATACAGGAAAAACACGTAAGGAAAGCATGAGACAAAACTTAGGTTCAGTTCTCCAAACAAGTTTTTATTTCGTAGTAGAAATAAATATGTCCTTAAGATCTAGAATTTTATTAGTCTAGGATTTTTTTTATGGATTTTAGGGACATAACATATCCATATATCAAGTCTATTTTTGAGAATATCATTGCTCAATGTATTTGATCGAACAGATCATCTATGCGGGTAAATGGATATTTGTTTTTAATTGTCATCTTGTTTAACTCGCGGTATTCTATACATAAACGTAAGGTGTCGTCTTTATTTTTAACAAATAAGACAGGTTCTCCCCAAGGAGATACACTTGGTCATATGTAATTCTTATCTATTAACTCTTGTAGTTGTAATTTTAATTCATTAAGTTTTCATATGTTCATCCGATAAAGATCCTTTGAATTGGGTACATCTCTCAATACTAATTCAATAGTAAAATCTAATTCATTTTGTGTAGGTAATCCTAGAATCTCTCCCATGAATACATCTGAAAATTCTTTGAATATTGGTATACCATCCAATTTTCACTTATCTTCTTTATTCATGTGTTCGTCATTCATTACATGCACAACAAAAACTTTACAACCTTTATGTACATATTTTTCATTTGCAAAGCTGAAATTTGTCTAACAGAAATGTTTCTAGGTATCCCTTTGTCTGTAACTATTTCTCCTTTATCATCCAAGCATGTAAATGTTTTCTCAAAACAATTTAGAACTACTTTGTGTTTTTCCAAGCAGTCCATACCTATTAGAACATCATATGACCCTAACAGTAATACATTTAATTTCACCTGAGTTTTGAATTGAAAAATAAACATTTCACAATTTTCAACATAGCTAACTACCTTCCTTTGGTTCATGTAGATAACTGAACCAACCAAGATTTTTCAAACTTTTTCAAATGCAAATTACATATTTCTTCTATACTAGGTGACACGTAGCTTAAACTAGAACCTGGATCTATCAAAATAGAAATAGGCTTGTTCTGTATCATACCTTCTATTTCCACCATCGATTTTGGTGATTATCCTATCAATTCTCCAAGGCTTCATTAATTCTGCGCATTTCGTTTTCTACGTCACCAAGAGTTGCTTCCTTCTGATTTGTATGCACATTGCTGAAATTGTTCTTTCTATGTGGACAATCCTTCGCATAATAAGGTCCCTAACATTCCCAACATTTCGCAGGTCCTCTTTGTTCATTATTTTTAACATAATTATTAGGCATGTCTCTACTTTTTGGTTCTATAAAATTTTGTTGTGTTTTACCTTTAAAATATGTTCCATGATAATTATTATTAGAAAAAATTTGGGAATTTTTTTTGAAATTTTTGTTGGTACTAAAACTTCTCCTTCTCTGATCAAAATTACTTGTTCTTTTACTTTTCTAGTTTGGTATACCTTATTTCTTATTTTTTCTTTGTTTATAACAAAATTTAGCAACTACTGTTGCTATTTAGCAACTATTTTCTCTTTTCGCAACTACTGTCGCTATCACTACTTTCCATGGAATATTTATACTTTTCTTTGTGAAACCTTACTTTAATACCCGAAAAGGATTTATTTTCATTATCAAAATATTTCAACTTATTACCTTTACATTTGTAAGATATCATTCGAGACTTAGTTTCATGTTCTTTTCTTTTCTCCTTGCCTTCGTTATGTATTTTATCTGGCAATATATAACCCAATTATTCCTATTCTCTTAAGATTCTTTCGTAATCTTACTTTATAGTATGTAATTCAACCTTTAAGTTTTTTATATATGAAGAAATTCAAATGGTTGATTATTTAATTCCACATATATATTAACCGGATTATTGTGATGGGATCCATCTTCAGTAGACGCTTCTACTCCTTCTATTTCCTACAAAATAAAAGTTTATATTTCTGAATAGAAATAGTTTTTAAACATAATCAGTATTTTTCATTTTCCTGTTTTGTATGCGAGTTGATCCAATCTTTAGGCCTAACATTTGGAAACTCACTCTCATACCACATGTAACAAATCCAAAACCCGTATATAAAAAAAATATTACTTAGGGTTTTTTCCTAGGTAACAACATAACTCATAGAGTAACTTCTATATTTAAAATTATAACTAACAATCAACCATTCGTTTTACGACAGAACAATTTCGATTAAAACCTTCACAAGAAAACTATTCATGAAACCATAATACTACTAGGTTACATTTTTACTTGGTCTAAATATTGTATCAGCTTTGTCGTAGGTGGTAGTTTGTAGTCTATAAATTGTTTACAATAAGAATTGGATTCATTATGCTATATATATATATATATATATAATTTAGTCCCTCTACCTACATACCCTTCATTGATACAAGTGTTAGGAGGAAAAGGGTCTAACTTAGCTTAGTTAATCTAAATCATTTGCTTTACTTCATTATGCAGGTTTTAAGTACTGTTGGAGGATTTGTTCCTTGTAAATCCTAAACATCTAAAATCCAGAGGTAAGGTTACCAAGGGGACCCTAACGTTGCTAGGAGATGAGATTAAGGAATGGAACATGATACTATAACCTAACATATGCTAATGTTATTGTTTGCTAGCATATTTTTTTTAATGTGAATGCATATATCGAAAAATATAGAAGAAACTATAGGCATAGAAAAAAATATTTATGTTTAAGTGGTGTCATGTCCCCACCCTTCTACCAGAGAGGGAACACGACCATGATTCCATCTAATCCGGGTAAAGTTGCCTTATGAACATAAAATCAAATGCATTGAACTAATCACATGCACAGATGCATACAATTGCAATTATATAGCATAATCAATTCATCAACTCAACAAACTAGACATGTTCATCATATTTCATTAAGCAAATTCAAATGCAGATATTAACATAGACATGAATTCTTACCTCGAAAGAAGTGTGTCCCACAACCAGCTACATCGCTACAACATTCCACCCAACCATAGGCCAGTGTGCTCATCAATATCTCAGCATCACTGCCACTCTCGAGCTGGGAATGATTCCCATAAGGAATAAGGGAACACGAGTAGACTCACACATAGACAAGGATACAACAAAAACTCATCCAAGACAACATAGTTGGGTTTATCATACTGCAAAGGAGATGGAAAGGTTGACTGCTAAGATAGTGAGATCAACCACAGGGCCATGGACACCTATACAAGATCTATCCTAGCTTCTAAAACATCTACACACCACACACAAAAAAACATCCCTTATCTGCTACACAGTCCCTCAGGATATGCCTTCCCTTCCACTATTATTCAGGGTGTGAAAAGAAGAAAACCACCCCCCTAGATATTTATGTGAGGTTTCTTCTCACACTAGGTTTATAAGGATAGTTAGACCTCATTTACCCTCCCAAACTAGTTCATACCAAATCAAAAAGATGCACACAGAGCAAGATACAAAATTCTGTGTAGAGGAAAAATGGTTTCGGTAACCAGACAAATTACCAAGATGGGTAAAAACATCCCTTTAGCAGCAATTTGATTTCTAGATATGTTTATAGCCCTAATGTGGCCAAAACAGACTCAACAACACCTAAAATCGTGGGTCTCTTCTCCCACTCGCTGGCATTACCAAAAGAATGAATTCCAGCTTGGAAAACAATGGGAAAATTACAGGGTCTTCACTTAGTGAAATGATGCCATAGAACGTTCGTTCATGGCATATGAAACAATACCCCTAATTTCAATCAATATTGGAAAATACCTCCCAAAACCATTTTTTTTAAGCCCCTCTCAATATGCCTTCCCAATTTTAGAAGCCCCCTAATTTCACTATATATTGCATGTATCCATTTTTTCATTTACATTTTTTATAGCCCTTTATATTTATACCTAGTATATTGACATGATACTCCACATGCATTCTACAATGCACCTTGCTTCTTTTGATGTATATTTTGGATGCACATTACTTCACCCACTGGTTTGGTAAAGTCACCTTAAAGTGTTTTTGGTCCCCTCTGAAGTCTATTTGTTGTGCATCTTTGTTTTTGTTTTGTTCATGTGGTATTTTGGTTTTGAAACCCTCACAAAACATATGTGTGCCCGTAATTGATGTCATGGTGAATCCCATGGCCTTGAAAAATGGAAATGGCCCATTATTTGGTCATTTAATGATTCCTTGTTGAAGTTTTGAAGGGCTTGTACCCTTACTTGTTGGTCTTCTTGTTTAGTAACTCTTCCTCAAACCCTTGAAGTCCTTGTTTTTTGTTTCCCGTATGGTTTGGGACTTGTATCATGGTTAGGGCCTCTAAAACCCACACACACTTGGAACTTGCACATATTAAGAGCTTTCAAAATAACGATTAATTAAAAAATCACACTATCACTAGAGTTTTGACAAATGACTTCACCACTATGATTATACGAAGTTGCATTTGTTGTTCCATAGAAGAGTCCCTTACACCTACATCGAATGATAGATGGAGGCCTTAGATCCAAAGAATAGATGGATTGACAAGATACACAGTTATGTATTTCGTACACACTTCATGTCTTTCTTTGGCTTATCATAAACCAAGGACTACGCATGAAAGACCACTTAGCCAAGAGTGGATTCAGATATGATCAATGTTCTCTCTCGAAAATCCAAAAATCTTAAGCATGCTTTTTGGGATCGCAAGCAGGACAAAAGTTGTTGGTAGTAGGTTCAACAACATTCTCTATCAAACTTTTGTGGAAATATACAGTGGAGGGCCACCTTTCTAGGAGATTCATGGGATTTGGTGTTATCTATTTTCATTTGCTTTGGCACTGCATTTTTTAAAATTGGAATAGCTTTTTTCTCTCCTTTCTCAGAATGTGGTGAGAAATATGTTCTCAATTACTGGCCAGAAGATCTTTTATTGACTATGGGCAGAAGAATGATAACCTACTTACACATTTGAATCTTATCTCATCCCTTGTAGTGCTGAAAATGTTTCCTGATTTTGTATGGCTCTCTTTGTAGTATGTACATAGTTTTGATCTCTCTACATTAATTTTCTATTAGTATAACAAGTATTTCCTATAAAAACATGTTGGCATTATTTATAAGGATAATAAGTATGTTCTCAATTACTTGCAAAATGTGTTTTACTTATTAGGGGCAAAGAATGCTAATATACTTACATATTTGAATCTTGGCTCAGCCCTTGTAGCAGTCAAAAAGTGTCCTAATTTTATATAGCTTTATTTGTATGCAGTTTTTCTCTGTGAATTAATTATTTGTTAGATAATAAGTATTTCTTCAAAATAAAATCATTGAATAATCTCTCCACCTACCAGTTAATAGTTGCTTGACAGTAGGTAAGTATTAGGTTGGCCCTACAAAGGTTCTGGGCTTTGAGCTTTGTGACTTTTAGGATGATGTATAATGAGTTATGCTCCTTACACTATTTGACATCCAAGGGTTTCAATGGCAATACCACTTGTTATTCTTACAAGTTTATTCACTGGTTTAATATGTGCTTAAGTAACTCATTACCTTCTATTTTATATTGCGATAGTTGCCATGATAGTGTGAAGAGTTTCCTTTGGTATAAACATTTACTACAAAGTTACAGGAGTTTCTGGAATGGGATGTGGGGTTCGGGAGAACAAGTATGAAGGATGGCTAGAAGACACCCCCAAAATTTTGTAGTGATCTACACTCTATACCATTTGCACCTTTGTTGATGAAATTTGCCAGAATCCGGGGAGGAAATTTTTGCTGAAATAGCAAATCTTTGGTTGCTGAAATTGTAATTGTGATTGAAAAAATGGATTCAATGCCCTCAAAAATCCTTGGGGCACCCAATAATGCAATTTCCACAACCTGAAACTGCAAATTCAACAATTCTTGTTGGATTTTGGCTAGAAATTTTGCCGAAAAAATGGTGTAAATGGTCTAGAGTTTAGTCAACTCTCCAAATTTTTTAGGTGGAATGACAATAAGTAATCTAAAAAATGAAGATTCTTAAAAACAATTCCAAAATATATTCATAGCTCCCCAAAAATCTTCATAGAAGCTTTAAATATTAAACGTGAATGATAAAAAGGAAACGTACATTAAATTCCTAAACCAAAGGCCAATGCCATTTTTTAGTAAAAGGTCACTTGAATCTCGAACCCAACAAGATGCAACCAAAAACAAATATCGAAAATTGAAAATTCTAAAAAGAAACCAAAAATATCATAACCCCCAAAAATATCTTCTTAGGATTTTTAAAACTAAACATGAATGATGAAACAGAAACATAAATTTTAAAACCTACACTAAATAACAATGTTGTTCTTGAGTTACAAGGCACTTGTATCTCCAACCCAACAATATGCAACCAAACAATAGTCTCCAATGCAGCAAAGTAGCTGCAAACATCACTCTCTCTGAATCCAAAAAATTTAAAACAAAACAACACTCTTTTTTTCTCCAAACAACACACTTTCTACCTCCAAACAACATTCTAAACTTGAAATAGCATTGTCTCAGGTATAAAAGATGTTAGAATGAATGAAAATGGGGGGGTGGTCACCAAACAACACCATGTCACCTCCAAACAACAATGTTTCACCTTCTAACATTGACATCTCATTGAGCAGAGAGAAGAAAGAATGAATGAAAATGGTTGGGGAGGTGTTTTTAAAGAAATTTGTAGGTTAGGGTTCTTTAATTTATGTTATTGGATAACTTAACCCACAATGGGCTTGTGCTTTGCGAATCACCAAAACTGGCCTTTTTTGGTGTCTTTGTAGGGCTGTTGGTCTTGGGGGCACCTAGACACCGGTAAGGCATACCTTGTTTTTGCAAGGCATTTCCCAGGGATGTGGAGAACATTCCCCATTTCCACAACACTGTATAGAACCATTCGAGGACACCCCCAATAATTTCCATTGTCCACCACCCATCAAGGAAATATAGATCATGTATTGATGAAAGCTTAAAGGATTTTGTAGAGAAAGTACATTTTACAAAAAATGATAAAATCCAAGAAGCAACTAATGAGTCAGAGGAAATGTTGAAAATGAAAAAAGATACATCTAATCAAATGCATAAGGAGACAACTTTTCCCAAGAAACATGATATTAAGAGAGAAGTACATAGGAAGGGAAAATGGCAAAGGACACATGGAGTAGGTGAGAATAAGAAAAATCCTGCTACATCCCTGATATTGTCTGATAAGAAAGACAGAAAGATGCTTAATTGCAGAAAGTTTCCTTGCCTCCCTCTAAACGACGTCACCAGGCTCAGGAAGCTATGTCTACATGTGTTGCAGAGGCTACAATAGATTTAGTGGAGCCAGTTCCAACTGGTGTGACTAGATAGGATGATGCATACAATATTTTTGCAAATGAAAAATATTATACTAAATGCTTTGATAATGACAAGAAGTCAGCTAACGGAAATTAGGAATGTGTCAAAGTAGACACATTGATCCAAAAAGAAGCAATAGAAACATGAGGTAGTAAGAAACCTATGGTGTCTTCAGATTCATATCAATCCTTTATAAGGTTTTGTAAATTAAGGTTCCTACACAATATGCTTCCCAAACAGTTTCCACATTTGGATACATAAATGTCTTTGTGTAATTGTATATTGGATCATACAGGAATTGTGAATTAACACTTGGTCCTAATGTAGTACAACCCTCCAAGAATCTCTCTTATAAATATAAAATCTCTCACCAAAAAAAACAAAAGGCATGGAAACTATCTTTTCCTACAGTAAATCCTGACTCCTCAATTGAAGGGTCATTAGTTCAAAGTCCATCGAACATGTTACTAAATCCAAGTTATTGTTTTAACGGTTGGTCAATTCCTCAGTAGAAGGGTAACTAGCTCATAATCCATGGATCGTGTTACTAAATCCAATATGGTTGACATCAGCAGGTTTGCAACATTAAGTTTGCAAGATTCACCAAGTAAAGAAAACTCAACATATGAAATCTCAAAGAGAACTGCTTCATATATTAAAAATATAAACTACAAACCGGGTGTACATAGTATTTTTCACAATCAAATCTTCAGTTTCCATAAATTCACTTTTATTGCAATTACTTGGAAGGTTAAAAATCAATATGATCCAGAAAACATCTTAATAAAATACTAGTAGTGATAGATATTTTGAAAATAACAAATATATATTATTCACAACTTGCTCTCGATGGACATAAGAAAATAAAAACACCTTCTCTAAGGATGCAAGCTGATCAACAGTCAAAGCATCTGCTTGCACAACTCCACAATCAAGCAAAACCTGCAACTCACAGCATCTTCAATTAGTAGGGTGCCTATGCCTAAGCAAATTTATATGAAAAGTAGAAAGTAATAATTTAACCAACCTGTAAAAATGGTAAACAATATGCCCAACATTCATAAGCATGGGAAATTAATAGTAATATCTAATGTACAACCTTATTACCTTAAGAATGCTTCACCAACATGGTCCAAATGTCAGTATTGTTAAAAATAGTCTACATTAGAGGAATTTTCAACTCAAAATGCGCCTTTCAACTCTAATTCAAATTCCATGTCATCATGTGTTAGCCAATGAAATTGATTTAAATTGGAAATACCATATAGGTCTTAAACACTTTTTTAATATAAATTTTGGGATATGTATCATAAAAAAACTACTTTTTTGTTTGTATTTTCGACATAAATGACTGTGTTTTTACTCAAATTTCAATCGAGAGAGATCATTGGATGTGGAATTAAATTTTGCATCCAAGGAGTACCCACTCAGCATACTTTTGACAGACCTTGCTACCCCCAAAACAAGATATACCTGAAAAAACGTGACATCATCACGTTTTTTTAGGTATTTATTATTTTTGGGTAGCGGGGTCTGTCAAAAGTATTCCGAGTGGGTACTCGTTGGATGTGAAATTTAATTCCACATCGAATGAGCTCTCCTAATCAAAATTTGAGTAAAAACACGGGGAAATATGTCGAAAATACAAACAAAAAAGTAGTTTTTTTCTTTTCTTCCTCCATAATTAATAAATATTATTTTATTATTTTAACTATTATTTGATTAATTTTTTGTAGGAGGCCCATTTTGAGTTGAAATTTCCTCTAATGCCTATCTTTAATTATGTAGACCCACACACTCAATGTTTATGGTAAGCTACCTAAAATTTATAGATGTGGTAAAATAGGAAGCAAGCTCATATGAAGACAAAGATTTGTTGAATATAGAAATAAATCCTATTTATATCCTTAGAAGACAAAGATCATTCCAAAGGTGAAAGAAACTTAGAGGAAGAAAGTGAGAAAGAAGATGAAGGAATTATGGATCTTGAATCGAACTTGTTTTAGCTTTGGAATAAATTTGTGACTTGAGAAAAATGATCAAGAAGCAAGATAAATAAATTGATTTTTAAAAAATACATTTAAAGGAATCACAAGACGTGGAATAATGCCTAACAAAATAGTTAAGGGAAAGATAAGAGAGTTTTCAAGAAAAGGAAGAAGAGATCAAGAGCCTAAATGGAAAATTGGAAAAAGGAAAGTGTCATCAATCTATATTTTAAAAGAAATACATCATACTTGGAAAACCTCCTCAGTAAGAAAAGAGATACAAATAAGAAGAGAGGAATTGGATTCATATGCAATTAAGATAATATGGAATTTTGGAAGAGCTCCATGGCACAAGAAAGAAAATTTGAGGAAAGACCTAGAAGGAAAGCATGCAATCTATGACATAATTCTCAAAGAAAGGAAAAACATGTTATTCAACAAGGATGGGGCATGCAACCAAGGTGGACCAAGTAAGAAAACACAAGGATTTCATCTCAAAGACTGTATAATCTCATGTATCAAAACATATTCCTTGGTCGTTGTCACAATTGTCATGATTTTGGACATTCATCTAGGCATTGTAGAGTTGACTTCAAAAATGATTCAACAAGAAATCAAAGTGTAAGAACTTTCAAGCTTCAGTTGTATAGCTGTCAATGTTATGGACATATCTCAAGAGACTGTTAAAAACAGGGGTACTCAAAAAATTTGAGAAGGGAAAAATATAAAGACCCTCAAAAGGACAAAAGTACACCCATAATGAAAGGGAAAATAAATGAGAAAAATTACAATCCATTTTCACCCTTGACCACATATTTTGTAAAATGTGGCAAATGCAGCAATCATAGATATATTGTAGTAAATTGCCCAATCAATTCCGTTGAGATAAAAGAAGAACAAACTGAAGAATGTGGGATTTATCTATATGTCAAATATGAGAAGAGTTGTTGTTTCAAACATATGGCAGGTGATCAAGGAAAGTTTCTTACTTTGAAAAAGGAAAAAGGAGGAAATTTGACACTAGGAGGAGGTGGTACTGCTAGAATTAAAGGAAAAGGTACTATGAAACTTGAAAAGGGAGATGCTAAGGTTAAGAATGTTCTATTTATTGAATTACTCAAATACAAACCATTTTGTGTTGGGAAAATGTGTGACCAAGGTTACAATCTTACATTTTATGACGAAGAATGTGAAATTTGAAAAAATAACTCAAAGGAGATAATAGGAAACGGAGTTAGGACACACGAAAATGTATATGTATTGGAGTAAATTCAAGAATAAATATGTTATATGATTCAAACGAATGAAATATAGATATGGCATAAAATAATGGGACATATAAAATTCAAATTTTTTGTAAAAACCAATAAAAAAAATTAGTGAAAGGACTGCCTAATATTTCCAAGCCTATAAAGAGCCTATCCAAATCATGTCATCATGGAAAGAAAACTAGAGTCAGCTTTAGGACTAAATAACAATCATCATCAAGACCTATAGAAATGATACACACGTATCTATGTGGACCGTCCATGGTACAACATCTTCAAGGTGAAAGGTATTTCGTTCTTCTTATTGATTATATTACTAGAATGATTTGGGTGACATTTCATAAAGAAAACTTGAAATATTTTGAAAAGTTTAAAAGATTCAAGGAATTGGTTGAAAATGAAATTGGTCTCAAAATCAAGTGTTTATGATCAAACAATGGAGGAGAATTCATGAAATATGAATTCAATAATTTTTGTGAAGAACACGAGATTAAAAGATATTTTTTGTTGCTAAAATTCCTCAACAAAATAGGGTAGTTAGGAGGAAGAATAGAACGGTTCAAGAAACAAAAAGGACTATGTTGATTGAAGGTAAGTTACATCAGAATTTTGGAGACAAGTAGTTGGAGCTGTCATATATATTTTAAACAGAGCTCAACTAAAAGTTAATTGCGACAAAACACCTTACGAACTATGGAAAGGAAATCCTACTTTGGTCAACCATTTTAGGATATTTGAAAGTGTTACATGAAAATCAATTATGACAATCTGGGAAATTTCGATGAAAGAATAAGTTAATGCATAGAGATGATGATGAGTGATTCCTTTGATAATTTATTTTGCAAAAATATATGCATTTGAGTTGTCATTGGTCCACTATGTTTGCACTTTGCTCCAATTCACAGGGGGTTTAGTCTCTTTGTATCAATTACTATCGGAGAAAGTATAGTGAGGTTGGAGGCTTCTTGTTAACTTGAATGATCCCAACAAATATTTGTGACATTGGAACCTACTATCAAAGAGAGAAACAAGTCAATCCTGAGGAGTGAATGGATTCAGAACAGAGTATGGAAGAAGTTTGTGAAGAATAAATTGCACAGTGGAAGGATAATAAAGTGTGATGAAAACAACTGTTGTGAAGAAGAAAATAGAAGATAAAGAATCCATCAAAAAAAGTTGAACAAGTCCCCAGAGAGGGGTTACTGCATAGAAATAAAAAGAAATATATTCATATCTGTAATTCAGTATTTAAAATTAGCAAAGTAGAAGCTGGAGTAGCGAGTGATCCAACAACTGATGGGTAACAATCTCATTGAGAGTTACTAGGGTGGTTTAAATAAGAATAGTTTATATTTGATACATAAATCCTTGGACAATTACTAAGACTCAAGCACACAACAAAAAATCCATTGTCATGAAAATATCTAACTGAATATTGAGCAGTAAAAAAATGTAGATTTCAAGAAAAAAACATTTATATTCTAGAATGCTTGAGCTGCAAAAACTCCTCATGCTAAGACAGACCAATAAAAATGATAATATGACCATCTAGAAGAAGCAGTGAAATTATAGGAAACTCAACATAGATATCTCTTACTTTATAGACCAAAGGGGAATCATGCTTAGTTTTCATTCAGTATATGCACTGTTCAAATCTCCACTCTGCTTGGGATAATTTTTTTCCATCAACTTAACTTCCATCCAAAATGTGTGGACATTAACATAACTTACTTTCCTACCAAGCTAAGGCCTAAATCACTGATAATATCTATTGTTTATGCACTATAAGAAGCAAACTACAAAGTTTTTTACCTCAATTTTTCATGACAGGAAACTCTGATATATTTTCTCAGATAGAAGGACAATGAATCTTATTGAAATGACAACAAAAAATAAAATCCTTTTGTTGGGTTTAGGGCACTTGGAAAATTATGTTGTGTGGCCTCTAGAATTCCATAACCCAAGCATTATGATGGCCTTGAGCAAAATCCAGAGAATTGTGTTCTTTCGAACCTTGTCATAAAATTTGGAATACTTATCAATAGAAATATCCACAATAATTTCATTAGTGTGTAGTTCAATGCCTTGTGGGAGACCTTTGGTACAAACTTTAGCAAGAAATCCAGTGTAAGCATGCTCACAACTAGCATACAATGCTTCTATCGATGAAAATTGCCTTGAAAACATAAAATGACCCATCCTCAAGACCAAGGGATGTTTTTAAAAGTCACCCAATAGCCTTATGACATGAAAATGGCCACTCATGGTCCTTGTAGGATGTATAATCTATCAATTCTAAGAGAATAAAGGATGCTCAAACCACATTGTTCGGGTAAACAGGGTACTCCCAAAATACCAAAAACCTTGAGCAACCGCTTCACACAGATTGATCACAGATCAACACACCAATATTTGTCATGTGGTTAAAACCATCGAGAGGGAAATAGTCCACATTCCCAGCCAAATATCTACTTGCAGAAATTTACTATGCAAAAGAAAGAAAATTACATGAGCTTCTCATAATTGATCAACTAGACAAGGACCCTCCATCCTCTTTAAATAGAGATCATGGACCAATCAGGTATTAAGCCACAGATCAATGGTAGGTATGATCTAAGAGAAGTTGAACCGTCAGATCACTTTATGTCTAGAACATATCGTGACCGTCGGGTTAGAATATTTACAAATGCATACTAATGCATACTAAGGAAACACACTTTTACCTAACGAATATACTACACAAGTTGATCTTAACTAAGTCCTAAGTGTCTAAATATCCTAACATCCCCCCTTAAGAACCACTTAGGATAGGATTGAAGGATTTACAAAAGTGACACTATTAGGAGAAGGAATGAGGCATTAGAGACTATGCCCCCTTAAGGACACATTCCTTAACTCCTAACATAAATCAAAGTTTAGAAAACTTCGCTTCTGTAAGAGACTTGGTGAAGATTTCTGCAACTTGATCATCCATAGGGAAATAGAGCACTTCGATAACACTATCATGAACAAGATTTCTGATGAAGTGCATGTGTAGCTCAATGTGTTTTCTGCACTGATGTAGAACTGGATCTTTGGCATGCTTGATGGCACTTTGATTGTCACACCAAAGTAGAGTAGGATGCTGTTGCTCAAATCCAAACTCTGAAAGGATCTTTCGAATCCATAAAGCTTGTTGACTAGCATTAACTACGGCTAGATATTCTACTTCTGCTGAAGAAAGAGCAAGAGCTTGTTGTTTCTTACAAGACCAAGTGTCAGGTCCAGACCGCAAACAGAAAAGATAACCTATAGTACAATTTTGATCATTAGGATTGTCGGCCTAATCTGAATCTATGAAACCAACCAACAAAGCTTTCCCCCCTGTACTGTAATGAATCCCAAACTGAATTGTACCTCGAATATATTGAAGTATTATTTTTTCTTCTTTCCAGTGAATTTCATGAGGAGTTTTCATACAATGCGAAACACGACCAATGGCAAAGGAAAGGTCAGGACGAGAATGAGCCAAATATAAAAGAATACCAACAAGCTGACGATACAAGGTGGCATCTACTTTAGGGGAAGTACAAGTGGCAGAAAGTTTGACTCCAGACTGGAAGGGAGAAGGGGCTGGTTTACAATCTTCCATGTGGAAGTGACAAAGAAGGTCACAAGAATAATTAGATTGGGAAAGAAATATTCCTTCTTTGGTTTTCAAGACTTCGAGACCAAGAAAATAATGTAAATGTCTTAAGTCTAACATTTCAAAATTTTGCTTAAGACTAGATTTCACATGGGTTATAAGTTTAGGGTCACTATAGTAAGGATACGATCATCAACATAAAGAACAAATATGATGAGATGGTTTCCTACTTTCTTGATATAGACATTGGGGTCAGAATGGTATCTAGAAAAACTGGTGTCAAGGAGAAAGCTATCCATTTTGGCATACCAAGCTCTAGGAGCTTGCTTAAGGTGATATAAGGATTTCTTAAGGAGACAGACAAGGCTAGAGTTATCCTGAACATATCCAGGAGGTTGTTCCATGTAAATTTCCTCCTGTAAATCACCATGTAAAAAGGCAGACTTGACATCTATTTGATGGACTTCCCAGTTAGGTAAGGCTTCTAGGGAAAGAACAAGGTCGATGGAATTCATTTTTGTGACATGAGCAAACGTTTCATTGTATTCAATCCCTTCAACTAGGGAAAAACCTTTAGCAACTAACCTTGCCTTAAGTCTTTCAACACTTTCATCCGATGCATACTTAGTTCTATAGACCCATTTACATTTGACAAGTTTTCTTCCTTTTGGAAGAGAAACAAGATCCCAAGTATCATTCGCCATTAAGGAACAATATTCTTTATCCATAGCTGCATCGCAATCTAGATTTCCTGAAGCTTCTGTAAAATTTTCTGGATCATGATTCTTGAAAACTTGAGCCAAAAGAGAAGAGGCTCGTTCAAACTAAGAAGTTCGACGTTGATCTCTAGGATCACCGGCAAGATCACCAGCTGCTTCACATGTTGAATGGACCCATCGAGGAAGCATTGGTGCTGGTGCAATTGGAGGAACATGAGTAGGCAGAGGTGGATTTTCATCCTCATTGTCATCATCAAAAACTAGAGTTGGAAACATGTTAAGGAAGTTGTAAGAAGAAGAAGAAGGCACAATCACTGAATCAAGCTCACAGGACCAAGATGGCACACCCACCAAGTTAGGCTTGTAGGCGAAGAGATTTTCATCAAATTTAACATCTCTTCTAATAATTATATCATGATAATGTGGCTAAAAAAGTATATAACCTTTTACATATCCTGTATATGCAACAAATATCCACTTTTCACTTTTAGGCTGCAATGCTTTCCATTTTTCATCTAGAATGTGAGCCCATGCTTCACAACCAAACATATGAAAGTGACTTACATCTGGTTTAATTTTACTCCATGCTTCTTTCGGTGTTATACCTTGTAAAACTTTATTGGGTGTGTGATTAACTATGTAATTTGCACAATTAATGGCCTTAGCCCAATATTGAAGACTTAGTCCCTTACATTGGATCATACAATTAGCCATTTCTTTTAAAGTGCGGTTCTTCAGTTCATCTACACCATTTTGTTGTGGTGTATATGGAATAGTGTGTTGTTGTTGGAATCCTTGTTGGGTGTAGAAAGTAGTAAACTTGTTGTTAACATATTCTCCTCCATTGTCAGATATTAACTTAATAATTTGATGACCATATTGTTTTTCAACAAGGGCCTTGTAGGTCAAGAACATCTTAAATACTTCGCTCTTAAGTTTTAGGAAGTAAACCCAAGTGCATCTGGAGTTGTCATCAATGAAAATTAAGAAATATTTGAAACCATAAAAGGAAGCAGATGGAAGAGAGCCACACAAGTCACTATGCACAAGCTCCAAGGGAATTGAGGCATGCCAAGAGGCACATTTGTCAAAACTGTCCTAATGATGTTTTCTGAGTACACAACTGAAACAAACACCATCCTTGCAAGATACTATCGAAAGACCAGTCACCATATTGTATTTACATAGTTGTTGCAATGAGCAATAATTTTAGTGACCAAATCGCTCATGCCAAAGTTTGCTCAAGTTATCACTATGAGCAACAAAAACTGAAGGAAAAGGTGATGACCCAAAGTTGTTAAATTTGTACAACCTTGTAATATCATCAACAGTTCCAAAAGCAAGGACATTTTGAGGATTTTTAAAATCCTTGATTACAACTTGGTGAGGTGTAAACGTCAAAGTTTTACCTTCACCCAAATGAGCAATTTGATAGACTCATAACAAATTGCAGAAAATTTTTGGAACACATAGTACATCACTAAAATGACTATTTTCTACAGGAATTGTTCCAGATCTTACAACACTTAGAGATCTATCATCACCAACAAATATTTGTTTGGTGTTACATTCATGCATAGTAGAAAATATAGCTTGATCGTTAGCCATATGATAAGATGCTCCAGAATCAAGGGGCGATTCATTTGAAGTAGAAGAAGAGGATGTAGTATAAGAGTAACAAGAAGTAGAAAGTGCATGTCTATGAGAGTTAGATTCTAAAGATGAATCTAGGCTGATGTGGTGCTTCTTCATTGCTGCTTCCAAGGATGTCATCTTCTTGAAACACTTAGATTGATAATGATTATCTTTCCCACAAAAATTGCAATGACACTTAGTCTTCTTTCCTTTTGGCTTGGATCATTTATCATTTTTAAAGAAGGAGTTGACCGAGAGGGTTTGGGACCCTTGTTGGCTTATTATTGCAAAATTTTTGTTTCTTGGGAGGTTTGGACTTTTCTTTCTGTTGGGTCAGTAAATCTTTCCCATATGTATTTGCATTGTTAATTATTTAAAGATGAATGAGCCTATCTTGCTCTCTAATTAAGGAATCACAAAAGGATTCAAGACTAGGATCTTGATAGCTAGCTGTGGTCAAGGATTCTTTCACGGAGTATAATGTAGATACAAACACAAAATATGCAGGTCCAAGTTTGGAAAGAATATGATAAATACATTGTTTGTCTTCTTGCTTAATCTTGCATTATGCACATAAAAGTCTAAGAGTTTTATTCTTAGATAAATAGTCTTGAATGCATGAAAAATCATTTGTATTCAAGCAAATAAACTCATTCTCAAGTTGTCGACCCCAAATTTCATTGTGTTTACCAAACACATATTCCAACTTTTCCCAAGCTATATCAGGTTCATCAATTCCAGATATGCGGAATCACAAATCAGTAGATATTGACATCCCAATCAATCCATGAGCTTCATCACATCTATTTGACCTTTTAATTTGATTATCATCATCAATGGGTTATGTTTCTTTCCCTGAGGTTATCCTGAAAAGTCTCCTACTTCGTAGAACATCCACCATATGAGATTTCCATGATAAATAGTTAGAAATTATAAGTATAATATCACAAGGAGTGACATACTTTAAAATAATGGCTAAAAGAACAGAAACTAACTATCTAAATGCAAAGATCTTGAAAAAATATGCGATTTAAAAAAAAACAACATTGGAAACTGATTCTGGATGATGAAGTTATGCTTGATCAAAGAAAATGTTGAAGATGTCCCCAATAGTGATGTGGCAGATATTAACTTGACCAACTAAAAAAACAACCCCCCTCTTCCCAAGATCAACCTTTGACAATCAGTTTACAATAAATTTGCTTTTAAGTGGACCACTTTTGTAGAATAATTGATGTTCACTTTTACAATAATGTTACTTTTAAATAGTGTGACAATAAATTAAAAAACTTAAGTGATTTACTTTTTATTTTATTTTATTATGTGAAATGCACTTTTACAATAAAGTAACTTGAAAATGGAAATTGCATGCACTAAAAAGTAGCTTAATAAGACTTGAACTCAAGACCTATTAATGAATAAAGCAACTTTGGACCAAGTGAGCTAGGTTTAAAAGGTACCTAAAAGAATGGAATGAGAAAGGTTTTTATTTTTATTTTTTTTATTTTTTTTCTAACTCTTCTTTCTTGTTCTCCGTGCTTGCCTTTTTTTTCTACAAAACACGAAAAAAAAATGAAGAAAAATAAAATAATTTTCTTTTTCCACACAATGGGGTTAGATCTTGGTTATCTTACCTAGAAAGTTTACGTTTTCAAGTTTCCTCACTGTTTCTGATTTTCCATGATCGCATAAGGTGCATGACAAAGAGTATACGTAGCTGAGAAGACAAGAAAAGAAACTTTCCCTTACTGTTTCCGATTCATCGCGGTTGCGCAAGGTGCACGGCAAAGAGCATACACAAGCAGCAAAGGAAATAGTCCGTGACTTAAACAATAAAAATCTAATAGTAAAACTGATAAAATATGAGAGATTTAAAAAAAAAACAAATCCGTTACTGTAACATTATACCTTCAAATTTGTCGAAATGGGTGTTTTCGGAACAAACAAAAACAATTTTCGATGAAACGAAAAATATTTCCTAATAGAAATGGCACTCTGGATGCAATGGAACAATTCCCATGTGCCACAAATATACAAAAAATCTAAACCCAGAAACCCTTTCAAATTTTCGGCAACACCGGTTCCATATTTTGATCAAAATCGAAAGCGACTCTTCATAAACGCTCTGATACCATGTTTGGGTACACAGGGTACTCCCAAAATACCAAAAACCTTGAGTAACCACTTCACACAAATAGATCATAGATAAACACACCGATGTTTGTCACGTGGTTAAAACCATCGAGAGGGAAACAATCCATGGCCCCAGCCAAATAGCTACCTGGAGCAATTTATTATGCAAAAGAAAGAAAGTTACATGAGCTTTCCATAATGGATCAACTAGCCAAGGACCCTCCATGCTCTTTAAATAGAGATCATGGACCAATCAAGTGTTAAGCCATGTTCAATGGTAGGTATGATCTAAGAGAAGTTGAACCGTCAGATCACTCTATGTCTAGAACATATCATGACCACCGGATTGGAATATTTACAAATGCATAGTAATGCATACTAAAGAAACAAACTTTTACCTAACGGATATATTACACAAGTTGATCTTAACTAACTCAAAGTGTCTAAATATCCTAACACGCATAAACCCTATCAAATGCACAAAGAAAGAAGTGTTGGAGATATACTCCAAGATTTGATATGATGTTTATTTCAAATGGTGTGGATCCTTCCTTGAGTCTGATCATTCCCCTCGACTCTATCTAAGTTACTAACTTTTATGTATATTTTTCAACCATTATTATGTATATTGGAACTTGCTCAATGATGCACACAGATAATAGTATCCAAGGATTTGGAAATTTGTTTGATAATATATAAGGATTTTATTACCAACAAGACCTCACACACAAACTAATTCTAAATGTGTTTGCTACCAAAGGCTAATAAATATCGTGAGTTCCTAGATCACAGAAAATTAGTGACGGATAACATTGTTAGCAATTTTGAATCTTTTAAACATGGAAACACTGTATAGAGCATTCAGGTTCCAAACTGTAAATTTTTTTTGAAGGGTGATATGTTCAGGAAGCTATGTCTACATGTGTTGCAGAAGCTGCAACTGCTTTAGTGGAGCCAGTGGCAACTGGAGTGACTGGCCAGGATGATGCATACAAGATTTTTGCAGTTGAAAAATATTATACTAAATGATTTGATAATGACAAGAAGTCAGTTAAGGTAATTAAGGAATGTGTCAAAGTATACACGTTGATCCAAAAAGAAGCAACCAAAATAGGAGGTAGTAAGAAACCTGTGGTGTCTTCAGATTCATATCAATCCTTTATAAGGTTTTCTTCAAAACCTACTAAATGGGTAGAGGAGAAGCAAATGGATCCATGGTTTGAATATTCAATGTTCTCTAAGCATATGGATAAATGCAATATTGGAGATAAGGATGAGAGGAGCACACATGCTAAAATGTCTACTGAATCATTGGTCGATCCAAAAATGGAAGAACAAAATCTACAGAGCGTGACTGCACCGGTGCTATCTTCTCTAAAGCAACAAGATGTTTCAAATTTAGCTTCAAGGAAAGTCAATTCAATCAACACCTACTATCAAGGCTTATGTTGCACAAAAGGGCAAGGATACGAAATATGAATACAAGTCAAAGGGCATCAGGGTGAATAAATCTTGTGCGACCCCAACAAAGAAAAATAGCAAAGGCCTTAGGAAAGATCATGGGAAATCCGGCTCAAAAAGGTTTAACCAAGGGCCATTAGCTAAGTAGTTGTCTGTTCGCAAGCATGAGCAAGTTTCCCCTATAAAATATGGCATTGAACCTTCATAAAAAAAGGTGACAGGTTCATTAAAATTTAAGGTGACGATAAATGATACTGCAACAATGAAATTGAATGGTGTGTCACTATCTACATTGCATTTAGATAAATCAAACCAGCTTAGACAAGTGTAAGTCTTATATTAGTTGTGTGACCATCCACATAAAATAGTAGTACAGTGACATTCTTAAAAAAATGGATTCTCAACAATCCAAGCCTAAACTTTAATTCACTTCTTTATTCAACAGAGTACAGAGATCCCATACCTTAGATATTATGGTACATATGTTCATGCATAGTGACCAGATTCCTTGAAAGTCTTCCTACATGTTGAGACAATATATTCAATAACGTGCATATGCAACCACCAGCTTGCTGCCTTACCAATAACTACACCTCTAGGCCATATCCATATGTATCATAGCCAAAAAGAAATCTACGAAATGGAATACGTATTCTCATCCATATCGTATTTTTGTTCTGGTAACTACAACTCAAAACCTAGATAAGTTCCATATGGTAAACAAGTAGTATCTAACATAAAAGGAAAAATAGCACTAATTCTTAGATCAAGGACATGAGAATTAGATGTGTCATTAAAGGAAAAGAGAATTATAAAGTAAGCTTCCTATACTTTTCAAGAAAATCAATACTTTTCAATAAAACCAAACAAACATAATTTTCATCTCTTTCAACTTAACACTCCATTATTCACTGCATTAAAGTTGGTGTTCGAGAATCATCAAATCCCATATATAGTAACAACATGATAAGGTAATGTACAGTAGATATCAACAGTAAATAATCATAACCAATATTTGAATCAACCGTATACTCAGATTTTTTAGATTTGATCTTGTCACCGAAGGGATAAGTCAATCTAGACAAACAATTTATATACCTGTTGAGGCCTGTAAAATCGCAGGTAACAACAGTTAGGGATTCTCCCCAGTAAACATTCCCAACTAGCCCCTTACTGTTTGGTATGGGGAATCCATCTGGTTTACGGTCCGGCTACCGTAAGTCAAGTAACAAAATAAAAGGTCTTACCGGTTATAGCTAGGTCCACCATGTGTATTTTTGGTTTTTTGTATTTAAATACGATATGCAAGTGCCTATCTAAAAATGTAGATTGATAGAGATAATGAGGAGTGGTCACAATGCGATGCGTAGGTTCTTACCTTTCGTCTTAACTCTCTCGTATTTAAATCGCACACACCAAGAAACTAAAACTAACTATCTAACCTATCCCTAGGGAGCAAGATTATCATTTATCGATGAGTAATGTATTTCTATGCATGGATGAATAAAAATCACAGATAGCTATTACTTATTTAAAAACACATGAACATTAATAGATATATGAACAACAAGATAGCTTATTGTTTATGAAAATCCTTCATTACTCACAGTGGAAATTTCATAAAATAAACTAGAGTGCATCCATAACAAGAACATAGGTTCAAAGAGTTATAACGATCTCACAGCTAATGGACACAAGCTGAAAACGAAATAGTTCACATTCAATAGATCCATAGCACAACATTTGAAAAATTCCACCAAGCTTTCTCCGACGTCAAACTTGTAATTCTTTATTGCAAAAGGAAATAGTTCTTCTTACAACATACTCTCACAAATCTATCTGGGAAAAAGTCCCTCTCTACATCTAACTCTCCTATATTTAAAAAAAGAAAGAAAAAATTTTGGGCTACCCCTAGATGACTTTTAGGCTTCCCCAACGTTTCAATCCCAAAATTTTGTCTTGTAGTGAGTGCTCATAATTTATACAAGATCTTACATTTAAAACAGAATTAATAGAACACTTTTATGAAGAGGGCCACGCTTGGTCATTAATGAATTTTTTCCATGCTTGGGCCTCTGCCTCTATGCCTTCAAAATTTGATGGTTCAAGAAAATAGATGTTTATCTCAAACTTAGCATCCTGATTCCTAACTACTTCTATTCTTGTTGGACTCAAGTGTAGCTGATCTTCAAGTAAATGGATGTTTACTGCTGCATGAACTACTGCATTCTTCAAGATCTCCTCATCTAGATCCTTGACTTGTTGGATCTTTTTCTCATCTTCCTGGTACTTGCTCTGTAGTTGTTCTATGAACAACTCATGTTTTGGTATTGCATCCAGTCTTTGTTCTGCAGCAACTTGGCATCTTTTGTATGTGACCAGCACCCTTCTACAGTATTCAACACAGGCTCCTCTCATTTTCTTCACAGTCTTCTGGAATTCCTCTGTAGTATTTATTGCAAAATCTAATAAGACGTAATCCTGCTTTAAGCTATGTCGATCTTTAGCTGGTAGCTCTGGAGGGGTTTCTTCATTGGTTTCTATCCACACTATCCTTCTAGCCAAGACCTCCAAAATATCTAGAGATCTATCTACAAAATATGAAGTGGTGTCCAATATTTCTTTCAACCTGCTATCTATGTATAATATTTTACATATTTCTTCTTCAATAAACATTTGTAGTTGGTGAATTCTTCTTCATTGAGCTAGGACATGCTCCTTCAAAGGTTGGATATCTGTCTTTTCTTCACTGGCATCCTTCAGTGATGCTGTCAATGAAGCAATATGTTTCTCAAAACTTGCTACCTGCACTTGATATTTCTTTTTTCCTTCTTCTATCATGGCCTTATGTGCCTCCAACTCAACAAATTTGCTTTGTAGCTGGTCTTTTTCTGTACTTAGAGTTTCATATGATCCTTTGAGGTCATTTTTCTCTGTCTCCAACACCTGATACTCTAACTGTAGCCTCTGTAATTCTGCTAAGCTATTTTGAGCATCTTTTTCTATTCTCTGCATGGAAACTTCTAAGGTCATCTTGTTTGCATGCAGAGTCTAGAGTTCAGCCTTTGAATTCCTCACTTCATTCTGCATGTCCTCAAATTTCCTCTTCAGCTTATAACCTTCATCTCTTTATTTCTTTAGTGTTTCTTTTAACTAAGCTACGTTCTTTCGTGATTGCCCTAGATTCATCATCAGTCTATATGCATTATCTTTAGTGGCTTGGTTTAAAGCCACCCCATCTCTTGCTATTAATCTTGGATATGCATCTGTCCCATATACCAAAGTTTTATCAGTAATCATCATACCTGATTGTCCTCTTGTTTCAACCTTTTTCTCGGTTCTTTTAACAATCCTCTTCTTCTCCTTGTCATAGAAGATGGTGCTGAAATTA
The DNA here is from genome assembly GCA_001517045.1 of Pseudotsuga menziesii. Taxonomy (NCBI): domain Eukaryota; kingdom Viridiplantae; phylum Streptophyta; class Pinopsida; order Pinales; family Pinaceae; genus Pseudotsuga; species Pseudotsuga menziesii. The sequence goes on from LPNX010497744.1 coordinate 145,700, forward strand.
GGGACCTCTTCTCCTTCTTTCTGCATAAAAGGTATCAAATTCAATCCAGAAAAAACAACCTGTTCTTGAGTGCTGCCAGAAGTTGCAGCAGGCTCCTGAGGGTCAGGATTACCTTGTCCATGTCGTCGATCTATATGATCCTGTGCTTCCTGTGTATCTATTGGGTCATTAGTTTGTTGGTCTATCTGCTATCCTATTAACCTCTGACCCTCACTTTCTTTTTGTTTTTTCTTTATCTCGGCATCTTCCTTCTTTTTTCTTTCTTCCTCTTCCCTTTTTTCTTCTTCCCTTGCATCTCTCTTTATTTCTTCTTCCTAAGTCTTTATCCAACTCTCTGCCTCTTGTGCTAGCCTCCTAGCATCCTCTTCCCTCTTTTTGGCTTCTTCTTCTTCATCTTTCTTCTGTGTGGTTTTTCCCTTACCACCTACAATGGTGATCTTCTGTTTAAATTTCTTCTTCAATGCAGTCATATTCTTTGCATTTCTAAAGATTTATTCATCCCTGCCCCAAAAATTTGTGTATTCAAAATGAACATTTGCTTCTTTGCAATGCTCTACAACCTTATTTTGGGAGTCATTCCTGTGGAAGTTCATCTCACCAAAACAAAAGTGCTCTACCTGCTGTACGAATTCAGCATCCTGTTTAACCTTTGTAAACTTATAACTCCCTAACCAGAAAGGTATGGCAGGATAGGCTGCCTTCTTATGTTCCAACAAGAAGCTTCCTACACCATCAAGATATACTTGCCTAACTGCTTCTTTATATACCACATAATTAGTGGTATATTTAGGGAGTAGAGAAGGTGCCCTAGAGCCATCATACATTTTGATGTACATTCCCTCTTCAGTCAAATAGTAACTCTCATGTTTTTCAATGACTTTGAATGCCTCCTTTGACATGTAGTTGCATTCTGTCAAGAAGATTAAAGTGTACAAAGGTATAATGAAATGTTCACATATCTCTTTGTAGTGGCTATAATATTTGTGTGTCCAAAATAGTTTGTATGCAACGTATACAGGGGTCCTGTCCCTGTCCCAATTACACCTTGAGACTGGAAATGACTAGGTACATACTATACAATCCACTAAGATAGAGATAATGTAGAACTCTAACTTCTTCTGTGACACCCCTCCCAAAGCTGAAGATATGCATGCTGAGAGGCTATTGGACACTATGTTTGCCCAATTAAATATAGTCCCTTGAGTGGCCACATGGAAAATAGTGGGTATCCATCCCAATTTGAAACTTTTACCATGAGTTCTCCCAAAAAATCTATTCAACATCAGTGCTATAAACCTTTAAGTGGTCTAGAGAGTGGTTGTATCATATTCTCCTAATGGCCTCGTTCGAAAGTTCTTCCTAGGTATCATCATTCTCTTAACTGTTTCAACCAGGTCCAAATTTATCTCTTTGAACCAACTTTCAGTTAAGTATACTTGAGCAGGAGGCAGGTGCTAGTGAGACATAAGCAGGACTGTATGCAGCATAGCCCTATTTGGCAGCATTTGCTAATATCATCATGGTCACATCTGCCCTAGGTAGAATCCAACTGATCACCTTTGAGAATGGGAACAACTTAGGTCTCGTGGATACTTTCATAAGAGTCGATTTCTCGATGTTGGCATATATGGTCAGCTCTTCGAATCCTGCATCAAGCACATCTTGATTTGAAATCATCCGATATATCTCACCCATTTGTAATCTGGCTCTACTATGGTGGTAGCTCTGGTATCTTCGTAGATGTATTCCACCTTGGTAATGATTTCCATATCTGGTTCTCCCTTAACAATAGGGGCCTTCTTCTTTTGTCTTTTAGACATATCCCCTTTGAAGAAGTTACCCTGTCATAAACCAAACATGTTCTTAGACCATTGGAGATTTTCGTTAGTGTTCTAAGAATGAAGAAAAAATGTATCAAAACATTTACCTCATCCATATGCATTCTCAACAAATAAACTATCAGAATATTAATGCATAATAGGAAATAACAGGCAAAAGAAACTTCTGAAAACTTCTAAGTCCGTCTACAACTAAAAAATGACCTTGATAGAAAATGCATCATTTAACCCAAAGTGCATCCTAACTCCTCGCTAAAATGAACCACCCTATTGGTGAGGATAGTATTCGAAAGTGAGGCCCTATCCAGTGATTGAAAACGTGGAAATCCCGACCTGACCAAAAATCAAACCCTCTGGCGTCCCATAAAAATAGGGTAAACTTCTACGATGAAAAGAAAATTGAAACTTCTCGCTCGTATGGCCACAAGAAACCCCAAAATAGTCGGTGTAGACAGCGTAACGCTTGTCTGCACCAACTACCTAAACCTTTGGACTGGGATCAAGCTTCCACAACAGCTCAAAAATAGGCTCAAGAAAAACCCCCACTACAAAAACCATCAATTTGACTGATAAAAATTCATTTTAGATGGCTAACTACAAAACGACGAGAAAACCTAACCAGGGGAAAACCCCAGTTCCCAAAATGACCAATAAAATCAAGAGGAAGGAGAAACTATGGTTGGCCTACCTGGAAAGCAAGTTGTGTAGTCGACGAGAAGGTCCAAAAATTCCTGTAATGCCCCGGTTTTAACCCCACTTGCATTAAAGTACATAGGATACATATGTTGTAAATAATCTTGGTGCAAATATAAATGCCAAGGCCCCACGATGGATTTGGTTATGTTGTGTTTCTGATTAGGAATGGTCACCAATGGTATATCAGGACATGTGGAATATATTTAATTGTGGCATCATGTAAACACCCATTTTAATTAAATAACCCAACCAGCTATGTTCGCAGCAACTAAATTGAGAAGGGGAATGATTCCAAACGATAAGGAAAGGGGGGATGTGGAACATTGAGTCACGGGGGAAAACTATGTGTCACCACCACCCTTGGTTATTTCCTTTTTTGTTAGTTGAGGAAGTGATTGGCTGGCAAGAAGACCACTACCACGCCCATGCTTGCTCTCCTCTCCACGACGTAGGGACCGTTCTTCCCACTCCCTCGGATCATGGCTATTCATATTCCTCATGCAGGATGGGGATAAAATGTTTTACCATCCATTGTGTTGGGGTTGGCCTCCCCTCTCTAGCGCTAATTACCGATCTATAGTTTTGTTCTTTCCATCCACACAGAGAACCAACTTCTGCCTCCATGCATTGGACTGTGTATTGTTTTTCATCCATCATAGTGGATCATGAGCGGAAATTATTGGGATTTTTTTTCCACTGATTAATGGGTGCGGTTTTCCCCATGCATTGTTGATAGAGTTACCTACAATGCAGCATTGGTAGAAGATCGGGGTAATTTTTCTTGTGAATCCACGCTGAGCTATGAATGTTGGCTGTGTCTTTTTAACCATTTTCTGGTATGTGTAAGTCTCACAGTGATGGTATGGAATATTGGTTGCTGTGGGTTCATGTGAGGGTGTTAACTGCTGTTTGCCACGATGGCTTGACTGTGTCTTTCCCTGTAAATGCTTGAATAGTTGTTTGGTTGCTTGTATGCAGTGGATTTGTCCCCAGACTAGTTTGGATTGGTGAATGAGGGCCTGAGGTGCTTGGTAAACCTGGTGGGTTGAGAAGCACATGGAAAGAGCTACTGAGCTGGATTTCGTCTCCACAACCCCTGAAGAGCACTGGAGGGAAGATCAAAGTCTGAGGGACTGCGTTGCAGAGAAGGGGATGACTTCCTTGTGTTGGGTGTGTGTGTGGGTGTTCTAGAATCCAGGTTGGTTCTGGTGTTGGTGTTTGCAGCTCTTCAGTGAGCTCACCAGATTAGCATGAGACTCTCCTAGCTCCTGGATGGCTTGATAAACCCAAATCTATTGGCTTGGCTGATCTGCTGTTTGCCTGATAAACCCAACCGTGTTGGCTTGGTTGAACGGTATACCCTTGTGGTGTTGTTACATTGGCTATGTGTAAGCCTATTAGTTCCTTATTCATTGGGGAGTCTTGCCCGGCTCAGGGGTGGTAGCGTTGCTGATAGGTTTAAGAGCATGCCGACCTATGGTTGGGTGGAACGTTGCAGTGACGTAGCTAGTTGTGGAACAATCTCTTTATAAGATAAGTATTCTTTCCTAACTTGTATCTACAATTATAATAACCATTGACGAACGGTGTTATACATGTTAAATGCTGATTTGTATATGCATGAATGTTGATCGATAAGTTTTGCTTCCATTGTGTATATGAAAGATTATGCTTGTAATATGTTTATGTCTTTAAGTTTCATTCCTTCAGCATTATATGTATGCATGTTCATGTTCATGGGGCTAGTTTCCCGGATGGTTTAGGCCATGGTAGCGTCCTCTTCACTAGTCGGAGGGTCGGTGACATTACACTTCCACAACAGTGCTCCAAATGAACGAAATCCCAACAGCTAATCACATTGGTACAGTTCGAATCGACAGGGACAGAGCAAATGTGAGTTTTTTATAAGGATAAAAAATAAAATAAGACCCCATCCCAATAAATAGACCTCCTGGTGAAAAATACGGTGGGAAAAAACTCAATCGACCGTCAAAACTACTATAACATCGGATAATTAGTTCACTAAGGAGCCGCAATGGCATGCGGTGAACAAATATGGCCTCCGCTACCAACTGAAAACATCAGCGATTAGAGCCTCAGAGGACTAACTAGTAATGCGTTGGCAGATAAACCAACAAAAGGTTGGTGAGATAGTGTACTAAATAGCCACAACGGCGGGAGATAGACTGACTATGGTTTCTGCGACAATCAAAAATCATCGGCAATTGGAAGAACGAAGGACTATGGATCGATGAGTTCAAAACTAAGCATATCTGCAGTGTCGGTGAGACAAACAACAAGGCCTCCGAAATGATGGCCTCGCTCGAGACTAGAACTCCGACTATTTGTCAAAAACATTCCGATAGAGAAAACCAAAAAAAAATCATTGCAAAGAAAAAAGGCTTGAACCAATAAAACCACAGAAATGACAGAAGTAAAACTATCCATCGGCCCGTTCTCTATTTTTCCTCCAAAATGGTGGTGATATAGAAGGCTAACGCTCCGACCATGATAAAATAAAACCATCGACAATCCCAAAAAAAAAAGTTTAGATAAAAGTGCATCGGCGGAAATAAGAACTGTCCATCAGGACATTCATTACTTACCCTCCACAACAACGACTGCATAGAGAACTACAGCCCCAATTCACACATAAATAGACTTCCGATAGTGATAAAGGAAATCATTTTTAAATCAAAAGGCCATCATTTTTAACTCCATAGTCAAAAGATAATCGTTCAACTTCTGAAAGTGGTAAACAATTCACCTCAAATGAAAATCAAGAAAATCCAAATTTGTAATAGAGGAAAGATAGAGTTCAAGAATCCAAACAATCCCAGGCAAGATAAAATTAAAAGGAGTGTCCAAAATTTTAAAAATTTGGGAAAAACTTGCAGCTGCAACAATACCATGAGAGAGATCCAGAGAGGGTTAAAGCGTAAGCATACTGAAAACATACTGACCAAGAATTCTTAGTCAACAAGTACATTCATACCTAGTACACTCAATTTGTCAACATAGTCATGATGGGTAAAGATGTAGTCACATACTGCAAAAGACACACAAACATACTTTTCATAGTCATGCTTGAAAAAATATAGTCCTCCCATAAAGTGAAACTCATTGTCACAGTGGGGAACACCCCACAGTACACATAAGAAAACAGGCACATCGTCACCTCATGATCACGCTAGGGAAGGATCCACAGTCCACCCGAGAAAACGGAACATGGTCATGTTGGAGAAGGACACACAGTCCACCAGGAAAACTGATCTCAGTCATGTTGGGGAAGGACCCATAGTGCACTCAAGAAAACATATTATAGACATGTTGGTGAAGCACCCACACTCCACCAAGAAATAGATCATGCTCATGCTGGTGAAGGACCCACATTCCACCCAATAAAATAGATCACACTCGTTCTGGAGAAGGACCTCTCAAGGCATCACTAAGGAACAGGTTTTGTGGTTGTGTTGAAGGACCCACATGCCACCAAGAAAGTGAAAAGAAACAAATCACAGTCACGGTAGTGAAGGACCCACAGTCCACCAAGAAATAGACTCGCGGTTAGACTGTGGAAGAACCCACACTCCACCCAGAAAATAGGCCATGATCATGCTAGGGGAGGACCAACAATCCAATAGAATCACATTCATGCTGGTGCAAAGTGACCACATGGGAGGTGTAACAAGGGCATCCCAGTCACGGGGCTGGTGCAGCAAGATATTACATGGAGCATCAACAAAGATCGTGCAAATATCACGTAGAGGGAGAGAGTTCAGTCACGCTCGTTAAGGTAAGGTATCAAAACATTAATAAACATCACCTACAAACAAAGTAAGATAAAGGATCATGAGTCAACCTAGGGGGCCATAACAAAACAAAAAACAAACCCAAAAGGTTAAGGTGAACCATATAAGGTGGACATGCAACTCCTTTATAGGACCAACAAGACCAATAATATTTTCTCTCTCTCAAAATACATTTTTTTATATATTTTTGTCATCACTGTATAAGATTCATTGGTTATAGAAAGTAAAACCACTCCATACCCACTCCATACCACAACAAGTGCACACCAATGAGTTTTATAACAATATATGTCCACACCATAGCCATCTTTCGAATCAACAACAATCACAATTTCCTAATGAGTTAATATGCACTCCAAAAAAACATGATGAAATTAAAGAACATGATATGCCATTAAAGAAAACATTTAGAAAACACATTTCAAGAAACACACATTAAGTAATATTCCATTTAAGTATTGAAGCAGCAAAAGAAATTATATGAAAACTCTAACATGGGCTTCGGCACCAAAATTTGACAAACAAAAACTGGATTCATCCTTTTAAAATTAATATTAAACATAATTGTTGAACTAGCCAACAGTTCAGTAACCCTCAAGAACCATACTTCAAGAACGCATAGAGAAATATTTGACAATCGATAACTTCACATAGAGAACCATTCAGCATCCGAACCATTCACCACACTTGAAGATAAGAGAAATTAAAATGAGTATAAAACGAGTATGAAATTTATACAAATGAATCAACAATAATACAAAAAATACTACTTCATAAATAATTTATAATATAGTTGTACAAAAGATAATATAAATTAGAATGGTTTGAAAACTTCAGTCTATTTAAATTTTTAATGAAATCCTCAAAAATTCTATGGTCACTTTCTTCTAACTTGTATGTGTCTTTCTTGATATTGTATGATAGTTTTGTCGTTGCTATAACAGATTCAAGTTGTATGAATAGATGATCTATTGAATCATACTTGTACATGCATTTCCCCTTTATTCTAACGTATCAACAACATTGAATCTTAACACCTTTAGGCCTATCCAAAATATCAATGTCATTATGCTAATCAAACACCCTATCACCATCCTTCTTTCTTGTTCTTTGAACTCTTCCAATGTACCAAGTCCCAAAAGAAACGCCATGCTTTGTACTTTGAGAGAAACCTTTTCTTGTAGTACGTTCAACTACAACTATAGACTCGCTCTTAAACAACACCACACATTTGATCCAATTCCAAAACCAATTGCAACACCCTTTTTGGGAGTCCTCTCATCTCTCCTAAAGTATACTCCATTCCTCACTTTATTCAATCTAACTTTCGATATTGTCGGGTTTCCATTAAATTGACTAACCAAACAAGATTTATACATGTCCTTGCCATCGAGCTCCACCACTGGTTTGGTAGTTATTTTTACGTTTTCATCAACAGAATCTAAAATTCCATCCAACTTGTGCCGCCACTTACTTTCCATCATTTGCAATTCACTATCATTGAGTACCATAAAAGACGAAGATTAGAATGTGGAAGTGGAATGACCCATTGGAGAATTATTAACTACTTCATCCACATCTTCAGATGTTGGAACATTGTGATCCTCTATCCATGGTTTAAAACACCAAGAATCGTCTGTGTGTCTTTTTGGTTGCATGCCAAGACCTTGTAAAATTTCCTGTGCATCCTCCAATCCTATATTGAGAACTTCTATAATTTTATTATCTGTGGAAATTGAATCATATTGTGAAAAGACATCGCCTTCCACTACTATTTGTTGATGTAATTTGTTCCTGATACTCATTTGTTTCTTATGAGATTATTGAAATGAAGCCCTTGGGGATTCGATTCTTCTTCAGCAACTCTATTAAGGGTTCCAATATCATGAATTAAGTCAGCAAAATCATACTTTAAAATTTTTATAAACCATTCTTACATGGTTAAAACTAATCAACTCTTTTCCAACAATCAGATCTCGTCGACCACTAAATAAATGATTCACTATCTTTTTTCATTGTGGATATAATCCTAGTCATGAAGTCATGTTACTTTAAAGACATCATACAAACCAGTTAGCGTCCACCATTCAAAAGGAATTTTATATCTCATGTTTAGAGTTGAGTAATAATCCTTCAGCATAAGCATTCTTCTCCTACTATCCCCATATGAGGAATGACCAATAATAGGTCCTAAAAAATATTCCACATGTTTCTTCCATAGGTCTTCTACTTTTTCCCATTGTCGATAGAAATTTTTTTCATCAAACTTGTTGCACGTTAGATGAACAACCAAAACCAAATGAGGAAGCTTCTCATGTAAAGGGTTTGCAATAATAACACATGCATAGTGGCCAATCACACAATTCTTCAAGGCATCTGTAATAATATCATATCCTGTAGTGCCCTCACCAACTATCATCAAGAAATGTGATTGGCATTTATGTTCTTATTTCTTACCACAAAAACCCATCGGCGATCGGAAGAACTAAGGACTATGGATCGACGAGTTTAAAACTAAACATCTCCACAGTGTCAGTGAGACAAACAACAAGGCCTCCGAAACGGCAGTGTCACTCGAGACTATAACTCTGACTATTTGTCAAAAAAAATCCGATAGTGAAAAAAAAAAATCATCGCAAAACAAAAAGGTTTGAACCAATAAAACCACAGAAATGGTGAAAGTAAAACTATCCTCTATTTGTCCTCTGAAATGACAATGATATAGAAGGCTAATGCTTCGACTGTGATAAAATAAAACCACCAGCAGTCGAAAAAAAATAACTTAGATAAAAGTGCATCGACGAAAATAAGAACTGTCCATCGGGACACTCATTATTTACCGTCCGCAATGGTGGCTGCGTAGAGAAATACTGCTCTGATTCACACATAAATAGAATTCCAATAGCAATAATGGAAATCATTTTTAAATCAAAAGGCCATCATTTTCAACTAACAGCCAAAAGCATCAGCTAGACAGAAGATAATCATTCAACTTCCGAAAATGGTAAACAATTTACCTCAATTCAAACTCAAGAAAATCCAAATTTGTAACAAAGGAAAGACAGAGTTGAGGAATCCAAACATTCCTGGGCAAGATAAAATTAAAAATAGGGTCCAAAATTTTAAAAATTTGGGAAAAAGTTGCAGCTGCAACAATTGGTGACTACCTGGTGAACACAGATCTTTGGACAACTTCTTCTTTGAGCAACAAACTGTTTGACAATAAAACCATGTTGAATTCTTCTAGATGTATGGATTTCCCAAATGGCAAATGTATATACTTCTAATCATTTATGATAGTCCAATTTAGGAAAATGGAAACCAAGATTTCAAATTCAAAATAACACTTTTGAGGAAAGGAATATGAGTTTCATTTTTTACCTCTGTCTTCGGGTAGCTTCCAGCTTGGACACCACAGGATTGTAACATACGGTAAACAGAAATATTCATTTGTTCCTCATTCCCATGCCATTTTGCACTTTTTGTGCTTTTGGACTTTTTGTCCTTTTTGAGTCCTCCTAAATGCCTTTCTTTTCGAATTTTTATTCAGAATCCTCTATTCATAGTGTCCTTTTGTGTGAGAGATGTATTTAATTTTCAGCTCATGAACAGAGAAGAACTTTGGCAATTTTGTACTCATATCTTTGTTTTGATACACATTTCTTTGTTAGGATATTTTTGACTCTTATTTACCTTTTTGGATTTCAATTCTTTGCATGGGATCATTTATATATAATATACAGTTTACCCTGCTTCCTTTCCATGGGTCTTTTGCTGTCACCCCCTAAGAAATTTTAAATTTTGAGATGGATGGAGCCTCGAAATAGTATTCCAGACCTTTTGATCTTGAGTTATTTTACATGGATTAAGTAGGACTTCAATGTGCTCATAGCCATTTAGGAAAACTGTTGAACTAGAAGAAATTATTTTAGATAAATCACTAGTACAGAGTCTTATAATCAAGGATTTTAGTTACATTAGAGGAATTTTGGGGTCTAAAATGGGCCTCCTAAGGAAAATAATAAAATAATAGTTAAAATAATAAAATAATATTGATTAATTTTGGAGGAAGAAAGAAAAAAACTACTTTTTGTGTTCGTATTTTCGACATATCTCCCTGTGTTTTTACTCAAATTTTGATCGGGAGAGCTTGTTTGATGTAGAATTTGATTCCGCATCCAACGAGTACCCACAGTACATACTTTTGACAGACCCCGCTACCCCAAAAACAAGAAATACCTGAAAAAACATGATTATAATGTCATGATCACGTTTTTTTAGGTATTTCTTGTTTTTGGGGTAGTGAGGTCTTTCAAAAGTATGCAGTGTGGGTACTCATTGGATGCGAAATCAAATTCCGCATCCAACGATCTCTTCCGATCGAAATTTGAGTAAAAACATAATGAGATATGTCGAAAATACGAACAAAAAAAGTAGTTTTTTTTAATGACAAATATGTCAATTCAACCATTATGGTTGACTTATTTTATTGAAATTATATTGGTTCTTGAATTCCAACTCACAAAAACTTATTTTGGCACGTTTTCTTATAAGGCCCATTTTAGACCCCAAATTTCCTCTAATGATCCAAAATTTTGATGCTCTCCATGCAACCAAAAATTTGCTTCTTTTATTGAAATCAATCAAAATCTAACTAAAAACAAACATAAATAAAATAAATAAAAAATGAAAAACCAAATTAGTTTATTTATGTACAAGATAATCAAGAAAATAAAAGAAAAATCCAGAATTTTTTTTTTGAGATCTAAACCACTAACTAGTCAATTCCCTTCCCAACCCTGTAAATCTAGTAACTTGTAAGTTGAGGGGCTAGGCATGACTGAAAAGGACTACCCATTATCTAATCCTACTGTACTTGAATAAAAAACTACATCTACTATTTTACAATCAATCTCATCAACGTGTGAAAATCGAAAGAGATTGGGCTAGGTGTCTGGTGTACTGCTAGCTTCTTCCACTTGGTAGTTTCCTGGTTCCAGCTCAATTAGATAATTTCCTAGCATAGAATTCACTGGTTCATTTTTTTCTTCCAATTGAGTAACATTATGCTTCGTGTGGGGCTCTCTTAATATTTTTATTTGATTTGGACTTCCCTTATGAGGCAACCACAGATGTGACCAATATGATGCGAAGTACCCGTTTAGCCTTGCTGACCAATCTCGATTCAAAACAAGTCCATAAACATCAGGTATGTCTACTACTACATAATCAACGTACTGACATATCTTTTCATTTACGGATATTAAGTGAATCAGAACATCTTCCATTTCCTTGACTACTTTCACAGTGGTCATGCCTAGCTGAGTAACCTGCGAGGTAGTTGGTTTAGGTTGTCCATTGATCTTCTTGCAGACTGAAAGTGGCATAACATTGAATGTTGACCCTAAGTCTACTAAACAAGTGTGGACATTATGGTTTAAAATCTCAAAAGTGAGGAGGAATGGTGGGGTTTTAAACCTAGCCTTACCTCCCACACTTGATTCGACAATTTCTTCTATAGGTTGGTTGTTAGTGGGAAGCTCTTCCTCTGGTACTTCAAGTTCTTTTAACAATTTTTCTTTTTGTTTAGATACATTACACATTTCAAATAAGAAACTATCTTCCTTATCCCTTTTAATGTCCTCCACAATATCATGCCCCATCTCAGGTGCTTTGAGATTTTCCTTGACATTATCAACTTTGTATTCAATATGGTTAATAGGCATGTTGACTTGTTTTAGATTTTGACTGGTAATGTTAAATTCAGGTATTTTATCATCTGTGTTGTTCTTCTATATTTTCTTCATATTCTCCTGAAATTTCTTAATGTTCAGATGTATTGAATTGTCTTTATTTAACAAACCTTGGCTTCTTGTTGTCACATTTGTTTCTGATGTTTCTTCCTATTTCAGTGAACATTCCTCTTCTATATTAAATAGTGAGACACAGTCCCATAAAACTAAAGCATCCTCTTCTTGTTTTTCTATGTGATGATTATTTTTTTCTTCCTGCTCATCATCTTTTGTTAGTTTGGAGTCCAATAGCTGATTCATTACTAATGTCATCGAATTTATCCATTCGGGACAATTTTTCTTAGAATGAGGCTGCTGATGAAAGGTGCAAAAATTATCCATAGCTACCTCAGTTAAATTCATTGATGCAGGACTGTGTGTAGGAGGTTTAGATTGATTGTTGTCTTCTCTTCTTTTATAGTAAGGATTACATAAGTTTATGAGACTCCTTTTGTTTTTCCAAATCTATCACTCTACTAGATAGCTTTTGCATCATTTTCAACATTCCTTCAAAGTCATGTGATTGCTCATCATTAGGCTTAGTCAGTAATGAAGCTTTCTTACCAAAAAAAATTTCTCCGGATTGCTCAAGATAATCTTCTATGCTCTCTTTTTCAGCTTCTACTCTCTCAACTTCTTCATAAGTTTCTAATAATGTAGGTTTAACTAACATCTTGGCAAACATGGCCAAGTCAAGCCCTAGATCTGAAGTATAGTATTCAATCAGAACTTTATTAGAGGGCTTATCAGCTACAAATTTTTTTTAAGGATAAGCAGCAAACCTTTGAGTGAAACTATGAATTTTGTCTTTCCTTTCTTTGTTTAAAGCGCGTAACCCTTTCATTAGTGATGCATGAGTTTTTTGGATTGCATATTTACTTCTGAATATTCTTTCAAATGTGTCCCAGTTTGTGATTAAGTTTGCAGGAAGAGCAAAGTGCCATGAGGCTACTGCTCCTTTCAAGGTATGTGGGAACAATCTACAGACTACATCTTCATGTTCTCCAGCCCGTAGTCCTTTTATAGCCAAGTAAAAGCTTTTCAAATGATCATCTACCAAAATATTTTCACTTTGTCAAACTTAGGCAACATTTTCTCAAAATCTTGGGGCAAATCATGCAAAGGAGGTGTTAGGTTTAATGGTGACCTATCCCTCCAAGCGGGTGGTGGATTTAGTGGGTTCGGTGGCTGATTTGTGTTTACATTAGCCATGATTCTAGGTGGAGAATCAGGTGGTGAACGAATGGGGGTATGAATGGGTGAACAATAAGGTGTATCTGGGTCCAACTGGTTCAGAGGTTGAACAACTTCCTGTAAGGTTGTTTCTACCAGTTCTTCAAAATCTTCAACCAACACTGCGTCTTCCAATATAGGGCAGTCTTTCTTTCGATATTCTCTTCTGGGTAAGACAGAAATAGTTGGTAATCCTCCAATCTTCTTCGCATATGACCTAGTAAATATTCTTAGATCATTAACTACTTCTTTATCAATAGAATGTAGATGCTATTTACCCTTCTCTTCCGGAGTTGGATTGGGAAACAAACTGCTTTCAGAACTATCACTGGTGGAATAATCTCGAGAAAATGGGTTTCCTTGGACAACCATGCATTGGCTTCCCTCCTTCTAGCGCCAAAAACTGTTGAGGCCTAGAAAATCGTAGGTAACAACAGTTAGGGATTCTCCTTAGTAAACGTTCCCAACTATCCTGTTACTGTTTGGTATGGGGAATCCATCTGGTTTACGGTCTGGCTACCATAAGCTAAGTAACAAAATAAATGGTCTTACCGGTTACATCCCATTCCACCGTGTTTATTTTTATTTTTTTGTATTTAAATATGATATGCAAGTGCCTATCTAAAAATGCAGATTGATAGAGATAACGAGGAGCGGTCACAATGTGATGCACAGGTTCTTACCTCTCGTCTTAACTCTCTCACTTCTAAATCGCACATAGCAAGAAACTAAAACTAACTATCTAACCTATCCATAGGGAGCAATATTATCATTTATCGATGAATAATGTATTTTTGCGCATGCATTAAGAAAAGTCACAGATAGCTATTACTTATTTCAAAACACACGAACATTAATAGTTATATGAACAACAAGATAGCTTATTCTTTATGAAAAGCATTCATTACTCACAATGGAAATTTCATAGAATAAACTAGAGTGCATTCATAACAAGAACATAGGTTCAAAGAGTTAGAACGATCTCACAGTTAATCGACACAAGCTGAAAACGAAATAGTTCACATTGAACAGATCCATAACACAGCATTTGAAAAATTCCACCAAGATTTCTCTGATAGGAAACTTGTAATTCTTTATTGCAAAAGTAAATAGTTCTTCTTACAACACACTCTCACAAATATATCTGTGAAAAGTACCTCTGTACATCTAACTCTCCTATATTTATACGAAAAAGAAAAACTTTTGGGCTGCCCCCAAATGAATTTTACGCTTCCCCAATGTTTCAATCCCAAAATTTCATCTTGTAGTGAGTGCTCATAATTTATACAAGATATTACATTTAAAACATAATTAATAGAACACTTTTATGAAGAGGTCCCCGCTTGGTCATTAATGAATTTTTTCCGCACCTGGGCCTCTACCGCTATGCCTTCAAAATTTGATGGTTCAAGAAAATGGAGGTTTATCTCATACTTAGCAGCCTGATTCCTAACTACTTCTATTCTTGCTGGACTCAAGCATAGCTGATCTTCAAGTAAATGGATGCTTAATGCTGCATCAGCTACTACATTCTTCAGGATCTGCTGATCTAGATCCTTGACTTGTTGGATCTTCTGCTCCTCTTCCTGGTACCTTCTCTATAGTTGTTCTATGAACAACTCATGTTCTGGTATTGCATCCATTCTTTGTTTTGCAGCAACTTGGCATCTGTTGTATGTGACTAGCACCCTTCTGCAATATTTAGCACAGGCTCCTCTTCTTTTGTTCATAGTCTTCTTGAATTCCTCCGCAGTATTTATTGCAAACTCTAATAAGCCGTAATCCTTCTTTAAGCTATGTCAATATTTAGATGGTAGCTCTGCAGGGGTTTCTTCGTTGGTTTATATCCACACTATCCTTCCATCAAGGACCTCCAAAATATCCTGAGATCTATCTACAAAATATGAAGTGGTGTCCAATATTTCTTCCAACCTACTATCTATCTGTAAGATTTTACATCTTTCTTCTTCAATACACCTTTGCAGTATGTGAATTCTTCTTCGTTGAGCTACAACATGCTCCTTCAAAGGCTGGATATATCTCTTCTATTCACTGGCATCCTTCAGTGATGATGTCAATGAAGCAATCTATCCCTCAAAAATTGCTACCTGCACTTGATATTGCTTTTCTCTTTCTTCTATGGTGGCCTTCTGTGCCTCCAACTCAGTAATTTTGCTTGGTAGCTGGTCGTTTTCTGCACTCAGAGTTTGATATGATCCTTTGAGGTCATTTTTCTCTGTCTTTAACACCCGATACTATAGCTGTAGCCTCTGTAATTCTGCTAAGCTATTATGACCATCTTTTTATGTTCTCTCCATGGAAACTTCTAAGGTCATCTTGTTTGCATGTAGAGTCTGGAGTTCTACCTTTGAAGTTCTCACTTCATTTTGAATGTCCTCAAATTTCCTGTTAAGCTTATAACCTTCATCTCTTTCTTTCTTAAGTGCTTCTTTTAACTGAGCTGCATTCTTTCTTGATTGCTCTAGATCCGTCATCAGTCTATCTACATTATCTTAAGTGGTTTGGGTTAAAGCCACCCCAGCTCTTACTGTTAATCTCGAATCTTCATCTGTCCCATACACCGAAGTTTTATCAGTATTCATCATACCTGATTGTCCTCCTGTTTTGACCTTTTTCTTGGTTCTTTTGACCATCCTCTTCTTCTCCTTGTCATAGAATATGGTGCAGAAATCAGGGACCTTTTCTCCTTCTTTCTGCATAAAAGGTATCAAATTCAATCCAGAAAAAAACAACATGTTCTTGAGTGCTACCAGAAGTTGTAGCAGGCTCCTGATGTTCAAGATTATCTTGTCCATGCCCTTCATCTATATGATCTTGTGCTTCTTGTGTATCTATTGGGTCAGTAGTTTGCTGGTCTGTATGTGATCCTGTTAACCTCTGACCCTCGCTTTCTTTTTGTTTTTTCTTTATCTTTGCATCTTCCTTTTTCTTTCTTTCTTCCTCTTCCCTCTTTGTTGCTTCCTCTGTAGCTCTCTTTCTTTATTCTTCTTGATTCTTTAGAAAACTCTCTGCCTCTTGTGCTAGCCTCCTAGCATCCTCTTCCCTCTTTTTGGCTTCTTCTTCTTTAGATTTCTTCTGTGCGGTTTTGCTCTTACCGCCCACAATGGTGATCTTCTGTAATCTCTTCTTCAATGTAGTCATATTCTTTGCATTTCTGAAGATTTCTTCATCCTTGTCCCAAAAATTTGTGTATTCAAAATGAACATTTGCTTCTTTGCAATGCTTTGCAACCTTATTTTGGGAGTCGTTCCTGTGGAAGTTCATCTCACTAAAATGAAAGTGCTCTAGCTCCTGTACAAATTTAGCAGCCTGTTTAACCTTTGTAAATGTATAACTCCCTAACCAAAAAGGTATGGCAGGATAGGCTACCTTCTTATGTTCAAACAAGAAGCTTCCTACACCATCAAGATATAACTGCTTAACTGCTTCTTTATGTACCACATAATCAGTGGCATATTTAGGGAGTAGAGAAGGTGCCCTAGAGCCACCATATATTTTGATGTACATTCCCTCTTTAGTCAAATAGTTACTCCCATGTTCTTCAATGAATTTGAATGCCTCTTTGGACATGCAGTTGCATTCTGTCAAGAAGATTAAAGTGTACAAAGGCATAATGCAATATTCACATATATATTTGTAGTGGCTATAATATTTATGTGACCAAAATAGTTTGTATGCAGTGTATACAGGGGTCCTGTCCCTGTCCCAATTACACCTCAAGGCTGGAAATGACTAGGTACATAATATACAGTCCACTAAGATAGAGCTCATGTAGAAATCTGACTTCTTCTTTGACACCCCCCCCAAAGCTAAAGATATGCATGCTGAGAGGCTATTGGACACTATGTTTCCCCAATTAAATATAGTCCCCTGAGCAGCCACATGGAAAATAATTGGTATCCATTCCAATTTGAAACTTTTACCATGAGCTCTCCCAAAAACTCTATTCAACATCAGTGCTATAAACCTATAAGGGGTTCATAGAGTGGTTGTATAATATTCTCTCGATGGCCTGGTTCAAAATTTCTTCCGAGATAATATCATTCTCTTAACTGTTTCAGCCAAGTCCAAATTTATCTCTTTCAACCAACTTTTAGTTAAGTATACTTTAGTAGGAGGCAGGTGATATGCCAGTGAGACATAAGCAGGACTATATGCAGAATAGCCCTGTTTGGCAGTATTTTCTAATATCATCATGGTCACATCTACCCTAGGCAGGATCCAACTGATCACCTCTGAGCATGGGAACAACTCAGGTCTCTTGGCTACTTTCATAAGAGTCGATTTCTCAATGTTGGCATATAGGTTCATCTCTTCAAATCCTGCATTAGGCACATCCTGATTTGAAATCATCCAATATATCTCACCCCATTTGTAATCTGGCTCTACTCCAGTGGCAGCTCTGGTATCTTCGGAGATGTATTCCACCTTGGTAATGATTCCCACATATGGTTCTCCCTTAGCAACAAGATCCTTCTTTTTTTGTCTTTTAGACATATCTCATTTGAAGAAGTTACCCTGTCATAAACCAAACATGTTCTTAGACCATTGGAGCTTTTAGTTAGTGTTCTAAGAATGAAGAAAAACTGTATCAAAACATTTACCNTAGAATATTAATGCATAATAGAAAATAACAGGAAAAAGCAACTTCTGAAAATTTCTAAGTTCGTCTACAACTAAATCATGACCTTGATAGAAAATTCATCATTTAACCCAACATGCATCCAAATTCCTCGCTAAAATGAACCACCCTATCGGTGAGGCCAGTCTTCAGAAGTGAGGCCCTATCCTATGATTGAAAATGCAAAAATCCTGACCTTAAAAATCAAACCCTTCGGCGTCCCATAAAAATAGGGTAAACTCCTACGACGAAAAGAAAACTGAAACTTCTCACCCGTATGGCCATAAGAAACCCCAAAATAGTTGGGGCAGACAGTGTAACGCTTGTCTGCACCAACTACCTAAACCTTTGGACCGAGATCGAGCTTCCATAATGGCTCAAAAATAGGCTCAAGAAAAACCCCCACCGCAAAAGCCATCTATCTGACTGATAAAAATTCATTTTAGACGGCTAACTACACAACGGTGGGAAAACCCAACCAAGGGAAAACCTTAGTTCCCAAAATGACCAAGAAAATCAAGAGGAAGGAGAAACCATGGTTGGCCTACCTGGAAAGCAAGCTGTACAGTCGATGGGAAGGTCCAAAACTTCCACTGCAGTGCTCCAAACGAACAAAATCCCGACAGCTAAGCACGTTGGTATAGTTCGACTCGACAAGGGCAGAGCAAATGTGAGTTTTCTACAAGGATAAAAAATAAAATAAGACCTCGTTCCAATATATAGACCTCCCGGTGAAAAAGACGGCGGGAAAAAACTCAATCGGTGGTCGAAACTACTATAACATCAGACGATTAGTTCACTAAGGAGCCGCAATGGCAAGCAACAGACAAACTATGGGCTCTGCTACCAACTGAAAACATTGGCAATCGGAGGCTCGGAGGACTAACTAGTAATGCGTCGGTAGATAAACCAACTAAACGTCGGAGAGATAGTGTACTACACAGCCATAGAGGCGGGAGATAGATTGACTATGGTTTCCGTGACAATAGAAAATCATCAGCGATCAAAAGAACTAAGGACTATGGATCAACGAGTTTAAAACTAAGCATCTCTGCAGTGTCAGTGAGACAAACAACAAGGCCTCCTAAATCGTGGCCTCGCCTGAGACTAGAACTCCAACTATTTGTCAAAAAAATTCCAATATAGAAAACAAAAAAAAATCATCGCAAAGCAAAGAGGTTTTAACCAATAAAACCATGGAAATGGTGAAAGTAAAACTATCCATTGACCTGTTCTCTATTTGTCCTCCGAAACGATGATGATATAGAAGGATAATGCTCTGACCGTGATAAAATAAAACCGTCGATAGTCCAAAAAAAACAATTTCGATAAAAATGCATCGGCAAAAATAACAACTATCCATCGGGATGTTCATTACTTACCCTCTGCAATGGCGGCTGTGTAGAGAACTACCGCCCCGATTCACACATAAATAGACTTCCGATAGAGATAAAGGAAATCATTTTTAAATGAAAAGGCCATCATTTTCAACTCCATAGTCAAAATCATCAGATGGACAAAAGATAATAATTCAACTTTCGAAAGTGGTAAACAATTTACCTCAATTCAAACTCAATAGGAAAGACAGATTTCAGGAATCCAAACAATCCTAGGCAAGATAAAATTAAGAGGGTCCAAAATTTTAAAAATTTGGGAAAAATTTGTAGCTGCAACAATACCTTGAGAGAGATCCAGAGAGGGTTAAAGCATAAGCATACTGACAACATATTGACCAAGAATTCTTAGTCGAAAACCACATTCATACCTAGTACACTCAATTTGTTAACACAGTCATGCTGGGTAAGGATGTGGTCACATACTATAGAGACACAAAAACATACTTTGCATAGTTATGCTTGAAAAAACACAGTCTACCCATAAAGTGAAACTCATCGTCACACTAGAGAAGACCCCAGATTCAACACAAGAAAACAGGCACATGGTCACCTCATGGTCATGCTAGGGAAGGACCCACAGTCCACCCAAGAAAATGGATCATGGTCATGTTGGAGAAGGACACACAATCCACCATTGAAACAAATATTAGTCAGGTTGGGGAAGGACCCATAGTCCACTGAAGAAAACAGATCACAGACATGCTGGTGAAGCACCCACAGTCCACCAAGAAACAGATCATGCTCACACTGGTGAAGGACCCACATTCCACCCAATAAAATAGATCACAGCCGAGCTGGATAAGGACCTCTCAAGGTATCACTAA
Source organism: Pseudotsuga menziesii (assembly GCA_001517045.1). Classification (NCBI taxonomy): domain Eukaryota; kingdom Viridiplantae; phylum Streptophyta; class Pinopsida; order Pinales; family Pinaceae; genus Pseudotsuga; species Pseudotsuga menziesii. The sequence goes on from LPNX010497744.1 coordinate 165,934, forward strand.
GGAACATGTTTTGTGGCCATGTCGAAGGACCCACATGCCACCAAGAAAGTGCAAAGAAAAAAATCACAGTCACGCTGGTGAAGGACCCACAGTCCACCAAGGAAAAGACTCATGGTTACACTATGGAAGAACCCACACTCCACCTAAGAAACAGGCCATAGTAACACTAGGGGAGGACCCACAATTCAATAGAATCATGGTCACACTAGTGAAAAGTGACCACATGGAAGGTCTAACAAATACATCCCTGTCACAGGGGTGGTGCAGCAAGATATTACATGGAGCATCAACAAAGATCGTTCAAAGATCATGTAGAGGGAGAGAGTTTAGTCATGCTCCTTAAGGTAATGTATCAAAACATTAATAAACATCACCTATAGAAAAATTAATATAAAGGATCATGAGTCAACCTAGGGGGGCACACCAAAACAAACAACAAACTCAAAAGGTCAAGGTGGACCATATAAGGTGGACATGCAATTCATTTATAGGAACAACAAGACCAATGATATTTTCTCTTTCTCAAGGTACATTTTTTTATATCTCTTTGTCATCACTGTATAAGATTCATTGGTTATAGAAAGTAGAACCACTCCATACCCACTCCATACCACAACAAGTGTGCAACAATGAGTTTTATAACAAGATATTTCCACACCATAGCCATCTTTCAAATCAACAACAATCACAATTTCCTAATGAGTTAATATGCACTCCAAAAAAACATGACAAAATTAAAGAACATGATATGCCATTTAAGAAAACATTTAGAAAACACATTTCAAGAAACACACATTAAGTAATATTCCATTTAAGTATTGAATTAGCAAAAGAAAGTATATGAAAACTCTAACATGGGCATGGGCACCAAAATTTGGTAAACAAAAACTGGTTTCATCCTTTTAAAAGTAATATTAAACATAATTGTTGAACTAGCCAACAGTTTATTAACCCTCAAGAACCATGCTTCTAGAACACATAGAGAAATATTTGACAATTGATAACTTCACATAGAGTTATCCCAACCATCTGGCATCCGAACCATTCACCGCACCTGAAGATAAGAGAAAATAAAATGAGTATAAAATGAGGTTGAAATTTATACAAACGAATCAACAATAATACAAAAAATACAACTTCATAAATAATTTATAATATAGTTGTACAAAAAATAATATAAATTGGAATGGTTTGAAAACTTCACCCTATTTTAATTTTTAATGAAATCCTCAAAAATTATTTGGTCGCTTACTTATAACTTGTATGTGTCTTTCTTGATATTGTATGATAGGTTTGTCGTTGCTATAATAGATTCAAGTTGTATGAATAGATGATTTATTGAATCATACTTGTACATGCATTTCCCCTTTATTCTACTGTACCAACAACATTGAATCTTAACACCTTCATGCCTATCCAAAAGATCAATGTCATTATGCTAATCAAACACCCTATTACCATCCTTCTTTCTTATTCTTTGAACTCTTCCAATGTACCAAGTCCTAGAAGAAACTCCTTGCTTTGTACTTTGAGATACACCTTTTCTTGTAGTACGTTCAACTACAGCTGTAAACTCACTCTTAAATAACACTGCACATCTGATCCAATTCCAAAACCAATTGCAACACCCTTTTTGGGAGCCCTCTTATCTCTCCTGAAGTATACTCCATTCCTCACTTTATTCAATCTATCTTTCGATACTATTGGGTTTCCATTCAATTGACTAACCAAACAAGATTTGTATATGTCCTTTCCATCGAGCTCCACCATTGGTTTGGTAGTTATTTTTACATTTTCATCAATGGAATCTAAAATTCCATCCAACTCGTGCTGCCACTCACTTTCCATCATTTGCAATTCACTATCATTGAGTACCATAAAAGACGAAGATTGGAATATGGATGTGGAATGACCCAATGGAGAATTATCAACTACTTCATCCACATCTTCAGATGTTGGAACATTGTGATCGTCTATCCATGGTTTAAACCACCAAGAATCTTCTGTGTGTCCTTTTGGTTGCATGCCAAGACCTTGTAAAATTGCATGTGCATCCTCCAATCCTACCTTGAGAGCTTCTATAATTTTATTGTCTGTGGAAATTGAATGATATTGTGACAAGACACCACCTTCCTCTACTATTTGTCGATGCAATTTGTTCCAGATTCTCATTTGTTTGTTATGATATTGAAACAAAGCCATTGCGGATTCAATTCTTCTTCAGCAACTCTATTAAGGGTTCCAATAGCACGAATTAAGTCAGCAAAATCATATTCCCTCTCTACTCCAACCATGCCACCAACTTTGATAAAGAATTTCCCACATACATCTGACCCAGTCAGGTGCAATGCACATGGTAAGTTAGAGTATTGATCACGAAATAATCTCATAAAAAAAATGCAAAATGCCATGAAATTTTCACATATTGATATGCCTCTCTGCTAATCAAATTAATGTTGACATTATTATTTTCCTGTTCTCTGACCCAACATAGCCATAAGGTGAAGAAATTATGGAATATTGAAGAATTTTGCACTCTTTCCCAAAGAATTAAACTAGCAGACAAAAAAATATCAATATAGTAAGCAATGATTGTTAGATAGGCCTCTGTAACCGATGTCCTCTTTGTCCTACCACCTGTACTTCTCATTTCCTTCAAGCACCTCTGGACATGCCTTGAAGCAATGCATTTTGCTGAACCCCAGTTTTGGTGATCCATCCTATCTATATCCTCAATTTTAATCTTGTGGTCATCCACTTTAAAAATTTTATAAACCATTCTTACATGGTTAAAACTAATCAACTCTTTTCCCACAATCAGATCTCATCGACCACTAAATAAATGATTCGCTATCTTTCTTCATTATGGATGTAATCCTAGTCATGAAGTCCTCTTACTTTAAATACATCATACAAACTAGTTAGCCTCCACCATTCAAAAGGAATTTTATATCTCATGTCTAGAGTTGAGTAATAATCCTTCAGCATAAGCACTCTTCTCCTACTATCCCCATATCAGGACTGACCAATAATAGGTCCTAAAAAATATTCCACATGTTTCCTCCATAGGTCTTCTACTTTTTCCCATTGTTGATGGACAAAATTTTCATCAAACTTGTTGCACGTTAGATGAACAACCAAAACCAAATGAGGAAGCTTCTCATGTAAAGGGTTTGCAATAATAACACATGCATAGTGGCAAATCACACAATTCTTCAAGGCATCTGTAATAATCTCATAGCCTGTAGCGCCCTCATCAACTATCACCAAGAAATTTGATTGGCATTTATGTTCTTCTTTCTTACCACAAAAACCCACCAATGTATCACTTTTTGCTACCCACCTTACATATTTTTTCACAACAGTTTCGTATTCGGCAAAGCACACGGGAATTGGCCCTCTATACCATGTTTGGCTTTATGGGAAGCATAAATTTTTTTGATTATCTTAAAAATGTACACTTTCTCTCCTAGGATAAATTTCAATGATTTTCTAACTTGCCTTAAAGTTGTAGATATCAAAGGGCCATCCGGATTCAAGCTAATAAAGCTATGTAATCTAGGACCTCCCCATAACTTAATCATCTCTTAAATGGATTGAGTGGATGCAATATACCTTCTACCCGAATTTGAATGAAATAGGTTGTGAAATATATCTTGAACAGATTCTCAAATTGCATCTTTACCATGTAATTTTTCTTGCTTATGAGAATCACACACAACCTTGCAAAACCTGAACACATCCTTCGTTCCTGCAGATTCAAACAAGTTTTCTCTTAGAAACCTTATTCTTATAGATAATGTAGAAACCTTTTTCCTCTCCCACAAAAGAGATCGCATTGTTAACCTATGTGTAGAATTTACTTCTCTTACAACAATTTTGAGTTCAGTTTGAGTCAAATGGTCCAACCTTCTCCCTTTCTTTGTATCTCTCCCATGCCTTTTCATATTGCTCCTTGATTCACAATATAATCACGTTCAAAAGTCATCACAATTAGGTATCATCTTACAAAAATTACATGTCAATGAATCAAAAGGTATTTTTGTTTTAGAAACCCTCTTGCAATGAATATATCTGTATGTACCATTAATACTGCATTCAGTACCATGATAATTCAGTGTTCTCTTGGTATGTTTCTCTATGGCCCACATTTTTCCACCATGTTGGTCATCCATTAGAACCTTTGTGTCCAATCTCTCCCCTCTTCTCTTAAGATAGGGATCCCAATACCCCCAACATAATAATATTGGGGGAGGTATTTGTCCTAATACAAGATGTCAAAACACATTGGTTAATGATCTACTAAATTCTACTAACAAGTAATAACAAATAAATTAATGCGCATATTCAAATTAAAATTAAATTAAAAATTGGGTAATTTCCAGACCTAAAGTAGAAGGATGTGGACTTGTAGAAGCCCCATGTAATGGTGATGGTAGTGATGGGATCAAGAACTTAGACAAACCTTGTTGGGACTTTTCATTCGTAGGCTTATTCGGACTCCCAACTATTCCACTCCTCAACACAACTGTATCATGTGAAGCCTCAACTGTAGTATTAGTAGTGTGCTTCTTTGATTTCATGTGTTCATTTAGAGAATTATCAATATTACCACTTGTCAGCACCAAAGAGAACCATCTATTGCATCGTGTACATTCCACTCTTACTTTTTTCTTGTTGCCATAGTTTGCAAGTGTTGCTTCCACCACGTTGAACAAATTAGGATCTTGTGTTTAGTTGAAATCATGTAGAAGTTTGATTTCTTGATCAATCTCAAGTTGATCTCTAGCCACTGTTGTCTACTTTTCTTTCTTACCCGAAGGAATTTCATTAATTCCCAACATTGAAATTTGACATTGATGGGACCCTGTTTTCATATGATTGTTTTTGAAGTTATGAATTGTTCGAACTGCCAAGGATACTTCCCCCGTTCCATAATCAATGCCATATATTTCACAATGGATAATTATATTAGGTTTTCCATTTTCTAAATATACCTTTAGTGTTAGCTTCTCCTTGGCAAACTCTTCCATTAAACTATTCCCTTTATGTTCCCAAGATGCCAATACATTAGGATCGACCACAACTTGTTCCACTGACTCAGACACATTACCAACTCTTGGTTTTTTATGCATAGGTTCCTCCATATTCCCTTCAATGTTTTCAGAGATTGGAATTCCCTCCATTACATGTGATTCCAATGTATCAGCAACCATCGTGCATACTTTCCTCTTAATGCCTACATTTTTTGTTGTAGGTTTCCTTCTTTCCTCTTGCTTTGCATTTAAAGGACATTGTTAGGATTATTAATCTTCCCTTGTTCAAATTTGGTCATATGTCTAAATTGCGAGTCATGTCTAAATCGGGAGTCCATCCAGTCTATTTATAGTCATTAACACCATTGGGTCCACTTGACCTAATTGGGGCACATGTTTCAGTTACTAAAGTGTGGGGAACACTAACTAAGGCTCACTGCCACTGATTGCACTTGATTTCATCATTTTAGGAGCCTCCTAGGCCAATCCCCACAATTTAGGAAGACATTGGGAGTGTCGAAACCAATCAAGGTCAGTTCACTTCAGTTGATGACTAGTCAAGCTAAGTTAGGAGTCAGTTACATTCAGTTCTAGTCCTCTACATTTAGTTAGCGCTAGGTTTACTTGACTGCACTCATGTGGGGCATATTTCTCACCTACCACAGTTAGTTAACCTTAGTCAACACTAAATGTAACACTTGAGTTGTGTTTTAGAGCTCTGATGAACTCCGGTTATGGTTTAGACAAGGCCAGTTAACTATTGAGTCCTTCGATAGTGATTTAGACAAGGTCTTGGTTACCTAGAGTCAAGTAGAGTCTAATCAATTCAAACTTCCTCATGTGGATTCGAATTGCTTATGGCTATTAAATCCATTGTACATCATTGTAATTATCTATCTAATTACTCTTTGATTAATGAAAAGCATTCACAACTGCAAGCCATTTTTTCACTGTTTCATTCTTCAATAACTGAGTAAATTGTGTGATCTATCATGTGAGTTGTGTGTTTGTCCACTGATCTATGTGCTCAATTTAATATGGTATCAGAGCCTCGGTGGACACGGCACTTCTCTTCCTTATATCTCCTATTGGATCATTTTTTGAGCAAAATTGCTCCTTCCTGCACTGCACCAGAAGCGAAGAATTTACCACTTAATACCCCAAGCAAAGGAATTGTTGATCAAGCTTGCTTGATTAACTAAGTTGGGTGTGAAGAAAATTCTGAAAGTGCATGATGTCCGACCTTATGGTGCCTTTTTTTTGTTTTCCAGGTACAACTTCGAATGGATTCATCAATTCCTCTTCTCACCCAATCCTTAGACTATTATGAATGGAATGTGAAGATAATTATATTTCTGAAAAGACAAGATCTCCTTTGGGTGTCTAATGGACTTGGTAGAAAGTATTTTGAGAGTGAAAATGACTGGAAAAATGCAAAGGATGCAGCTTCTGAAATAATGAAACAGGCTCTTTCTCCTAGCTTGCGCTACCTTAGTAGATCTATTAAAGATCCACAGGAACTCTGGACAATATTGGACAGAACCTTTGGAATGATTAATGAGGATCATAGTAGCACTTTGGAGAGCACATCCAGCACCATAAGCATCCTGATCCAAAAATCTTGGCCTCCACTCTCTCTTATGAAGTTGTTCAAGATGAAGAAGAAGAAGAAACTTCTACACAGTCAATTCAAATTGAAGATAGTCTCCATGTGGTGACTCCTTCTCTTGGTGCTCCAGAAGTTCATGAGATCTCTGATATCTTATCTTCTCATATTGATGAAATAGAAAAAGACATTCAAATATCTGATATTGAAGAAAAATTCTGCTACACTTCCATGCAAACATTCACCAGTGATTTTCCTTTAAATTCTGTGCAAAATTTACTAGTAATTGCTTCCGAAAGTGAAGAGAAATTTGATTTTTCTCCATCTAATGTTGCTACTGGTGTGAAAATATGTGATGGGTGAAAACGCAAAGTTGGGTAACACTTCCATGAGAATCAGGTGCCTGAGAAACATAGCGGAAGTTATTGGGCCGAATAAATATATTTATTCAGCCAAATAACATTTTTATTCGGCCAAATAACTATAGTTATTCGGCTGAATAATCAATCGTTTATTCGGTCGAATAATGTTTAACGGTGAACCGTTAAAATCGATGGAGACATTGATTTTTTTTTTGTGTTTGGTTTTTTGGCCGAACAACCTTTGTTGTAAATAACGGTTCCATAGCGGAAAATTATTATTCGGCCGAATAACATTTGAGACCTGAAACCTGCACAGTTTTCAGGTTTCTCTATTTTCAAAAGGTAAAATGGATGTCTTACCCTACAAATCGACTGTCGAACTTGATACCATTATTTTTGTCATTGAATCTACTTTTAGTAGGTATAGATTCTGTTATGTATAGGCGAGATCTAATATTTTTAATTTTTTTGTTTCTTAATATGTGTCGAGTTTCATTTCATCTCTTTCAAAATGCGCTGAAATGAAAAATATATCTCTTCAAAAATACATCACCAAAAAAATTGAAACAAATATGTTGTCTTTAATTAGAGTGTCTACTTCAAAAGGGTATTCATAGATTTCAAATTTGTATAGTCAATAGAGATAAAAGTGGCGCAACCAAAAACATATTGAAAATCGACAAGGTTTCCCCATTGATTGAATTCAAAAAAATAATAAAATTTAGTATATAGATTGGTTGGTTACAAACTTATAGTCATCCTCTAGTATATTGTGTTTATATTGTTGTAGCGTATTTTGTTTTTGCAAAACACAAGTTTAACAATGATTTTAGTGGTGCAACCAAACATGACTATTTTTTAGTCCTTTCATTTTATAAGGACACATTGTCAAACATTTGCCAAAACGAAATATCAAAGCTGAATAAAAAAAATTGGAAAAATTATGAATAGAAAGCTAACATAATTCTATGAAAGTTTTGTTTTTACTTAAAAGTGAAATTTTAAACAAAAATATCACTTTTCGTCGCCCAAAGTTGAAAAACATGAAAAAAACTGATTTATTTTCTCATAAGATCCCCCAAAATAGACACCCATCTTCATGGATTCATTCTGATACCTTGTATATTTTCAAAGAAATATCAAATTACCAGAGTGATCCATTCGCTCCCCATGATCTATATTTTCCAGCAAATTCCTGTAGGATTGCATGCACAAAAATTCAGAATTTTGAAGAAGAAGAAAGCTGTGCATCCACCGTCTTGGTTAACCATTTATTTGAATCTGATATTAACCTTATTGGACATTATATGTTCTTATTTAGATATGATCTGATATTTCTTGGTTTAATATATCAAATTCATAATCTTTCAGTACCTCTTGTAGCTGTTTTCATCAACGGTGTGAAGAAACAGGTACCACAAGTCTCCTACAAAACTGCTGCTGGGGATTTGATTCCATTTCATAGTTTTGGATCTGTTTTGAACCTATTTAGATCTAATTTAATTTCTTATCTGATATTATTTGGTTCATATTTTAAAATCCAAAAGCCTCCAGTCATGCTTGTAGCTGCTCTCACCAATTCCGGTGTGAAAAATCAAGTACCACACTTTCTCTTCAAAACTGCTGATGGG
>LPNX010497744.1:195935-206676 GCA_001517045.1 Pseudotsuga menziesii
AGATTGGTTGATTCTAAAAACAACAAAGGCACATGCACCAACTATGGTAGAGAATACAAGTGTACTCTGGCATTAAAGGTATGGACACTTAAGTTATCAATATTTATTTGTACTTAATAAGACTAATATGGTGGATGGTCTTCCATCCATTCAGGATTGTTAGAGGTATGTGCAGGATTGTTAGAGATACGTGCACGCTGTCAGTTATGAAAACAACATTGGCTTTTATTTGATACTGACAATAAAACATGGCAAGCCAAATGAGTTTTGGACCTAGTACATGTTGATTTGCATGGTCCAATGAAAACACTTACAATATATGGAGATAAGTAATTCCTATTACTGGTTGATGACTATTCAAGGAAAATTATGGTTTGTTTTATGAATAATAAGTCAAGTTGTTGTTCAAATTTTGTAACATAAAAAGCTTTAGTAGAGAAACAAACAAGTAAACAACTGAAAGCTTTAGGATATGATAATGGAGGTGAGTTTGTTTCAACTTAGTTCAAAGAATGTTGCAAAAGGGAAGGTATACATAGGCAGTATACCACTCCATACACTCCACAACAAAATGGAGTCATGGAAAGGAGGAATAAGATAGTTGTGGAGATGGCAAAGTGCATGGTGCACAGCCAGAATGTACCATAGCCGTACTGGGAAAAACCAATGAATGTTGTGGTTTACATCCTTATCAAAACTCCTTGTAAATATTTGTAGGATATCACTCTTGAGGATTCATGGTTAGGTAGAAAACCTTTTGTAAGAGATTTTCGTATTTTTAGTTGTATTGCTTTTGCAAATATTCCGAAGGAAAAACGTTCCTAATGAATAACTGGATGTTTCTATGAACAAAATTGTGATTAATAGAGATGTTGTCGATGAGAAAATATCATTCTTCTATGATGATGGTAAATCTATTGGTAGTACTAAGTAGTGGATGGGAAATTGTTGCTCATTCAAGAACAAGTTCTGGTGTTGAAATCAAACAGGACTCAGAGCTGGAAACATCATAGGAGTCAAGTTCCAAGGAGGGGTTTGGTGAAGAAGAGGGGGATTCTCAATATTCACAATAGAGAGGGATTCTTGATCTTCACAGAAAGACCAAGAGGGCCAACAAAGGAAATGGAAATGGTATTATACCATGATGGAAGGATATTGAGAAGATGAGTTGCCAAAGGCACTAGAAGGAAAAACTACATGATTGAGGAAACAAATTGTGCAAGGCAGTGAGCAGATAAATTTTTCTCTAACTTCTGTTGTTTTCGTGTCAGGTATTTGAACCTAGCACATTTTAAGAATCCAAAGGAAAACTTGAATCAGACGCTGCGATGAAAGTGAAATATGATGCATAGATGAAAAGCAAGACTTGGGTCTTGTCCACATTGCCTCTAGGGAAGAAAGCACTTGGTTGTAAATGGATTTTAAAAGTCAAATATAAACTAGATGGTTCTTAAGACAAATACAAAGCTTGTCTTGTTTCCAAAGGATATGCACAAGATGAAGGGGTGTACTGTGAAGAAATCTTTGCCCCCACAGCGAAAATGGTGACTTTTCGACTAGTTATCTCCATTTCTGCTAATTCTGGATGGAAGATATACATATGGATGTTAAAAGTGCCTTGATGTAACTGCAAGGGTTTCATTTTTTTAGAAAGAAACATTTGGTTTGTTGGTTGGTAAATTCCTTGTATGGATGGTAAAGTCCTTGTATGGACTCAAGCAGGCTCCTTAAGCCTGGTATTTCAAACTTGATCAATACCTTAGAGATTCTAGAGTTAGAAAAACCTATTATGAACCCACTTACTACGTCAAAAATAGTGGCGATGATATATTGATCTTATTTTGTCTATGTTGATGGTATTCCCATCACCAAAAGAAGTGCCAACAAGATTCAACAGGTGAAATTTGATATTTGATCTATTTTTGAAATTACTAATAAAAGCCTGCTTCATTATTGTTTAGGTGTAGAATTTTTGCAATCTAAGCACGCTGTCTTTTTTATCACAAGTCAAGTATGCCAAAGCACTCTTCAAAAAATTCAGAATGACTGAATGTAATCCTAGATCTACACCTATGGAATTTGTCATAAAACTCTCAACTTAAACGGACTCACCACTAGTTAACGAGTCATTGTATTGGAAATTGGTTGGTAGTTTGATTTATCTTACTACCACCCAATCAGATCTATGTTTTTTAGTGATTTGTCTCTTTCTCAATTCATGTCTAATGCTGAAGAGTTACATTGGCAAGTTGCAAAATGAGTCCGTCAATATTCAAAGGACCCTTGACTTTGGCATTCTATATCAGAGATATTTTGACTCCATGCTAGCAGAGCATATTGATTTCAATTACGCTAGATCAGTTGATACAAGGAAGTCAGAAACAGGTTATGTGTTCACTCTTGGTTTAGGAAGGTAATTTCATGGTAAAGTAATCTACAAGCTACAGTTGCCTTATACTCCATTGACAAAAAATACAAGGCAGACTTCAGTACATGTTGTGAGGCAATGTGGTTACGAAGAATATTGGTCGATCTTCAACTTGACCAAGCAGTGATAACCTCACTTTTCTGTGACAATCAGAGTGCTCTCAAAATGGAAAAAAATTCAGTCTATCATGCCATAACTAAGCATATTGAATTTCATCACAATTACATCATATAGTTGGTTGACAATCAAGACATTTGCCTTTATTATTGTCCTACAGCAGAGCAAATATTGACATAATGACAAAACCACTTGGTAATGATAAGTTCACTCATCGTGCCATGTTAAAAAGAAAGCTAACTCCAGCTAGATTTTCATAATGGTGTAATGAGCTAACATATAAGCTTTCACTCATAGTGCCATGTTAGAAGGAAAGCTAACTCCAATTAGATTTTCATCATGGTGTAATGTATTTGATGACAATGTGGCAGTGTTAGATGGAAAACTACTTTATGAGAACTAACACACATTAGCTTTTACTCACCGTGCGATGTTTTAAGAGCGAAAGCTAACTCCAACTAGATTTCCATCATGGTGCATTGTGATTGATGACAATGTGGCTATGCTAGATGAAAAACTACACTATGAAAGTTTACACACATTAGATTTCACTCACCATGCAACGATTTAAGAATGAAAGCTAACTTCAGCTAGATTTTCAACACAACCAAATGTGATTGATGACAATATGGTTGTGTTACATGGAAAACTACCTTATGAAAACTAACACACATTAGTTTTCACTCATCGTGCCATGTTGTTAAAATGAAAGCTAACTCCAGCTAGATTTCTATCATGGTGTAATGAGCTAACACACATAAGCTTTCCCTTATAGTGCCATGTTGTTAGAAGGAAAGCTAACTCCAGCTAGATTTCTATCATGGTGTAATGAGCTAACACACATAAGCTTTCCCTTATAGTGCCATGTTGTTAGAAGGAAAGCTAACTCCAACTAGATTTCCATCATGGTGTAATGTGTTTGATGACAATGTGGGTGTGTTAGATGAAAAACTACCTTATGAAGACTAATATACATTAGCTTTACTCATCGTGCAATGTTTTAAGAATGGAAACCAACTCTAGCTAGATTTTCATCATGGTGCATTGTGATTGATAACAATGTGGTTGTGCTAGATGAAAAAATACCCTATGAAAGCTTACACACATTAGATTTCATTCACCGTGCAATGATTTAAAGATGAAAGTTAACTCCAACTAGATTTTCAACACGGTGCAATGTGCTTTATGACAATGTGATTGTGTTAAATGGAAAACTACCTTATGAAAGCTAATACACATTAGTTGTCACTCATCATGCCATGTTGTTAAAAGGAAAGCTAATTCCAGCTAGATTTCCATCATGGTGTAATGAGCTAACAAACAAAAGATTTCCCTTATAGTGCCATGTTGTTAGAAGGAAAGCTAACTCCAGCTAGATTTCCATCATGATGTAATGTATTTGATAAAAATGTGGCTGTGTTAGATGAAAAACTACCTTATGAAAACTAACCGACATTAACTTTATTGACTGTGCAATGTTTTAAGAACGAAAACTAACTCTAGCTAGATTTCCATCATGGTGCATTGTGATTGATGACAATGTGGTTGTGCTAGATGGAAAACTACATTATGAAAGGTAACACACATTAGAATCCACTCATTGTGCAATGATTCAAGGATGAAATCTAACTCTAGCTAGATTTCCATCACGGTGCAATGTGATCAATGACAATGTGGTTGTGTTGATGGAAAACTACCTTATGAAAGCTAACACACATTATCTTTCACTCATCATGCCATGTTTTTAGAATGAAATCTAACTCCAACTAGATTTGCATCATGTTGTAATGTATTTGATGACAATGTCGCTATGTTGCATGAAAAGCTACCTTATGAAAGCTAACACACATTAGCTATTACTCACCACGCAACGTTTAAAGAACGAAAGCTAACTCTAGCTAGATTTCTAACATGGTGCATTTTGATTGATGACAATATGGTTGTGCTAAATGAAAATTTACATTATGAAAGCTAACACACATTAGATTTCACTCACTGTGCAATGATTTAAGGTTTAAATCTAACTCCAGCTAGATTTCCATGACGGTGCAATGTGACAATGACGCTGTGTTAAATAAAAAACTACCTTATGAAAGATAACACAAATTAGCTTTCACTCATCATGCCATGTTGTTAAAAAGAAAGCCAAATCTAGCTAGATTTTCATAATGGTGTAATGAGCTAACACATATAAGCTTTCACTCATAGTGCCATGTTAGAAGGAAAGCTAACTCCAGCTAGATTTCCATCATGGTGTAATGTATTTGATGACAATGTGGCAGTGTTGAATGGAAAGTTACCTTACGAAATCTAACACACATTAGTTTTTACTCACCATAAAATGTTTTAAGAATGAAAACTAACTCCAGATAGATTTCCATCATGGTGTATTGTGATTGATGACAATGTGGCTGTGTTAGAGAAAAAACTACACCATGAAAGCTTACACACATTATATTTCACTCATCGTGCAATGATTTAAGGATGAAAGATAACTTCAAGTAAATTTTCAACACTGCACAATGTGATTGATGACAATGTGGTTGTGTTACATGAAAAACTACCTTATGAAATCCAACACACATTAGCTTTCACTCATCGTGCTATGTTGTTAAAAGAAAAGTTAACTCCAGCTAGATTTTCATCATGGTGTAATGAGCTAACACACATAAGATTTCCCTTATAGTGCTATGTTGTTAGAAGGAAAGCTAACTCCAGCTAGATTTCCATCATGGTGGAATGTATTTGATGACAATGTCGCTATGTTAGATGAAAAACTACTTGATGAAGGCTAACAAACATTAGCTTTACTCACCGTGCAATGTTTTAAGAACGAAAGCTAACTCCAGCTAGATTTCCATCATGTTGCATTGTGATTGATGACAATGTGGTTGTGCTAGATGAAAAAATACACTATGAAAACTTACACACATTAGATTTCACTCACCGTGCAACGATTTAAGGATGAAAACTTACTCCAACTAGATTTCTAACATGGTGCAATGTGTTTGATAACAATGTGGTTGTGTTACATGGAAAACAACCTTATGAAATCTAACACATGGTATCTTTCACTCATCGTGCCATGTTGTTAAAAGGAAAGATAGCTCCAATTAGATTTCCATCATGTTGTAAAGAGCTAACACACATAAGTTTTCCATTATAGTGCCATGTTGTTAGAAAAAAAGCTAACTCCAGCTATATTTTCATCATGGTGCAATGTTTTTGATAACAATGTGGCTGTGTTAGACGGAAAACTACCTTATAAAAGCTAACATACATTAGTTTTACTAACCGTGCAATGTTTTAAGAACGAAAGCTATCTCTAGCTAGATTTCCATCATGGTGTATTGTGATTGATGATAATGTGGTTGTGGTAGATGGAAAACTACACTATGAAAGCTTAGACACATTAGATTTCACTCACCGTGCAACGATTTAAGGACAAAATCTAACTTCAGCTATATTTCCAACATGGCATAATGTGATTGATGACAATGTGGTTGTGTTACATGGAAAACTACTTTATGAAAACTAACACACATTCGTTTTCACTCATTGTGCCATGTTGTTAAAAGGAAAGCTAACTCCAACTAGATTTTCATCATGGTGTAATGAGCTAACATACATAAGCTTTCCCTTATAGTGCCATGTTGTTAGAAAGAAAACTAACTCCAACTAGATTTCCATCATGGTGTAATGTATTTGATGACAATGTGGCTGTGTTTGATGGAAAACTACCTTATGAAAGGTAATATACATTAACTTTACTCATCGTGCAATGTTTTAAGAACGAAAGCTAACTCCAACTAGATTTCCATCATGGTGCATTGTGGTTGATGACAATGTGGTTGTGCTAGATGTACAACCACACTATGAAAGCTTACACACATTAGATTTTACTCATAGTGCAATGAATTAAGTATAAAAACTAACTCCAACTAGATTTCCATCAGGGTGCAATGTGATTGATGACAATGTGGTTATGTTCCATGGAAAACTACCTTATGAAAGATTACACATATTAACTTTCACTCATCGTGCCATGTTGTTGAAAACAAAGCTAACTCCAGCTAGATTTCCATCATGGTTTAATGAGGTAACACATATAAGCTTTCCCTTATAGTTCCATGTTGTTAGAAGGAAAGCTAACTCCAGCAAGATTTTTACAATGGTGTAATGTATTTGATAACAATATGACCGTTTTAGATGGAAAACTACCTTATGAAAGTTAACATACATTAGCTTTACTCACCGTGCAATGTTTTAAGACCAAAAGCTAACTCTAGCTAGATTTTTATCATGGTGCATTGTGATTGATGACAATGTGGTTGTGCTAGATGGAAAACTACATTATGAAAGCTAACACACATTATATTTCACTCATTGTGCAATGATTTAAGGATGAAAGCTAACTCCAGTTATATTTCCATCACAGATCAATGTGATCGATGACAATGTGGTTGTGTTAAATGAACAATTACCTTATGAAAGCTAACACACATTAGCTTTCATTCATTGTGCCATGTTGTTAGAAGGAAATCTAACTCTAGCTAGATTTGTATCATGGTGTAATGTATTTGATGACAATGTGGCTATGTTACATGAAAAACTACCTTACGAAAGCTAACACACATTAGTTATTACTCACCGTGCAACGTTTTAAGAACGAAAGCTAACTCTAGCTATATTTCTAACATAGTGCATGTTGATTGATGACAATGTGGTTTTGCTAAATGAAAAACTACATTATGAAAGATAACATACATTAGATTTCACTCACCGTACAATGATCTAAGGTCGAAATCTAACTCCAACTAGATTTCCCTCACGGTGCAATGTGACAATGTGGTTGTGTTAGATAGAAAAATAATTCAAGCTAGATTTTTATCATGGTGTAATGAGCTAACACACATGAGATTTCACTCTTCGTGCCATGTTGTTAAGAAGAAAACTAACTCCAACTAGATTTCCATCATGGTGTAATGTATTTGATGACAATTCGGTTGTGTTAGATAGAAAACTATCTTATGAAATCTAACTCCAACTACATTTCCATCATGGTGCATTGTGATTGATGACAACGTGGTTGTGTTAGATAGAAACTACATTATGAAAGCTAACGCATTTAATTTCAATCATCGTGCAATGATTTAAGGAATAAAGCTAACTTCAACTAGATTTCCGTCATGGTGTTATGTATTTGATGACAATATGACTCTTTTAAATAGAAAACTACCTTATGAATTCTAACACACATTAACTTTCACTCACCGTGCAATGTTTTAAAAACAAAAGCTAACTTGAGCTAGATTTCCATCTTGGTGTAATGAGCTAACACACATTTTGTTTCACTCATCGTACAATGCTTTAAGAACGACAACTAACACATTGTTAAAATTTAAGCTAATTATAGCTAGATTTCCATCATCTTATTATGTATTTGATAACAATGTGTTTGTTTTAGATAGAAAACTACCTTATGAAAAATAACACACATTAACTTTCATTCAACGTGCAATGTTTTAAGAACAAAAGCTAACTCCAGCTAACTTTCCATCATGGTGCAATGAACTAATACACATTGAATTTCACTCATAATGACATGTTGTTAGAAGGAAAGCTAATTCCAGCTAAATTTTCATCATGGTATAATGTAGGACAATGTGGCTGTGTTAGATGGAAAACTAATTTATGACATCTAACAAATTAGCTTTTACTCACCGTGCAATGTCTTAAGAATGAAAGGTAACTCCAAATAGATTTCCATCATGGTGAATTGTGATTGATGACAATGTGGTTGTGCTAGATGGAAAACTACATTATGAAAGCTAACACACATTAGATTTCACTCACTGTGCAATGATTTAAGAACGAAAGCTAACTCCAAGTAGATCTCCATTGCGGTGCAATGTAATTTATGAAAATGTGGTTGTGGTAGATGAAAAATTACCTTATGAAAGCTGACACACATTAACTTTATCTCATCATCCCATGTTGTTAAAAGTAAAACTAACTCCAGCTAGATTTCCATCATGGTGGGATATATTTGATGACAATGTGGTTATTTTATATAGAAAGCTACCTTATGAAAACTAACATACATCACCTTTCACTCACAGTGCAATGTTTTAAGAACGAAAGCCAACTCAAGCTAGATTTTCATCATGGTGCAATGTGATTGATGACAATGTGGTTGTGTCAGATGAAAAACTACCTCATGAAAAAGTAACACACTTTAACTTTCACTAACTGTGCAATGTTTTAAGAACGAAAACTAACTCCATCTAGATTTCCATCGTGGTGCAATGTAATTGATGACAATGTAGTTGTGTTAGATGGAAACTTTCCTTATGAAAGCTATCGCAGGTTAGGTTTCACTCACCATGCCATGTTGTTAGAAGGAATCTAACTTCACTATATTGTCATTATGGTGTAATGTATTTGATGACAATGTGGGTGTGTTATATGACAAACTACCTTATGAAAACTAACATAGATTAGCTTTTAGTCACCATGCAATGTTTTATGAATGGAAACTAACACCAACTAGATTTCCATCATGGTGTAATGTGATTGATGACAATATGGTTCTGTTAGATGGAAAACTACAGTATGAAAACTAACACACATTAACTTTCATTTATCGTGCAACGTTTTAAGAACGAAAGCTAACTCTAGCTAGATTTCCATTACATTCATACACATACATCAATAATATAAATGCTATGTCCAAAGTCAAATAGGAATTTGGTGGTTCTATCTAAGTTGATATCTGTCATTCTCTAATGCTTCTTGGAACTCTTATTGTTATCTCTTCATATATATTTTATTTAATTTATATGTAAATTCCCTTTTGCTAGCACGCACAAGATGTAGGGGAACAATGTTTCGTGGCATACAAAAGGGCTACCCTATTGTTTTGAATTATTGCAACTATATTACCTTTTTGAACATACACTTCATATGGTTTAACTTTAATTACAAACTACAATTCAAATGTCTTACAGAAATTGGGAGGAGTTACAATGGAAAATATAATTTTGATAAGAGGGACTATGTTAACCTCCTAATTAATGGTCAAGTTATTGGACTAGGAAGGGTTGAATGTACAGATACTACAACTTATTATGGTGGAGAAAGGATTAATGTAAGATATGTTATGGTTTTGATAATTGATGTTATTGAACCACATTTGATTGTGGAATATATTGATGAAGGGGACTTACATCCATGGAAGATCATAGATTTGAGGCATAACAAAGGTAAATCAAAATCTTGAAGCACATGTTAAGTGTTTTTGATAGTACATTGCTTATTATTTTTGAGCAAATACTAAGTTTGTCTAATTTGTTGTATATTTGGAAATGTCTCTTCTGCATTTGCTATTGGAGACAAGGTATATCTTTTGCAATGTGGAGTGACGTTGGGTGAAGGCTCCATATTCAATACACAAAGATTGGTCATAAGGTGCATGGAAGTATGGTAAATAAAGGTTCCATACTGGTTAACATTGAGAAGGTGTTAAAACATGATGCTCTTTTGCCACATCCAACAGGATTTGAAAATACACTAGGGGTCCATTGGGATCTTATGAGATTTTGCCAGAATCAGATTTGGAACCTCATTGTCATGATCATCAAGTAAATGCTCCCCAAGATAGGCTTACATTCACATGCAAAAAAATTTCTCTTACACATGAATGCACGGGAACAAGCATGTGCATTGTCAAAGGGATCATAGTTAATGTCTGTGAGGATGACATGGTTGAGGGTGAAAGGTTAGGTGAAAATGAATTCGGTGTTTTTGTAGAAGACATAGAAAGAAATTGTGAAAGATGTAGGATTTCAGATAAGTCTATACATTGTTTGGTTAGATGGTCAATAAATGAGTTGGCGGACAATGAAGGTGAGATTACAAGGGTGAATGAAAATTTCAAGGAGGTGCCCAATGAAATGGTGGTATGTGATCTTATAGAGGACACAAGTCCCTTAAACACATGGGATGGTGATATTTATAATGAAAAAGATCCAGCCTCAATTGCTATGCACATAAAGAGGCCATATAAAAGAATTAAACGAGTTGTAGCTACAAAAAAGTTGGAAACTTTCAAATACAGAGAGATGAAGAGAAAGAAACTGACTTTTGGCAGCAGATGAATGTTGCAAACAATATTGTCTTCAACATGTGGATAGG
>LPNX010497744.1:209620-239533 GCA_001517045.1 Pseudotsuga menziesii
TAAATACAATACTAATATTTTGAGTGTGTAGGTTTTATCAGTTTGTCATCATTGTGATTGATTTTCTGGATTAAACTATGTGAACGTTTTTCAGACCAATGTTTTGAGTGGACACTCCACCCATGCTTGTTACGGGAACCATGAAAAACACATTGTGGACTGAAAAGATTTCACATAACTTAATCCAGAAAATCAATCATTAAGTAGTAGCATCATGTTAGCTTTAATTCATGTTAGACATTATCATCAAATACATTGCATTATAAAGACAATTTAATCCATGTGAGATTTAATGCTGATCATAATGCACTGCATGGAATATAAGTATTATGGATGGAGATTTTAATAATGTGACAGATGAACGGGTATATGTTGGACCCAAGTGCAACAAGCTAAAGCCAAGATTCAATCCTATGATCGAATTTGAGAAAGGAAATATGTTGCTAGTTAGATCATGAGCTGATGATGAAGGAGAGATGATTTGGATGACAAAAACCACCTCATATATCTTCCAGAATGATGAAAGTGAGACTCTTCATGTAAATGTTGATTGATGGAAGCCTAGTTCAGAGAAATACAAGGAAAAATTTTAGAACAATATTGGGTACCAAAACTTTACATTAAATAGTTTTTAAATGGGCCATTCTAAAATTGTGCCAACCTTCTACTAGTATAGGAACTCAACACCAACAATGTACTAGTTACCATATCAAATTATAATTCAATTTATTAATCATAGTAATATATACAATATTGATGTCATTACATAAACTTAATCAACTTACCATTTAATACAAACTATAGATAATATTAATAGAAATTATGTAAGGAATCAAAGTCTAAGAATTTCATCATTTTGAAAGAATCAAATTCTAAGACTGTCATCATTCTGATTTGTCACGGAGGATTAGAAATGTGTAATCTAGGTGTTAACACAGTCCCTCTTCCCTCATGTTGTAAAGGGTGCTAGCTCAATGGAAGAGCACTTGCATTACAAGCAGGACGATGGTGGTTCGATTCCTCTGTGCCCTAACATAAATTAATATATGATATACAATCTTAAATATTGTAAGATATCCATATTTTCATTATAAATATGCTCTTTTAAATTAAACACATTGTTCAAATGCTTCATAAATAAATAATGAACACTTGCAATAATTAGTTTAGTTGGTTTTTTCCCTTTCCTCTTGTATATGAAAAAAATCAAATTGTATTGCGCTAATGATATTCTAGTTCATAATTGATTTTGCTTATTAAAACAACTAATATTAATAAATAAGGGAGGATTTAATAACATCAATATCATTAAATAAATTTATAGGTAAGAAATTTCTCAAGTTAATGTATTATTCATAAAGTAAGCATTCATCAACTTAGTTTCTAATACACTACCACTGCCAACAACAATAATAATAAATTATGTTGCTATTTTAATTCATAATTTACTTTAATCATTACAAGGATAAAACTTAGACTTTAAAGTCATCACGTATTTTTTCATTTCGATTATAAGTGGTGCCAATTTCCAAAAATAAAACAACATACATAACAAAGACAAAAATAATTACTATGACAATGTTTATAATTGTTGTAGTAACAAATAATAAACATTGTATTTGTTACAATGTTATAACAAATAATATACAATGTTATACCTTATGTTTATAACCTATAAATAATATTAATATAAATTATGTTAATCAACTTAACATCTAATACAACCTATAAATAATATTAATATAAATTATGTAGGATTCAAAGGCTATGACTTTCCTCATTTTGAAGGAACTCAATCTAGCAAAAGTTTTAAATTTTAGATCTAACCCATCTAGTTGTAATTGAGATGTAATATTTCCTTTTGAATAGTTGAATACTAAAGTTTTACTTGAAATAAATAAAAAATATTAATTGAGAAAGTAGTTCATTGGATTAATTATTCCAAATTTAATGGAATAGTTCTTTGAGTTGATTTTTCTAGATGTAATAGAATACGTATTTAGAGATTTCCAAAAAAAATCAATGTGAATGAAGTCCTTGTAATAGAATATTTCCAAATTTAATGAAATATGTGTTAAGGGAAAGAAAGGATGATTCGAGATTCCTGATATTTTGACACCATCCATATTCCTTCTTCTTAAGAAGAGTTATCATTGTCACCAAAGAAACTACTTCCCTCACTTTGGGTTTAATCCAACACATGGAAGGCTTACCTAAGAGCAACTATGTTGTAAAGGTAAATGTAATTTCAGAGAGACTTAGGTTTCTACATCAACTATGAATGATTTCTTGATGTAAATCAAGTTGATGCTAAAGAAATGTTTTCAAAAAGATGTTAGTTGATGTTAAGTTGATTTCAAAAATGATATTAAATGATTTTAGAAATGATGTTAAATGATTTCAGAATTGTTTTCAATGTTCTTTATTAGTGTAGAGTTACAGTTTGAATACTAATTAATGTATGTGTAAATTCCCTAAAACTGCAAATTTGAATTATTAATTCAATTACTGCTATAAAACCTGCTAGAAATGTTTCTTTTCAAACAACTATGGTCCATTTTGCATATTTTGTAAGATCTTAGCTCTGTCTAATACCAAGTTTACATTTTTTTCTATGATGCTTACTGATGCACAATGTGCTATGAATCCAGAAGACACCAACAATATTTTTTGGTGCTACTTTAATTCGGTGAACCGTGGCTTCAGTATAAATATAGAGGAGCCTAGTTGGGAAAGAAGCTTCACAAATATATTCACAACTCCCCAATAATATTCATAGAAGCTTTAAATATTAAGTGTGAATGATAAAAACCATCAAGTGTACACAATTGAGAACTATGATCAGCCCTACTAGAAGCGACAACAATTTATGGATTATATAGTTCTTTAATGACCACATCATGAGGTGTAAATTTCATGTATGCCCATCACCAAAGTGAAAAATTTGATAAATAATGAGTAGATTAGCAAATATTTCAAGAAAAAGGACAACAACATTGATGCATCCATTAGTGAACTGCATAGTGTCTTGTCCTAAAACATCAACTTGTATAGAGTCACCAACTACAATATGCAAAATGATACTATTAGATGTATAAGGATGCATCTCATGAGATTGAATCATATGGTGTGAGGTGCAATAATTAAGTATTCGGTTGTTTGAAGATGCTTATAAGGCTTGACTATATAGTGCATGTAATTTAGTATAAGAATGTTTGGGCACTAAAATTTTGTGCTACTACATGGCTTCATTCAATTGCTCTAGTTTTATCCAACTTTTGGATTCATCATGACCAAATATGACACAAAAACTATAGATTACACTTGATTTATAAGATTTATATTGGCAAAAAGTTAAATAAAAACATTGTAATATGCATATGGATTAAATCTAGATACATGCTATTCCAAAGTAAAAAGGGGCAATCCCAAAAGAATCTAGGCTTAATATATATAAAAGATTTATATATGAATCAAAACGATTATAAGGAAGCGCACTTAAACAACAACAACAAAAAACTTCTTAGTGCAATGAGGGATGAAATGGAGCTTCACAAAATCAAGGATAAGTTTCTTCTCTTTGTCCACTTCATTGTTGTGTTCCACAAACTATGCGGAATCAGTAGGGATCGTAACCTTCTCATCAACAAAACACCAAAGGTTAACCTCCTCCAACAACATATAATGTCTACACTTCCAAGGAGTGAATATTGTGGCACCTTCCAACAAATCAGACTTTCTAATACCTAAACTGGCCATCCCTAGAACTCCTAGAAAGCATCTCAACCAATGATGTCAGTGTGAAAACAAATAGATAAGCAAAACCTATCACAAGCGCATATTTCCTCTCCCATGCATAAACAACACTACAATACCTAGGGAAACTAGGGAATCAGACCCAACAACCTATCACAGGTCTTGATGCTTAAGCCTTATTTCACAGATAAATCAGCTTCAATCACTAAAGCTAAGGTATAACACCCAGTGAAATCCTCTAACAACTCCCTCCCATAGGGAAAATCCCACTCCATACATAGCACTTAGAATATTTTTGATAACATGATATGATACCATGTTAATTTTTAGCACACAATACAGAGATATGCACTGAGAAAGTAAACCCTAACAATTAGGAAACTAAAAACCACTGACATCTCTCAAAGCAACAAAGTCTGAACACTAAACATGCATACACATTGTTATAGCTGATTTTACCAGTCCAGGTGAATCACACTTGTATGGCCTTCCCCTGTTCCTCTGCAGACTCCTTAGACCCCTTGGACCATTTTTTGTACTTTGATGTTTCCTTGACCATTCCTAAAAACATGTGAAAATTAGTACACGCAACTTTTAAACCCCTAATCACATGTATACGCGGGTTTGACCCCTAAAACTGTGTACATTGGGATGTGTGCATAATCCAAATCCTTTTGGAGTTCTCCTTGACATGGATCTGACTCACTTGACTCCTATCCTTCCCTATGCCTTGAGATCACTCGGATTCGACCTTTCATTACCCCTTTGAAAAGCTATATAAGGAACTCTATGGTAGATGGAAGGCATATGAGAGAATTGAGAGAAAAGAAACTATAGTCCATTGTTGCCAGAACTTGTGCTTGAGTCTACATCCCTTTGTCCCATAGAGCACTTTTCTGTTCTTCCCAAGCTTGCCTTTTGCTTGTGAGCTTGCTATCGAGAGATGGAGGATTGAGGTGGTCAAGGCCCAAGTGGGGGATTTAGTTTCTCCAATTTGCAGATGTGCCGACAGAGGTTGTATCCATTGTAATCTCTAATTTTATATTAATAGAAATATCTTTTCCTGTCCAATAATGTATGTCTGAATGAATATTTTATCCATGGATGTTTTCAAATGCTTATACATTTTTTATTATATATTCTAGAATAGATATAACACCAATATATATAGTATGCTTGTATTGTTTACTTGTCGTTGAGGAAGTAATCTATCAATTCAAGATGAATTTGGAAAGCTCAATGGGGATCTACTTCAACCGTATGGAATAAGGTACAAGGTCTAATCCTTTAGTGTTAGATACTTAATTTCTATTGCATATTGGAAAGGATTAATTTTTGGAGTTAAGCTGTCTGTTGTGTTACCCCAAGCCATAGGAATTTCTCTCCGTAATAGAATTGGCGATGTGGAAAAACCCTCGATTTCCGCGTGGGCTGCAGTGCCTTTTTTAGAATGGCCTAGAAACCTCAAATCACCATGGAATATAATAAAAATTGCATCAAAATGGAAGATAAGAGCATGGTAAGTACCTGGAAGAAACAGTGTTGGATTCTGCCAGCTGGATCTCCTGGAATTCACTATTGAAAATCTGAGCTCAATTGGGTAAAAATTTCAAATGTTTTATAATGTTTTGATTTTTTTACTATTTATATAATTTTTTCAAAATTTTGAAAATTTTTACCCCCTTTCCTATAGTTTGGACAATTTCTAATCATTTTGGACTGTTTTTGACCTAATTCATGATGTAGGAGACCTTTTTGAGTGTCGTTTCAGCTGTTAGATTGATTCGTTCATGCCGATCTCAGGTATCATGTCTAAATTGGCATATAGGTTAGGTTTCATCACTGTTTGCATTTTGCATGACCTTATGACCGTTTCATCATAGCCTTAGGTATGAACCCACTCTATTATGTCACAGAACCTTCTTGTTGTTTTAGAAGTGGCATGATATGAGTGGTAGAGCTTGACCTTACATGGGTACCCTAGTTAGCATCTTATCTACATTTTGGTGCCCAGGCTGACATTTTGTCCTTTAGGGTGTGGGAGTCCATTGTATAGTACTTCCATGACATTTCGCAAGAGCCCCATACTCCTCTTAATATTTTGTTGGCCTATTTCCCTCAGGACTCCCTTATGTCAAGTTGTAATTGCATTATCATGAGCTTTTCCTGCCTTATTGAGCTTTATGATGGCTTCCTTGACATTAAATTTTAGACATATAGCCCGAGCTTGTCTCATGTCTAGCCATGTAGAGCCATTTTATATATCCTTTGCATCTTGATTCCCTTTTTACCAGGAGGGGATTTTCCCTCGAGTGTCGATATCCTACACATGTGTCCTTGAATTGATCATAAGTATGTTCCACTGCTTGGAACTAGTTTGTTTTCCCCTATGACACTCGTCTCATCCTAGTTTGTAACTATAAAGCAATTTTATTCTTTCTCAATATTTTTAAATATTTGAAAAAGTCCAAAAAAATTAAAAAACCAAAAAGTCAGACAAGGAAAGATGTTGTCTTTGGCAGCTATCGAGTCATGTTGCCTTCGAATAGAGCACTGTATATCACATCCATTGGGTGGGTTTATAGTTTGACTTTAGGAGCTGTACTCATTTGTCTGAGTTTACCTACATCGACTGGTTAAGCTTTTAGTCCATGGAGCCTCTGTCGATGCCTCCTATGTCGTAGGCTTGTCTCACTTTGTATATCGAGTCTATGCTGCCTTTATTCAGTCACCATTCACTGTTATGCTCTTGTTCTAAGGAAGTTGAAACCTGAGTCGGCCATTCCTCAGTTATCTTCACATTGCATGTCGGCCATTCCCGGTATAGTTACTGGTTCGTGCACTTTATGATCGAGTCCATCCACTTTATATGGCTTTGCTAAGTACCTCATGTTGGATGATGGGGGATGCCTTAATGCCCTCCTTCCAGTGGATTTCATCCCATCGACTTCAGATTATTTATTCTGGAATTGGAATCTATAGTCATTTTGAGTGCCTTGAGATTTGCAGTCATTAGTGGCAGGTTATCTCACCATCGACAGTATTTGGGAATACATCAATGTACCCTAATCGATGGATCCTCTCAAGTGTTCAACCTCAACACATTTATTCACACTTCTTAGTTTTCACTCTAGTACCTTGATTCCCATTTTCATTATCGGTGGGTGATCTTGCGTCTGTTAACGGTATACATCAATGACCGGTAATCAGACGATAGACTACTATGTTCGACCTTGACACCTCTATTCACATAGTAGGACATGTACTCGTAGCGGTTTGTGTAGAAGACCTTCCAGATTGTTGGCATCTCTTATATGCTACCTCCTTCATCGTGCAAGTGTTCATGAGATTTCAGCTCTCGTGACTTGATTCCAGTATATGCCAGACATTTCCAGCTCTTATGGAGATCTTGATCCATTGTATATCTTCAGCCATTATGGAGATCATGGTCCTTTGTATATCTTCATCATGGAGATTCTGATCTATGTATATTGTACATGGAGACGACCACTTATGTGATATCTTGTATCATGCCTATTCATGGCCATTGTACTCTTATGTATCCGGGACTACTATATGTATTTGTAGTTATGTGCAGAGTTGTATCATTGTACTATGTTGATTGGGTCACTGGTCTTCCATTTGGGATTCTTCATCACTCCACTTCTGGGATGGACTTATAATGTATTTCTGCCATTGTATGACCCCTCTGACCTCACACATTAGGGGGCATCTGTTATAGCTTATTTTACCACTCCAGGTGAATCACACTTGTATGGCCTTCCCCTGTCCCTCTGCAGACTCCTTAGACCCCTTAGACAATTTTTTGTCCTTTGATGTTTCCTTGACCATTCCTAAAAACATGTGAAAATTAGTAAACGTGACTTTTAAACCTCTAATCACGTGTATACATAGGTTTGACCCCTAAAACTGCGTACATCAGGATGTGTGCATAATCCAAATCCTTTTGGGGTTTTCCTTGACATGGATTCAACTCACTTGACTCCAGGCCTTCCCTATGCCTTGAGATCGCTCGGATTCAACCTTTCATTACCCCTTTAAAAAGCTATATAAGGAACTCTATGGTACATTGAAGGCATATGAGAGAATTGAGAACAAAGAAACTATAATCCATTGTTGCCGGAACTTGTGCTTGAGTCTGCATCCATTTGTCCCTTGGAGCACTTTTGTGTTCCTCCCAAGCTTGTCTTTTGCTTGTGAGATTGCTATCGAGAGATGGAGGATTGAGGTGGTGGAGGCCCAATTGGGGGATTTAGTTTCTCTGATTCGCAGACGTGCCGATAAAGGTTGTATACATTGTAATATATGATTTTATGTTAATAGAAATATCTTTTTTTGTCCAATAATGTATGTTTGAATGAATATTTTATCCATGGATGTTTTCAAATGCTTATACATTATTGATTATATATGCTAGAATAGATCTAACACCAATATATATAGTATGCTTGTATTGTTTACTTGTCATTGAGGAAGTAATATATCAATTCAAGTTGAAGTTGGAAAGCTCAACAAGGATCTACTTCAACCGTCCAGAATAAGGTACGAGGTCTGATCCTTTAGTGTTAGATACTTAATTTCTATTGCATATTGGAAAGGATTGATTTCTAGAGTCAAGCTGTCTGTTGTGGTACCCCAAGCCATAGGAATTTCTCTCTGTAACACACATACAATCTGAAAATACAAATAGCAAGTAAAAATCTGAACTCTCAATCACATCTGCTTATATTGACTTAGAAATAAGAAATCCAATGCACTAGCTCAAAACTGAAGTCTAACAAACTCCTATTGTCATCTCTCCATAGCGAACGTATCATAGGTCTTGATGATTAAGCCTTATTTCAGGGATAAATCAGCCTCAATCACTAAAACTAAGGTATAACACCCAGTTAAATCCTCTAACAACTCCCTCCCATGGGGAGAATCACACTCCATACACAACTCCTAGAATATGTTTGATAACATGCTATGATACCATGTTAATTTTCAACACACGGTACATAGATCTACACTGAGAAACTAAACCCTAACAATTAGGAAACTAAAAACTACTTACATCTCTCAAAACGACAAAGTATGAACACTAAACCTGCATACACATACAATATAAAATACAAACAACAAGTAAAAATATGAAATCCCAATCACATATGTTTATATTGACTCAGAAATAAGAAATTCAATGGACTAGCTCAAAACTAAAGTCTCACAAACTCCTACTGTCATCTCTGCATAGCGACCCTATCATAGGTCTGGATGCTTTAGCCTTATTTCAGTCATAAATCAGCTTCAATCACTAAATCTAAGGTAGAACACCTAATGAAATCCTCTAATAACTCCCTCCCATAGGGAGAATCCCACTCCATACATAGCTCCTAGAAGATGTTTGATAACATGCTATGATACCATGTTAATTTTCAGCACATGGTACAAAAATATGCAATCAAAAACTAAAACCTAACAATTAGGAAACTAAAAACTACTAACATCTCTCAAAACAGAAAAGTCTGAAGACTAAACTTGCATACACATACAATCTAAAAAAACAAACAGCAAGTAAAAATATGAATTCTCAATAACATATGCTTATATCGACTCAGAAATAAGAAATTCAATGCACTAGCTCAAAATTGAAGTATCACAAACACCTACTATCATCTCTGCAGAGTGATACATGCCTCTTTTTTATATACTAAGAAAGGATAAGGTTATAATGAATTGGAATCATCCATATGGTGTTCCCTAGGCTAGGAGAAAACCCTAACCCTAACTCTGCCTAGAGTCTACATGTATCACTATGCTAGGAATAGAATGTGCATTCAGAGAGAATTGAATGCATCAAATCATATGCCGCCCTCCTAGGTAACTGTGACATGTCCTAGATCTGGCCCACTCCCTTGATGCATGCACTTTCATAATTTAAGAACTGACCTTAACAAATGAAAAAAATACCTTTAAGTAATGAAAATGCACGTGTTGTCCTAAATCTGGAACAACACTTCTACAACAAGAAAAAGCTAATGTTGGCTCTCTAATGCATGCATCCTCAACCACACCTAGATGACTACTATGCTTTATAGAGGCCTAATTAGTGCTGCACCTCATCCCTTCCACCACTACTTCACCCTCATCCAAAATGTCACATTGTTGTGCACAGAAACCTAGGGGAAGGATCTGTTGTAGTTACTTAAGGAAAATGGTTACCAAGGCAATAGATAAAATCTAAGGACAATTATAATATTGGTTGGGGATAATGTTGGGTGTCTATTTTGTCACATTTTGAACCTATTAAACTCCTTAAACCAATTCCTTTTCACCTAGTTTTTACACTGCCTTTTGCTCACAAATCAACATTATTTTCCTAGCCTCTTGCACATATAAATAAAAGTATGATGAAAAATTCTTTACAAATATTTATTAGTTTATTTACATGAATTTTAACTAATAGTTGGATTATTATAAATGGAATAGACACATTGCATAGATTAAGGACGTCACACTTCACATGCATTCACTACTTTATAAATCCTTAAGCATAAAAATTCCAACATAAGGTTCAAACGTATAGTCTACATAATAATTCCAATTCTATAAGTAGTATCAATGCATATATGGTATGAAGGGAAATGTACCCTCCCAACCAGATATCCTAGAATATATATGTGGAATTTATTATAAATTTGTGAAGTACTGTAATACCCCAGTTTTGACCTCTTTTTCATTAAAAGATACATGATGTATATTTTGTAATCAATCATGGTGTGGAGTTAAAGGAAAAAGCCCCACCATTGATTTGGTTGTGTATGCTTCGACAATAGGGATCGTTGCCGATGGTATATCATGCTATCTGGCACATTATAGTTTTGGAATGATGTAACTATGCACATTAATTAAAATAAACCCACAGTCAACTACGACGGTGCAACATTAAATGAAAAGGGCATGATTCCTAAGGTTAAGGGTGGGGATTGTCTAGCCCATAGGGTTCATTGGGAGTTTACCATGTGTCGGCCACCCATTTAATTTTATACTATCTAGGATTAGTTATGGCTGAGTAGTGGTGGGTGTGGCAGGACTGTCAATCCTTTCCCATGTTCCCACTCCACCAGCGAACTCTTCCTCTTCATGTTGCTGGGGTCGGTGAAGTGACTTCCCACTCACTCCACTCTCCCACGATCCCACTTCTTGGGATTTTTTGGTCTTTCTCACTCTCACACAGGGCATTTCTTGTTCTTCCTTCCATAGTGAGTCATCTTGTTTAGTCTGCTTATGCACCGGTGGGAAAAGGGGCATGGTCCTCCTCACGCAGAATGCTCTCCTTTTTTTGGGACTCACGTAGCGCATTGGGAAGCATGTTCTGTCATCCCTTATTTCCTATGAATGATCCTTTGCGTTCTAGCAGTGTGTATGTGTGTCTACATACTGATTTGGGGTTCTGCATATGTGTTTCCCCTATCCAGGATGAGAATCAAACCTTCACCTCCATTTGGGGTTTGATGTGAGTTTGTGTGTTTCTTCTGTTGCTGCAGTGGCAAAAACGTAGCTATTGTTCTTCCCCTTGTTTTGGGTTGCTGCATGTGCAAACGTATTTTGGGATTGCTGCTGAGTTGTTTTGGCCATGCTAAGGCCAAGCACAAGTCTGAATCATCTTGTTTAAATTGAGCTGTGTTCACCTTTTCATTTGGGTTGTCACCCTGTTGTCTTTATTTTTATCACAGAGCTGTGAACTGCTTGTTTCACTGCGGGTATGCAGTGGTTGGTCTTTGGACTGTTTAGAGCACGATTAGAGGCTAGGTATGCTTGAGAAACCTGGTGTTGGGAGCCAGTCAGATAGAACTATACTGTTGTCTTTCTTCTCCACAACCCTTCAAGAGTATTGGGAAGGGAAGTCAGGGCTTAAGGGACTGCGAAGCAAAGAAAAGACTGATTCCTGGTGCTGGGTGTGTGGATGCCTTAGAAGTTGGATTAGCTCTGGTGTAGGTGTCCTTAGTTCTCCATTGAGTCCACCAGCTTAGCATTTATCCTTTCCTAGCTCCTTGATGGCCTGATAAACCCTATACTATGTTGACTTGCCTGTTTTGTGTACCTTGGATATGTGTAAGCCTACTTTGACCCTTATTCCTTGAGGAATCATGCCCAACTCGGGGGTGGTAGTGTTGCTAAGAGATTGATGAGCACACTAGCCTATGGTTGGGTGGAATGTTGCAGCGACATAGCTGGTTGTGGGATGAATTCTTTTAAGATAAGTATTCTTGACTATTTTGTCTCTGTATTTATATTTACTGATTACTGAATATGATGAACATGTGGTATGCTTGACTAAATGTATGCTTGGTTCAAATATGTATATGAAGGATTATGCATCTTAGTATGTTTAATGTTTTAAGATTTATGTTTCAGCATAATATCCATGTTCATGTTCATGGGGCTATTTGCCCGTATGTTTGGTTATAGTAGTGTCGTCTTTGCCGGTTTAAGGGTCGGGGACGTTATAGTATGGTATTAGAGCTAAAGTTGTAGCATGGGCCTGAATGGGCCGTGAAGATGCGGTGACAGAGCTTATGTTGCAGCATTTGGGTCTTAGAGGCTCATGAGAAACAGTTAACAGAATCATGGTGCCTACTGCCCAGAAGAAACCAAGAAAATTAACAAAATTTTTCTAAGTGCTAGAGTTGTCAGCTCATCGAAAAAAATAGTGAGAAGTTCTTACGATGCAGCAGAAGAGCTAGTCTGAAGGTCACCCAATAAGGGACAAAGAGCCTTGGGATTCGGAAAATTCTCTAAGTGTTGGGCTATCAGCACATTGGAAAACTTAGACAGATGGACCTTCGATGTAGACCTGGTGGAAAAAATTAGTTGATTGGATCGACAACATATAGAAGAAGATGGAGCCAAAAGAGTCGATGGAAGAGAAGCTTTCGTTGAAAGGTAGTTAAATGGATCGATGAAAAATAGACAAAGAGATCGCCGAAACACCAGTGGAGAAAAAGACAAGAGCAAATTTTGAAAAATTTTCTAAGTCGTAGAACCATTGGTCATTGGTGATGATTAGTTGATCACATAATCAATGTTTAAATGATTTTGTTGCCGATGAACCACATGGGAAGAAATTAGTGGATGATGCATCAGCCGTTGCGGTTGTTTAATGGACTATCCTCCCGATGGATAGTTGTTTTGACAGCCGATGTGGCGCAAGACAAAGAAGAAAAGTTGTGGAAATTTTTATAAGTATTCATCGTCCATCGAAAAATGTTAGAATATGGAACTGCCGATGAACATCGAAAAATTCTAGTTGATCGTGTGTCTTCCATTGCGGTTGGCTACTGGACTATCCTTCCGATAGATAGAGCCCCCGACTGCCGATGCTGCAGCAAGTAGTTGTTTTGACAGCCGGTACGTCGGCAAGGAATAGAAGAGGTTTGAGCCAATTAAGCGGCAGAAATAAGGTTAAAGAAGAAATTTTGGAAAATTTTCTAAGTATGGGAATCATCGTCCATTGACCAAACTTAGTGGATGTGGGAGCCACAGTTCCGGTGGATATCAGCTGAAGGCCACCGAAACACCGACCCAACTTAGTCAAAGAAACACGTGATATGGGATTTTGGCATCAGTGAGGACTAGTTGAGAGGATCAGCGAAAATTAGATGAAGGAACCACTGAAACATCATCACCATCGGAAGAATTTAGCTGATGAAAGAGCCACCAAGCGGCGAGAAAAAGAAGTTTTTGGGAAAAATTTTAAGTATCGGACCCTCGGCTCATCGGGTAACTTAGTGTGATGAAGCTCCGATAAGACCATCGATGATCAATGACGATTAGTTGACTGGATTGCCGATGACAAGCTGAGGGAGTAGCCATAGTGTCAATGGGAAATAGTAATGAAACGACCGATGAAATTTCACAAGAAGGAGAAAAAGAAAAAAAATTCTCGAGGTTTTTCAAAGTGTGGAGGCCATTGGCGATCGACACATGTTAGTGGATGAGCCTGCTGATGAGTCGCAAGAAATTAGTGATCTTGAGCACCGATGGAAGTCGAAAAAGTTTAGTCGATTGGGAGTCCGCCATTGCGGCTTCCTAGAAGACTAACCGTCCGATGCCGTAGCAGTTAGTGCTTCCAACCACTGATCGGAAGATTGCAGTTTTTAGCCATTCCAACCACTGACAGAGTTATAGCCATGGAAAATCTAGTTAGTTTGCTACCCACCATTGTGGAAACTTAGAGAACTAGCTGCCCGATGGGTAGAGGATCCGATCACCGATAATGGTTTTTGTAGTGCCAATACAGGACTCAGAAGCTTAGACGGATGGAGATCGAAAATAGCAGAAGACACTAGCTATTTGACCACTAATGAGCAGTCCTTAGCATCGCCGATGCAGCGCAAGGATTCAGGGTTCTAATCGTCAAGAAAGTTTGGAAGGTTAGATGACTACGAGCCCGAGATAGTAGAAGGAAATAGATGAACAGGCTGCCGATGAGCACGGAGAAAACTAGAGCTTTTGGCCACCAAAACGTTGGAAACATAGTTGGAAAGAGACCCAATAGGGATAAATAAAGTTTGCTTTCTTTTCAGTAGAATTTTCAACAAATTCCAGCTAGTGTTCCAGTGGGTTTTCAGCAGTTTCAAGACTTAAAAGGGAGAAAAATTTAGGTGGCTGAAGTTCGCATTTCAGACCAAAATTCAATGGTGTGTTTTGCCATCATTTCTAAAATGATGTGTTTTTCACACATGAGGTTAGAATAAATAATGTGGATAGGTGTTGGAAATCTTATCCAATAGGGAACAAGGGAGAGTCACCATAATTTGAATATGGAACAGCAAAGTACTAGCGATTTCTTGAAAAATAAATGTGTTGCTGTCAATATGACCAAATTCAGAAATTGCATGCTTAGAGGTAGCAAGACCATGAATTCAAACCAGTTGTTGTGTGGAAAAGGAGTTCTATACAATGATGAGGGACTCGAAAAGAGAAATTTCCTTAAACCATGTATTGCTATTTATGATTACAAGTTTTGTACATAAAATGTATGAGGATGTTCCTTGCATGCATAGGATATTACATGATTGGTAAGAATAGTGAGAACTATAGATTTATAATGTACCACTAATGGTAAATGTTGCATTGGTGTTGGCATTAGTGGAAAAACCAATGACAACCTAGACATGGTTGAGTATGTCGCTGATGTTGATGAATGTGACCAGAAACCCTATGAAGAAAGGGATAAGGCAACAAGTCCAAAATAAAAAGTTGGTGAGCAAATTCTGCACTCTCCTGCAAAGGACCAACCAAACTGGTAATGTTAAGGGTGTAAGTAGGACCCATCAAGGTAAGGGTTTGATTATGACAAATTGCATGGAGTGATAAAGGTAAGAGATCACATACCATGTGGGTATTTCAATTTTATACTAAGTTCATATAGAAATGTGTCATGCCTGTATATGTTGATTGAGCTTAGTAGCCCAAAGAAAGTAAGTCTTGATGGTCTTGATTATAGTAATGCGTCCTATATGAAGTAGTCATGGTTAGGCCATGCATGGTATGTTTGAATGCATAGTATTCCTGAATAAATGCAAAATAGCATTGAGTGGATATGCATTAACATATTTTATAAATCTTGTAGTTATGCATTGAATGGATGCATATGAAGGATGTGAGTAACTGATTACATAAGTATGGGTGCAAATGTTGTGATGCATTTCATGAATGCATTGAGATAGTGCATGTGATATTATGAATAACTAATGGTTGAAATGATGAATTGATGACAATTATGGAACCATTTCAAGAGCTGTTATGAATGTAGGATAGTAAGTGCATGAAGAGGGTAGTCAGGATCAATTGGCCGCCGAAAATGATCTATCGATGGGCAAAGTGGTACAAATGATACGCTTGTGAAGTAAGAAGTATCTAAACCCTTCATTTAAATTACATAAATGAGGGGATTGTACCCTGTAAATTAAAGTATGATAATGGTGGCATGAAGTAAACGAGTTTTGGTAGTATTGATGTGGTTAACAACTAGAAGTATTTAAATTTTTATAGATTCTAAAAAGGCTTTAGTGATGGTTGTAGCAATGAAAAGGTTATATGCATCCAGACTTACCAAGTGTTTGGCTGATTGAAGTTCAGGTTTCAGATAGATTGTTTAGAGCATGGCAATGAGAGTAAGACCATGAAAAATGTCAAAATCTACCATGTGAAAGAGCCAAACCTTATGAGAAGAGTCTCATGGATGTGAAAGTAGTTTGTATGCATAATGGGTTGTTAAAATTGAATTTGTGAATTTCGGATTTGAGAAATTGCTGACAACTACTAATCACTATTGGCTTGCATAAGATTGTGTCAGGTGGACGCATTCTAAGTGGGTATTCATGTTATGCTAGTAAGCATAAAATTATAATGGGAATAGTGGTGCTGCCCACAAGAGACCCACAATTAAGGATCACCTCATTTCCAAGCAAATCAATTTCTGTAGTAGACAGAGTTGCAATTCCTATTGAATTTAATTACTAATGTCATTTGCTTGGTTATGGAAAAATCAATTTGGATTGTATTATTAGATAATGATTGACTGTTTGGCTACTTGATGAATGTGCCAGGGGCACACATTGCAGAAAGAACATGTGTGATGTACTGAAGGAGCCAAACTTTATAGGGAGGCTTTCCCTTATCTTGGAAATGGGTTTTGGGTAAAACTCCATTTTACATTTTGGAAATGTCTCATCTGCACTACATGTTTGGTAAGCAACATGAGTGAGATGGTATAGGTTATGTCAGTAAGACATGTGTGGATACGAAATATAAAGAGGATTTGGGGTGGAAAACCGAGGGGCTGTCAACTCAGAGAACGAAGCCCCCATTCCTCCTTAATGAAGGAATACTGCCTCAACAAATGGATAAGTGTTCTGTGACCCTAGCTAAGAATATGCATGTCAATTGTTAAATTCAATATGAAAAACAATTTTTGATTTTATTTCCATTATGGCAGATTGCTTGAGTATGAACAGGGCCTACATGGCACACATCGGAAAGGGGTGCACACTTTCTAGATGTCGGATCATGAAAGGGTTTTCAATATTGATTACACCCTAGGGGGTGGAAGCATTCTTGGTGTCTCAATACTTGATAGTGAATGACGTGAAATATGATTACAGTTTTAAAGCAATAACACTAATGAGTTTGCTTATATTGCTTGTGTTGTTAGGCTAAACAGATGTAGTCTGGTGTTGTACGCTAAATGGACAATGTCTTGGGCTCATCCTACCTTCTACAAAAGAGCACACAGAAGGGAGTGGTTTCTTGTGCTCTATGGGGTAGTGGAATTAGAGCTCACTACTGGAAATGAAACCTAGAAATGGTTGTTTATTGTTGATATAAGTACATTGTTGATATAAGTGTATTTTTCATGTAAGTGCAGGTGATTTGTTGATGATCTGATAAACCCAACTGAATGTTGGCTTGACTGTGCCTAATATATATATAAAAGGATGTTGTGAAGTATCCTGTGTGCTGGCCAAACATCCAAGTCCATAGGTGATCCCAAGAATTGCAAAGCGAATCAGGATCTTGTGGACCAGTGAGGAAATGCACAATACATATAAGTATTGGATTATTTTGCAATATCTTTCTTAAGAATACACATGCATATATGATTTGGTTATGATGTTTTAAGATCTTGTTTAAGAGATAAAAACTTATGAGAATAAACTAAACATGTGAATCTATTCAATGTTTGAATATAGGTATCACTGGAAGTGAGGACTGCGAAAGCATCCTAGGGGTGCATGTGGACATGTGATTGTCATGAAGAGCTCAGGATGAGCAGTAATGGAAAAGGTCCTAGTAAGACTGTGAAGGTCCTAGCAACCGAGATGAACCATGCGGGGAGGCTCGATGGTTGAGAGGTATGAAATAGACCGGAGACACTAAGTGTCATGACCAAGAGGGATTGGTCCAGCATTCATGGTGAAGTGAAAGAGGCTGAGAGCATGAAAAACCACAGCGGTGGTGTGGGTTCCAGGATGGAACAAAACAAAGAGGGAAAAACTCTTTCTGCTTTCTCTTGACTTTTGATTACACACACACACACACACACACACACATACACACACACACACACACACACATATATATTTATGCATTGTGAAAACAAAAGATGGTTGAATGCATGTATGACTAAAAATGGAATGTGTGTATTTGCTTAAAGTAAATTGTGAATGCTGGAATAGTTAAATCCCTTCCCAAGAATGGACATGAATGAGCTCATGTGCCTGTTGGGAAGGCATGAAAAATATGAAAGTCTCCTTGATGAGACTTGGACTGTCATGCTAATTGGGAAATTAATTGACTAATATTAATGCCTATATTATGCTTGGTCTAACAAAATTTCAATGATGCATTTCATAGGTGAGAAAGGTGAAATCCAATGGTGCACATTGATCATGGAAGCGAACCAAAAGTTGCTAGACTTGGCTGGAAGTCTCCTTCAAATGATTGTCGAGACCCAAGAGAATCTTGGAGAGATGCTCAAGATATAGAAAAGGCAGAATGAGATGAACCACCATATTTTGCAAGACTCTATTGGTTTGCAAAAGGAGGTGAAAAGCCTTCTGGGAGAAATTGGCAAAGGAAAGGAAAGTGGATCAGTGATGGGAAATTCATCCAAGTAATCCATTGAGAAACGTTCCAAGCATGAAGACTCAAAGGAAATTAAGCAGGTAAATATGAAGTAGCCAACACAATGTTGGAAATGCAGAGGACATCATTTACGCTGGGACTACCCAATGAGGGAACATAAAGAGGGTAGCATCCACAAAGTTCCTATACTTTGGGATAAGCTGAAAGATGAGAAACAGCAGGAGAACCTCGTGGAAGCTGAGGGGCTTGGTCCTAAAAATTCAAAGTAAATAGTTGAACATGGGACAAATCTGCAAAATTTTGAAATTTTGAATGTGCAAATGGTATATGCATTCCTATGTATTGGAACACCGAGGATGGTGTTATTCCAAGGGGGAGGGGATTGTAATACCCCAGTTTTTGTAGACACTGAGAGGGGGGGTGAATCAGTGTAAAGTAATTTTTACAACTTTTCTTGACCTGTCACACTTAACTACCAATTCATCATTTCATTATTCTACCAATCTCATAAAAACTTCATCATTCACATATCATAGCATTTAACTCATCAAGAACCATAACACAGAAGAACACCACACCATATAAATTTATAATCTTTTTATATTAGTTTTGGTTCGGCTACAACCGTTAGGCAAAATCAGGTCCTACTAATACATAGAGAACCTACTCTGCATCCAGGACCCTACCTGGTTTTCTTAGACACTACTAAGAAGGGTTTGACGTATCCTAACCTCAAAAGAAAGACAAGCTTGCATTTACAATCAAAGCTTACTGTTACATCAACTCATCCGTTTCTTCAATCTGTTCTGCTGCTTGTCAATACTACTGATCCTCTGCTCAACACTCTCATCAATACTGCTACAACACACCTCTCAATCTTTGCTGTTAATTAACACCTGCTCTTCAATACTGATAAGTCATCAAAGTCTTCTCATCACTGCTCATCATCTCTGGTTAACCTGTTCATCAGTACCTAGTCAATTTGTTCATCACTATCTACTCAATCTGCTCATCACTGCTATTCAAGATGCCACATGTCAACATGTCTTCTACTGAGAGTACATTCCCTACTACTATAGATGTATTACAAGTAAGGGCTGTCATCTTATTAAGCTGTGCATCAACCTTGCTCTTTGTGTCACTCTCACTGTGTATCATCCTTGTACTTCATCAATAGCTTCTAGGGCTGTCATCTTCATGCTTAAGCCTCATCATCAACATGTCAACTTCTAGGGTTGTCATCATGTTGCATGCATAATCATATCATATGCAGTGAATGGAGTATGCATAGTGTATCAATGGTGTACAAGGAATAATTAATAATGCACAAGGCATTATCATGGTTTACAAAGCATCATTATGCAGTATGTCACCAAAGAGAATCCATAGGGTAGCATTATACTATATTATTGTACTTACATGCACCACTGTTCATACCACTTGTCTACTCATAAACACATCATTGTTTCTGCTTCATTGTATGTACAGTATTATCCACGTGTAGACTGAGATGCCCAGGTTCACTGTGACAGCTTCCAATGATTGAAGCACATTCTCATTGCTTCATTAATATTCTCAAACTTGCAATAATACAACCAATACAAGAAAACACCAACCAATGTCCAAGAAGACTATGTACACTGTGAAGAAGACCCCAAACTCAGTCACCTTGGACTGTACACCTTCTTGGATTGTTTGCTTGCTAGCATAAACTTGAACTGAGGGTGTATATGGAATATCAATCCATGTTTAAAACCAAGCTCTCATTGCTTCATGAATACAAGTGTCAAAAATAGACTTCAATCAATCATTAGATTTGACTGTGCATATTTCATACCTTGGCTTGTGCATCTGCTTTCACCTTCTGGATAAGTGTTGTAGATGATGAGTCTTCTTTAAATCATGCTGAGTTTAGGTTGCTTTGGAGACTTGAATATTTCACCTTCAAACTTTGCTGCTACTTGCCATCAACCTTCATAAACAGTTCGGACATGTTGTGTACTTATGCTGGTGAAACCCCAAGACCAATCCTAGGTTGGAATTTCATCAATATAAAAATATTTGACTGCTGCTCTAAGAAAAATAAATACACAGACTGCTTCATAAGATGCAAGAACAGGTGATCACTGATGAAGTGCGATGTTTCTATAGATCACTTTTTCAAACTTTGGATTGGGCATCAATACAAAAATATTTGACTGCTGCCAAAATTAGTCTTCCAGTTCAACCACCGAATTTCGTAGGTGGTAGCCAAATTTCAAAGCTAGAGTAATCACTCATAAATTGTTGTTGTTTTGATTCCCTTGACAGACATATACTGCTCCTGTTTTTACCCACAAATTTTCCTTAGTTCAGATCCATGAAACTTCAGAGAGAAAAACTCAAAACTCCACTATCTGGTCACACATTTGTTGCCTCGAATCTTTAATCTTCTTCACATGTCACAAGTTTTGTCATGTCAATCAAGTCACTGTCAAATTTCTCCTATTGTGGCTATCACTTTCACTTGTCACTAGTCTTGTCAAACTGATCAACTCTTGTCATGTCACTTGTCCAATAACTTGTCAAATAACTTCAACTCTTCTCAAATGTCAATGCCTCTCATCAAGTTCATTCAAACTGATGCTCAAGCAACTTGTCCACTGTTATATAAGTTTCCCATCAATTCAAACTATATCAACATCACATCTATAATCAACTCAATCTGCTAGACATGTTTTCAAGGATCTTCACATGTCAATCTCTCCTCAAGTCATCTAGCTTCACTGTTTAGGTCTTGACTATCAACATCAAGTAGTTTGTGTAGAGACACTGGTTCAGTTCACATAGTTACTACCTCATTGTAGCTTCTATTGTCATGGTCAGCCGAATTCCTGAGACATACAAATATTCACAAAACTTTACTGTGGCTGCTTCAAACTTCAAATGTCACCCGAAAATCAAAGTTGATCAAACTCTGCTACTGCCCAAAAATTAGACATGTAATTATTACTTTTAGACTTCTACTGCTAAACGACGAAATTCTCCTCAGGAATCCCGAATTTCCTCAGAGCATTGCATGCAAATTTCCACAGTCAAAATATCTTGTTCCCACGAAATTTTCACTGCTCCCATGAATTTTACCTCAGTCCTCCACCGAAAATTTCCACAGTCTGCTGCTAGCTGCTCCCTGTCACCTCTGAAATTCCTCAGTTAATTTTGCCACCAAAATTCCACATTCAAACGAACTTCTCCCATGAATTTTTCACTGCTCCTGCGGCTACCTCAAACCCTAGACCCCGAAAAATCTCAGAGCCTTTTTCCAATTGAAATTTCCATGTGTAAAATGAGGATGTTGAAAGGGTATTTATACCCATTTTTCACAAATTTTGGGGAGCCGACCTGCTCTTTTTTAATTTATTTTATTAATAAAATAACTTTAAAGTTTTGAGCCGACATAAAATAATTTTATGGAGCTGACCTTCGACATAAAATAATTTTATGGATTCGAACTGAGTATGTTTTACAATAATTCAAAACAACTTTGAGTAGGCAGACGTGTTCCCTTTTGTTTGGGGTTCTTTCACCATTGTTGCATACTTGCATGAAGTGCCATATCTAATGTCAAATATTGGGTTTGCATGACATCATTTCTTAAGGACCTCTTCATCCTTACCACATTCATCATTTCAAGGAGTGAGTCATCCTTACCACATCATACACATCCATGATCAACATGTACACCAAGCCACACAAGACTACCTTCAAGAACCATCAAGGCTTCAGGACCATCTCCAGCATCTTCAGCATCATCAGCAGGGGCTTCTTCAACATCTTAGCAAGGTGATGGCATCAATGACATCTTTTGGGGCCACTGCAAGTCCATGTTGGCATCAATGACAATTTCATCAACAATCTCCCCCTTTGTCATTGATGACAACAAATTATGCTCGCCCTACGAGCATGCTCCCCTTTTGTCTTCATCTCTCCCTTTGTTTTCATTTCTCCCCCTTTGGCATCAATGGCAAAGGGTGTCCACATACCTGTGTCTAAAATTTCTGATCACTGCTGACTGCTCCCCTTGTCAATATGCACGATCCTAGGACCTGTCTGTATACCTGGAGTAACCATCCTTTCTCCTTTGAGTTCATTCTCCAGCCTCACGAACTCAAGGTGTGTTAAGTTCTTTGAGAGACCTTACACTTGGCTTGCCATATGGCATCCATCCTCCCTGTTCTGATCAACCTCTCCTGTCTGCAACTGCTCGGTCTTCCTCATCCACACCTGCTTCTTGACTTCTGTCCTTTGAGCATTTGTTCCTTCATTTGTACCGGCTATCCTTGATGAGTTGTCCAGGTAACTTCTCAAGGATTTTTTTCATGTACTCCAACAATCTTGAGCTTTGTGCCCAAGGCCACTGCAGCTATAGCACCTCATCGTACAACAATGTGCAACAATGTGACCGATATTGTTGCATGACCAAAATCTGACTGAGTTGTTGGAACTTCCAACACTTCTATGATCAACTTCATTTCTCCATGCTTGAGAGTGTCCCTTACTGTAGACATTTGTCTTCTGATCTTCAAATATTCTTGTTGGTGTGTATGGAGTACTCCTTCTTGCTTGACTTCTTTGACTGGCACATTCATGGGCTTTGTGTCCAAACCCACTGCAGGAGTAGCATCTCAATGTGTGACATGTGGCAGCAACATGTCCGACTTTTTTACATGTCCAACATCTAACTGATACATTGGGGCCTCAAGCCCTTCTTCTTCCATAGAACCTACAATTCATAGCCTTATGACCAAAGTTAGAACAAAAATAACAATAACCATTGAAGCCACTTTCATACCTGGGTCTTGTAGTTGTTTCCTTTATGAATTTGCTTTGATAAATAGACCTAACTCCTTGTCTCATATTTGAACTTCCAAAATCCTTGTTGTCATGTGCAGGTGCCTGGGGAGCATCTTTGGACGTTGATGGACCTGCTTCTAGAGTCTTCAGAGACCAAGTGTCATCTTCAGATTTTTCTTTGTTCTTTTTGTAACCAATACCACTTTTGTCGAGTGGAGATATTTGGCAGTCTAATATCTTATCTAGGACAATTGAACTGTCCTAGAGCTTGACCAAGGCTTTGTTCTTCTTATCTTTCTTCCTGAGACCAACTACCTCCAATTACAACTTCTGGACTATCTCCTCCTTTTCTTCTAGCTGACTTTTCAAGATTTCTTTTGTCCTCTTGGCTTCCTCTAGCTGAGTCTTCAGATCAAGATTGACCTCTCTAGTTTCTTCAAGCTCTTGAGCAGGCTTTTCTGATTCTTCCTTTTGACGGATCAATTAAGTATTTAATTGTTCAACTTCAGCATCCTTGTCTTTCATTTGATTTTGCAACTCTTTGTCCTTGTCTTTGAGCTTTAGAAGCAACACTTTCA
Organism: Pseudotsuga menziesii; assembly: GCA_001517045.1. NCBI lineage: Eukaryota > Viridiplantae > Streptophyta > Pinopsida > Pinales > Pinaceae > Pseudotsuga > Pseudotsuga menziesii. The sequence goes on from LPNX010497744.1 coordinate 233,446, forward strand.
TTGACATGGTCTTCTGCTGATATTCATTCAAGGAGTCCAAGATTTCCTTTTTGAACTTCGTGAAATCACTCTGGTTCATATTTACTGTGTTTAGGAACCAATTGGATCTAAGATAAATATTTAGCAACGTGAGATGTATCTGATGTGCAGTCTTTGATATCCTTTCATCATCTTCTGCAAGAACCTTCTCAATTTCATCACACAAGCTATCATTATAATCACAAGAGTCCATACCTTTACTGGAGTTCTCTTCTTGTTTATCTTTTTCTTGATTTAGCTCTTCTGGGGGCTTGTCTTTTGATTTTTGATCTGTCTTTTCGGGTTCTGGTCTTGCCTTCTAATACTCACTCTCTAGCTTGAAGCATATTTCTTTTGCCGAAGTGTACCCTCCTACACTTTCCTTCACTGAGCTGGGAAATCAATCCATGAGGAACTTCAAGGCTGTAGTGTTGTCCTTCTTTGCTTCCTTCTGTGTAGCTGGTTTTCCTTTCTTGTTTGATGGAGCAAGTGGATTGATGACAATTTCCCAAATCCCAAACTTCTTCAGATAAGCCTTCATTTTGCTTCTCCAACTGAAATAATCTGCAATATCAAGTACAGGCACATCATTGCTTGATGACTCTTTCTTTTCCTCCATAGTGTCTAAGGATCTCCTTCAAGCTTGCTAGGCTTGTGAAGAAAGCCTGCTCTGATACCAATTGTAGACACTGAGAGGGGGGGGTGAATCAGTGTAAAGTAATTTTTACAACTTTTCTTGACCTGTCACACTTAACTACCAATTCATCATTTCATTATTCTACCAATCTCATAAAAACTTCATCATTCACATATCATAGCATTTAACTCATCAAGAACCATAACACAAAAGAACACCACACCATATAAATTTATAATCTTTTTATATTAGTTTTGGTTCGGCTACAACCGTTAGGAAAAATTAGCTCCTACTGATACATAGAGCACGTACTCTGCATCCAGGACCCTGCCTGGTTTTCTTAGACTCTGCTAAGAAGGGTTTGAGGTATCCTAACCTCAAAAGCAAGACAAGCTTGCATTTACAATCATAGCTTACTGTTACATCAACTCATCTGTTTCTTCAATCTGTTCTGCTACTTGTCAATACTACTGATCCTCTGCTCAACACTCTCATCAATACTACTGCAACACACCTCTCAATCTTTGTTGTTCATCAACACCTGCTCTTTAATACTGATAAGTCACCAAAGTCTGCTCATCACTGCTCATCATCTTTGGTTAACCTGCTCATCAGTACCTGGTCAATCTGTTCATCACTATCTGCTCAATCTGCTCATCACTGCTATTCAAGATGCCACATGTCAACATGTCTTCTGCTAAGAGTACATTCCCTACTGATGTAGATGTATTAAAAGTAAGGGCTTTCATCTGATTAAGTTGTGCATCAACCTTTCTCTATGTGTCACTCTCACTATGTATCATCCTTGTACTTCATCAATAGCTTCCAGGGCTGTCATCATGGATTGTCATCTTCATGCTTAAGCCTCATCATCATCATGTCAACTTCTAGGGCTGTCATCATGTTGCATGCATCATCATATCATATGCAATGAATGGAGTATGCATAGTGTATCAATGGTGTACAAGGCATCATTAATAATGTACAAGGAATTATCATGGTTTACAAAGCATCATAAGATACACAGCATCATTATGTAGTATTTCACTAAAGAGAATGCATAGGGTAGCATCAGACTATATTATTGTACTTACATGCACCACTATTCATACCACTTGTCTACTCATAAACACATCATTGTTTCTGCTTCACTATATGTACAGTATTATCCACGTGTAGACTGAGATGCCCAGGTTCACTACGACAGCTTCCAATGATTGAAGTACATTCTCATTGCTTCATTAATATTCTCAAACTTGCAATAATATAACCAATACAAGCAAACCCCAACCAATGTCCAAGAAGACTGTGTACACTGTGAAGAAGACCCCAAAATTAGTCACCTTGGAATGTACACCTTCTCGGATCGTTTTCTTTATAGCATAAACTTGAACTAAGGGTGTATATGGAATATCAAGCCAAGTTTAAAACCAAGCTCTCATTCCTTCATGAATACAAGTGTCAAAAACAGACTTCAATTAATCATTAGATTTGACTGTGCATATTTCATACCTTGTCTTGTGAATCTGCTTTCACCTTCTAGATAAGTGCTATAGATGATGAGTCTTCTTTAAATCATGCCGAGTTTAGGCTGCTTTGGAGACTTGAATATTTCACCTTCAAACTTTGCTGCTGCTTGTCATCAACCTTCATAAACAGTTCGGACATGTTGTGTACTTATGCTGGTGAAACCCCAAGACCAATCCTAGGTTGGACTGTCATCAATATAAAAATATTTGACTGCTGCTCCAAGAAAAATAACTACACAGACTGCTTCTTAAGATGCAAGAACAGGTGATCACTGTTGAAGCGCGATGTTTCTGTAGATCACTTTGTCAAACTTTGGACTAGGCATCAATACAAAAATATTTGACTGCTGCCAAAATTAGTCTTCCAGTTCAACCACTGAATTTCCTAGGTGGTAGCCGAATTTCAAAGCTAGAGTAATCACTCATAAATTGTTGTTGTTTTGATTCCCTTGATAGACATATACTGCTCCTATTTTTACCCACAAATTTGCCTCAGTTCAGATCCACGAAACTTCAAAGAGAAAAACTCAAAACTCCACTATCTGGTCACACATTTGCTGCCTCAGATCTTCAATCTTCTTGACATGTCACAAGTTTTGTCCTGTCAATCAAGTCACTATCAAGTTGCTCCTACTGTGGCTATCACTTTCACTTGTCACTAGTCTTGTCAAATTGATCAACCCTTGTCATGTCACTTGTCCAATAACTTGTCAAATAACTTCAATGCTGCTCAAATGTCAATGTCGCTCATCAAGTTCATTCAAACTACTACTCAAGCAACTTGTCCACTGCTATATAAGTTTCCCACCAGTTCAAACTATATCAAAATCACATCTATAATCAACTCAATCTGCTGGACATGTTTTCAAGGATCTTCACATGTCAAACTCTCCTCAAGTCATCTAGCTTCACTGTTTAGGTCTTGACTATCAACATCAAGTAGTTTGTGTAGAGACACTGGTTCAGTTCACATAGTTACTACCTCATTGTAGCTGCTATTTTCATGGTCAGCCAAATTCTTGAGACATACAAATATTCACAAAACTTTACTGTGGCTGCTTCAGACTTCAAATGTCACCCGAAAATCAGAGCTGACCAAACTTTGCTGCTGCCCGAAAATCAGAGATGTAATTATTACTTTTAGACTTCTACTGCTAAACCCCAAAATTCTCCTCAGGAATCCCAAATTTCCTCAGAGCATTCCACCCAAATTTCCACAGTCAAAATATCTTGTTCCCATGAAATTTTCACTGCTCCCACGAATTTTACCTTAGTCCTCCACCGAAAATTTCCACAGTCTGCTGCTAGCTACTCCTTGTCACCTCCGAAATTACTCAATTAATTCTGCCACCGAAATTCCACATTCAAACGAACTTCTCCCATGAATTTTTCACTTCTCCTGCGGCTACATCAAACCCTAGACCCCAAAAAATCTCAGATCCTTTTTCCCACCGAATTTTCCATGTGTAAAATGCAGACGTTGAAAGGGTATTTATACCCATTTTTCACAAATTTTGGGGAGCCGACCTGCTCTTTTTTAATTTATTTGATTAATAAAATGACTTTAAAGTTTTGAGCTGACATAAAATAATTTTATGGAGCTGACCTGAGTATGTTTTACAATAATTGAAACAACTTTGAGTAGGTAGACTTGTTCCCTTTTGTTTGGGGTTCTTTCACCATTGTTGCATACTTGCATGAAGTGCCATATCCAATGTCAAAGATTGGGTTGGAATGACATCATTTCTTTAGGACCTCTTCATCCTTACCACGTTCATCATTTCAAGGAGTGAGTCATCCTTACCACATCATACACATCCATGATCAACATGTACACCAAGCCACACAAGACTACCTTCAAGATCCATCAAGGCTTCAGGACCATCTCCAGCGTCTTCAGCATCATAAGCAGGGGCTTCTTCAACATCTTAGCAAGGTGAAGGAATCAATGACAATTTCATCAACAATGACCCTATTTCCATTAAAATATACATGATGTACATTTTGTAATCAATCATGGTGTGGAGCTAAAGGAAAAAGCTCCACCACCGATTTGGTTGTGTATGTTTCGACAAAAGGGATTGTTGCTAATGGTATATCATGCTATCCGACACATTATAGTTTTGGAATCATGTAAATATACACATTAACTAAAATAAACCTACAGCAAGCTACGACGGTGCATCGTTAAATGAAAATGGCATGATTCCTAAGGTTAAGGGGGGGGGATTGTCTAGCCCATAGGGGTCATTGGGAGTTTTCCATGTGTCAGCCACCCATTTGATTTTCTATTGTCTCGGATCAGTTATGGCTGATTAGTGGTGGGTGTGGTAGGACTGTCAGTCCTTGTCCATGTGCCCACTCCACCAGCGAACTCTTCCTCTTCACATCGCTAGGGGCAATGAAGTGACTTCCCACTCACTCCACTCTCCCATGATCCCACTTCCTGGCAGGTTTCATTCTTTCTCACTCTCATGCAGGGTGGTTCTTGTTCTTCTTTCCATAGTGAGTCATCTTGTTCACTCTCCTTACACACCGGTGGGAAAAGGGGCATGGTCCTCCTCATACAGAATGCTCTCCTTTGCTTTGGGACTCACGCAACGAGTTGGGAAGCATGTTCTATCATCCCTGATTTCTTGTGAATGAGCCTTCACATTCTGGAGGTGTGTATGTGTGTATCCATACCGATTTGGGGTTCTGTGTATGTGTTTTCCCTTCCCAGACTGAGAATGAAAACTTCACCTCCATTTGGGGTTTTCTGTGAGTTTGTGTGTTCTCCCATTCTTGCAGTGGTAAAAATGTGGTTGTTGTTCTTCCCCTGGTTTGGGGTTGCTGTGTGTGCAAACATCCTTTGGGATTGCTGCTGAGCTATTTTGGCCATGTCACGGCCAAGCACAACTCTAAATCGTCTTGTTTGACTTGAGTTGTGTTCACCTTTTTGTTTGGGTTGTCACCCTGTTGTCTTTATTTTTATCATAGAGCTGTGAACTGCTTCTTTCACTACGGGTATGTAGGGATTGGTGTTCGGACTGTTTAGAGTAGGATTAGAGGCTATGTATGCTTGAAAAACTTGGTGTTGAGAGCCACTTCGACAGAATTAGACTGCTGGCTTTCTTATCCACAACCCTTGAAGAGTATTGGAAAGGGAAGTCAGGGCCTGAGGGACTACAAAGCAGAGAAAGGACTAATTTCTGATGTTGGGTGTGTGGATGCCTTAGAAGTCGGATTAGCTCTGGTGTAGGCGTCCTTAGTTCTCCATTGAGACCACCAGCTTAGCATTTAGCCTTTCCTAGCTCCTTGATGGCCTGATAAACCCTATATTGTGTTGACTTGGTTGTTTTGTGTACCTTGGCTATGTGTAATCCTACTTTAACCCTTATTCCCTGAGGAATCATGCCCAGCTTGGGGATGGCAATGTTGCTTAGAGGTTGATGAGAATGCTTGCCTATGTTTGGGTGGAACGTTGCAGTGACGTAGCTGGTTGCGGGATGAATTCTTTTAAGATAATTATTCTTGACTATTTCGTCTCGGTATTTGTTGTAATGGATAATTCACCTAATAACCTAGGTCTGGGGGTTACCAACATACTATGACCTTGCAGACAATTTGATTACAAAAGCACAAATAGGAAATAGGGAAGTAGCAGGAACTTACTTGTAATGAACGAAGGTTGATCCAAGCTAACTCCTTCCTCTTTGCTCCACTTCTACAATCTCCAGGATAATTCCTCCTTCAACCTGTTAACAAAGATTCTTCCAATATACAGTATGATTCATATATAAAGATGCAGGTTAGGCAAATTACTTATTATAATAAAATATAAACATTTACCAAGCCACAACACATGAAACACAATATGGAAGAAGTAATCTGCTTTATTAACAATAATAGAGGGAGTTTAGGT
>LPNX010497758.1:0-55664 GCA_001517045.1 Pseudotsuga menziesii
CTTTTTAGTGGGATTTTCAGGGAAATATGGTAGGCAAATGGACAAATGAGCCATGTAGTGAGGTAGATGAGGTAGTTAACCATTTTTGGGTGTTAACAGCGCTAAACCTGGCACCATTGTACATTTTCATAAAATGCCATCTATTGCATCTTTTTTTGCATCCTTTTTAACATCCATTTTTGCGTCCATTTTTGTGCACAATTTTTTACATCTTTTGTTACGCCTGAATCTGTGCCCAATTTTGTAACTTCTATTGCATCTTTTTTTGTGTCCTTTGTTACATCCTTTTTTGCACCCAATTTCATGCTCAGTTTTGTATCCAACGTTGCGTCTTATTTTTCTCCTATTTTTTCATTGATTCTTGCACCCAATTCTGAACCATGTTTTGCATAAAATTATGTGTCCAATTATGCATCTAATATCACATCTAGGTTTGCATCCAATTTTCGGCCCAATATTCCGTCTAGTTTTGCATCGAATTTTACTTATAATGTTGCATCCCCATTTGCATCTAATTTTGTATCTTGTTTTACATTTTTTTGTATCCATGTTTGTGCCTAATGTTTCTTCTCGTTTTAGGTCATATTTTGTATCTAGGTTTGCATCTAGTGTTGCATCCTGGTTGATGTCTTTTTTTGCATCTATGTTTGATCCCAATGTTGCACCACATGTTGCGCCCATGTTTGTATCTAATATTGCATCCAATCTTGCATTCAATATTACTTCTAGTTTTACATCCAATGTTTTGTCCCATCTTGCATCCAATATTGTGTCTCGTCTTAAGTTTTTGTTTGCGCCAAGTGTTGCTTCCGGTTTTGCACCTGGTGTTACACCTAGTTTTATGTCCATCGATACACCATATTTTGTGCTCAATTTAATGTCCAATTTTACGTCTAGTTAGGAGTCCACTTTTGCATCTATTGTTGCGTCTAGTTTTGGACCTAGTATTGCATCTAGTTTTGAGTCATTAATTGTGTCTAGTGTTGAGTCTCTTTTTGCATCCAATTTTGCATTTAGTGTGACATCCATTTTTGTGTCCACATTTGCATCTGACATAAGGTTGACTTTTGCATCCAATTTTATGTTTGGTGTGACGTCCAATTTTACATCATCTTTTGCATTTAGTGTTGCGTCTAATATTATCCATATTGCACTACTACATTTTTTAACTTTAAAATACATTTCAATATCATTAGGGCATGGAGGAATTGAACCACCAACTTCCTGCTTGTAAAGCAGGTGCTATTCTAGTGAGCTAACACCCTTTAAGAATCAGGAAGAGGAACAATATTAACAACAAAATATCCTAAACAATTACGCAATCTATTAAAGTGGTCTGCAAAAGGGTCTTAAACAACAACATAATGTATTGATGCATACCTAATAACCTAAATTTGATATGGGCAAAGAATAATGGATGTGTTTAATAAATAGTTGTAGAATCCAATTGAGGATGTGTGTTTCTACATAAATGTTGTTATTCATTGATGATGTGATTTTTTTCAGCAATAGGATGGTAAGAGAAGAACTCATGAATGGTTACTAAAAGAAGATGCCCACTATGAGCATCATATGCGATATAATGAATGTTTTAACAATGAACACCAACAAAGACAATTTATATTATGTGCATTATTTATAATCTCAAAATTAGTAAGATGTCAATTGGGAAAAGCATCATACCAGTTTCCACAATTGATAAGGCCACAAGGAGGTAGATGAAGTTGAGGGGTTTCTCATCTTACTAACGATTGTTCCAGCAAGATATTCTGAAGCGGCATTCCATCACTTCATCAAGTTATTAATTTAATTAGAAATAAATTAATATTAAAATTGATAATATTAATAATAAATAATATTAATTATTTTTATTGATATTAATAATATTAATATAATTAATATTAACATTTGCTAATTAATAATATTAATAATATTTAAAAATTAAAAATGTTTAATATTGATAATATTTAAAAATATTATTTAATATTAATACAATCCTAAGTTCAAATTAATATTGAAATCAAATCGTGATAATAAAGACTTGAGTTTATTGTTTGTTTGTTTTTTTTGTTTTTTTATCTTTATGACCTAAGAGGCCCGCACTAATTCCTAGAAGGGTCCCCAGTATTTTTAAGGTTCATAACTGTGGTCCAAGATTTACTTAATTTCCATGTTTCATTGTCATCTCTATAGCCTCCCAGACACGGCTCTTTGTGTAGTGGTCAATGCTAATAATAACCCTTGCATTCTCTATACCAAGATGGTGTTTAGAGTATTTTGAATGTTATGCCAATGCCGATTTCTTTATCCTTTCATGAATGATGTCTGCTTCCTTCAACCTTGTATGTACCAATCGACCTGTCTCACCAATATAAAACTTTCCACAATCCTTGCAAGAAGTAGCAAGAAGAAACAGTGCATTAGGTAATGTGCATCAGTACAATAGAGATATGATTCCAAAATGATTTCACACACTAATTTCTGTTTTAAAGCATGTTTTCTGTTTTAATAGTTGAAAAGATATACAGGTAAAATATCAAAATCCAGAACTCAATCCATATATAAATGTTTCGATTATTGACAGAGAACATGATGAAATGTTTGCATTAGGGATCCAAAAACAACATTCTAGTGCAAATTTATTTTCAGCTTTAGAGTAATACAGTTACTTAAGTGCACTCACAAACTTGGGTCAACCCTTCTACTTAATTCTCCATCTCAACAACAATATAGTTCTCAAAAAACTGATCAAATGAGATAATCTGCTGAAGATTCTTCTAAGGGTAGATATTTATAGTGGAGTTCAACAAAATATTGGAAAACTATACATCACCTCCAGTCATGACTCCTAATGATTTCTCTGAGGTCTCTTATCATCAAGAATCAGATTGTAAAGATGACGGCGGTGACAATGTCATGTCATAGACCATATCCTACATATAGTTTGTCTCCAATGTTGATTGCCATGTGGTTGCACATGTTTACTACATAACAATAACTTGCTGATAATTTGATCAAGCTCATATCATCCTTTGGTCATAAGGGAAAGAACTCTAACACAATTGACCAGAATGTATTTGGTTGAATATGGAAGGGATTATAAAAGAACCAACACTAATTGATTCTTAAAGTTTTTAGCAGGAATCAAGATCTCATTAAGAAGCAAAAATTCATTTGTTAGTTGATTTCCTAGTCTCCCTTATAACACTGACATGAGTTTTAAAATACTAGAGGAAATGTAGAACTTGAACTCCTAAATACAAAGGCAGCTTATGAGTGCCTTAAATTTCATAGCAAAAAACAAGAGAATGATAGCTATGGAAGAAGGTTGTCAGGACTAAGAATAGTACTAGAGAAGTAAGACAACAACCTGTATTTAGGAAATTTTTTAAATATAGAGAATGTAGGTGAATAAAAACCCAAGAAAGCCCAATTATGTCATCAGAAGTTGCTAGACTCATGGCCTAAATGGAGGGTACTCCACCAAAGTACCCCTGAACCTTTGGCATCTATAGGCACTATGTTCCAAGGAATTTCTTCTCTTATTCTCAATGTCATCTATAAAAAAAGTACAAAATATAGAAAAGAAGTTACTTTTCCATATTCTGCAACAACTACTAGATCTGCACCTTGTGTAATAACAACTATCCTCTTGTGAGTTCCAGTTTCCTTTGGTAGTGCTTAAATCTTTAGAGCTATTTCTTCAACATTATTAGTCTAAAAAATATAAAATAGTTAGTAAACATCTCTACACCATTCATGTTTACAAATACAGTGGTTAGAAATTAAGATACCAAATAATTACCTCCCACCCTTGCACTTGTGCAAAAGTCCTTGCTTCAGTCTCATTTCCAAAAACATAATCCATATACCTAAGACAAAATACCCAGATATAATGAACAAATTCAAACAATAGAATAATATATAGCATAGGGAATTCAAACATCATAGTATAAAAAAGCCAAATCAACTTGGCATGAAATTAGAAATGTTTTTCTATCTGTGCAATCATCTACTATCTAGATATAAAAAAAAACACAAGGAAGGAAGTCTTACGGAAAGAATTTCATCAATGCTTTAGAAAAAAATTCGCAAATACAAGGAGCTGCAAGATTCATCATAAATATCTGCACAACATGAGATACAAGAGTCATACAGGATATGAGACAAACCCTTTGGTATGGACATTTTTAATTTGCCAAACAACCAATAAAACAAAATAATCCCTATGCTACCAGATACCAGGGTGATTGCAATACCTTTCCTTTCTGAGCTGCATGTTTAGCCACAAGTAGAATTGACTCAGGCGGGACTGTAAGGAAAAATCCAGCAATATAAAAGAACTTGGACTTCTCCACTGTACAACAAACAATAATTTTCCTTTAAAATGAGCACTAAGTCAAACCGAAACATATAGAAAACAACTTAAACAGAGCAATACCTTACAGTACATTTCCTAAAGCCTAGTTTTTCGGTAATTTCAAGTGTTTTGATTTGTAGCAATTTGCTGCTGACAAATTTGCAACCAGTGACCTACACATTACAAGGTTAAAGTTTAAACAAGTGAAGAAAGCAACATCTAACAAGAATAGGTGGATGAAGGGAATAGTATGGATAGGTCAAGAAACTCAGGTGTTGGGTGTCAGTGGCCAAAGAGCTAGTATTATACAATAACACTGCTAAGAGAACTTTTCAGTCCCGACCTTTCACCCCCAACCACAAGAACATCACATGTACCAGTTGGTTTTGTTTCATCCTCATAATATTGCACCTATATGAAACGCAAAAAAATAGTTCCTCATATTAATGATATTTAGGAAAACAGAGCACTCTTGTAAATATCAGCCAAATGAAAGTATAAAACAATGCAAATGAGCAATACTGAAGATAATTGAAGTTACATTGACTCCAGCAGCCTTTGAATTTTTCTTCATCTCTACCCCAAACTTGTCCTTTCCAATGCACCCTATGTGGCTTGTTGCACCAAGAATTTGGAGCATCCACTATAAAATATAATCCATAGAAAACTCCCTAATCAGAGATGAAGAGAACTATTAGCATTTGAATAAAAAGATAGAAACATGTTCATTTCAAGTGAAGAAAGAGATGATCACTTGTGCAACCTTTATAGAGTTCTATGTGACCCCTACATTTCATAGAATGACAACAAACCAGGAAGGAGATATTAGTTACTTTGAAAGAACCACTAGTATTTCAAACCTACCTAACATCCACAATATCATTTTCCATGTTCAACATTTTGAGGTTCAGATACCATACCTCCTGCGATATACTCAACATTTTTTCTCTCAGCAAGTTCTTGATACCTAGGTCAATCAGAAACAGGGTAAATAAAATTTTAAGAAACAGTCCACAAAAATTCAAAAGAAAAGAACTATATAAACTTAATGAAAAAATTATAAACAAGAACTTAAGGCTAGGTAGACCATATGCATGCAACCATACATAAATATACCATGCTACAGATAAAATGGATTGTGGCATGAGGAATGAAAATGAAAACCTAGCTTGAAAGGGAGTGATGGATGGACAAGGTAATAACAAATTCACAAGAAGGGAATCACCCATATAATGGTGATGGACCTATTATAGGGTAAATTTCATAACAATGTGAAGGAATTAAGATGGATGTGATAATTAACTGAAAAAGTAATAATGATAGCTACAACATTCCCAATTAATAGATAGGAATGTTACATCTGCAAGTATATACTTGTGTTGCTTGTTCTAGACAAAAGTTCAGAACCTAGTATAGATAGATATAATTAAGAAGTTTTTATAATCCACTTGCAGTTAATGATAAAATCTATAGTAAGTTTTACATTGAGTAGAAGCAGTTAATGATAAAATCTACAGTAAGTTTTACATCGAGTAGAAGCAATTAATGATAAAATCTACAGTAAGTTTAACATCGAGTAGAAGCAAAGACAGAATGCAAAAAAAACTCCAATTACACATGGAGGACTGCAAATAGATGATTTATCAATCTAGTGAGCATACAATTTTATATGTTTATTGAACTGAGACTCACATTCTACAGTCCAGTATCGAAGAGATGTGTCTTGTGCATCAACTAAATTGGGATCAAATTTGGCATCAAATTTCTAATGCCATAAACATTTATATGTTTATTGCACAAAGAGGCACATTCTATAATCAAGTGTGAAAGAGATATGTCATGTGAATCAACTAAAATGGGATAAAATATGGTATCTAATCTCTAATGTCAAAAAGGAAGCCTCAAAGGATAAATTTATAAAATTGCAACCTACATAAATAAATAAAACTATCTTGGATCCATCTTAATCCTAGATCTATGCAAGTGTAGAGCAAACTTGTCCCAAAAAACAAACTAGCTGGGTTTGCTCAACAAAGGACAAAGTAGTTGGGCTTGTTCTCTTTTCAAAAGCCATTTGGCAGCCATGGCGTTTAAATTTGGTGAATTGACATTTGAGGGGAAGGAATTTCAAATTTTATCATCTATGCCAAGTTAATCCTCATGGGGGAGTCAAGAAATATCTTTAATTATAACTCATCAATCAATTCTTATAGATCCATGATATAAGTTAAGAACTTTGTGGTATAAAAGCTGAATTTAGCCCTAGAAGAATGCTAGAAACAAGTTTGATCCTCGAGGTGGAACTCTCTCTTTAAAGGGGTTAAGTGGGGGTATTGAACCCACAGTAAAGTCATTTGGACCAAAATATGTTTTCAGCCTTTTCACAACAAATTTGAACTTCATTGTAAATAGAAGCACAACTGCATTGTTGATGGCATGAAAGTGAACCGATTTTCACCATGAAATTTGCAGTGAACAAATTTAGTTTTCTACGTTCATGAGGACCAAAGTGTTTGAAAATCCGTCAAAAAGAGGATGATTTAGCCTATATCGTAGATAGTACATAGTCATACAATGACCAATAAGAAATATAAATATAATCATTAAAAACATTGAATAGAAATATTAAAGAGAAGATACTGGCTTTTTAGAAGAAAGACACTGCCATAAAATTCCTATTGTGGAATAAATTTTCCATTATGTGAAATGTGGTATAATGTTAGATGAATTTAGAACATTGTAACAATATAAGTATTTGCAAGTAGATATTAATTAAGAAACACTGTAATTATTGACTACAATAGGAGCTAAAGCCTCAAGCTTTGGATAAAAACCATTGTGCTGTTAAGTGCAGTGATAAACTGGAATCCATTTTGTACCAGTAGAGCATTGGAGTGAAAAGGCCAAAGAAATGAGTAGTGTTCTTTGTCTGCTTGTGCATAGAACAACCCATTTATGCTAATAGTTTTGGCCAAAGTATCATTTGAAACTCAGGCAATACAATACAATGCCATTGAAATAGAATTTAAAATACTCTCCAGAAAATAAAATATTGAATAAAAGTGCATATAGCAATGTTCAAGAACATAATTTGAACATTGGTGAACTGAGAAGCATCCCTTTGAGCTAAGTTAAAGATTCAAAGAAATAAATGAGATTAATGTATAGAAGAACAAGAGATGTACAAGACCAAAAACATGCTACAGCATGATATTTTATCCATGGCAATGAATGATTGAAGTAAAACTATAGTACAAAATCAGGAAAACCAATAAGCTCATGTTGAGTAAAATAGTATTGTCTATGTTACAACTAGAATTAGAAGTTAAAAAAGTGACTGACAAGTTTAATCATCGTCAGTATCAAATTTTTTCTTGTTCCATTTATAAGCATCCTCCAATGTTTTAAGGTTCGGAGCCATTGCTGACTCCTTAGGAAATATATAGTCATAGTATTCTTCATACCTGAAAATCAGAACAAGATTTATATTAGTAGGATATACATCTATTTACTTGTGTATGGGTTTGATATTTAAACTTGGAATATATATGATAAATGTTAGTGTATTTGTCTAAAATAATTAAAAAATTAAAATAAGCCAGTGAGAAAGAATGGCATACCCAGCAGGTGTTCCATCCTCGGACATGATTCCTCTCTTTCGTTTCAACTTTTTGGTCATTTTCTTCTGAACCAAACTTACATCACCCAAACAACCAAAACTACTCTCCATATTAAGCCATTCTTCCAAGAGCATAAATCTTTCCTCTTTCTGCTCTGAGATAGGAGTTCTCATATAATCAAATGCCCTTTCAAAAATGCCTGCACCGTAACCCAAACATAAGTATCTTCTGTTAAACAAGAAAAGAAAATTCTAGGAAAATGAAAAGATCTAACATCAGTTACAAACCATGAGTACAAAGAACACGTTGTTGATTTTGTTCCTCTAGAATTTCGGGATCTGGAAGTCGGTCCTCTTTAGCAGCTCTAGATTCTTCCTCCAGATTGACAGAAGATTCAAACTTTTCATCGCCGAGCCAAACTTTCAAATGCTTTGTACGATCTAGTAGCCTTTCATAGAGTTGTCTTGTTCTTTCACATTCACCCTCTGATAGTTCAAATTCTATATAGGCCTGTAATTCAGTCAATTGAATTCAGCATCAGTGATGAATAAAAGAAAGAAACAATAACATGAGTATAATTTCCAACTGTTCTATGTCACAAACCTTCCATAGGAGCTCTATCATGTCAAGGATAGGTTGAGCTATTTCTAATTCAAATATTGCTCTTCCATGTTTAGTCTCACCTAAAGACCTTTCTAATTCAACAAACTTAGTCCAAGCGGTGGCATTGTACATACCTCTCATAGGTGGCCCTGGCTCTGTCCAGTTCATTATACCTGAGCTCAAATTTGATGTAAACAGACTAGCCATGGTGATCGGGCTCTCAATTTATCCACTGCTCAAAAACCTGGCGGGCACCAGCCACGTTACCGAGCATCTCCTCCATGTGAATGTACTTATACCAGAGCCGATCAATGCGGGGCAACAGAGATAAAGCCCGATCCCAAACGTTCCTTGCATGGTTTACGAACCTATTTTTCATCTCCACCTCGACGTAGCAAAGCCAAAGAGAAGCGTTCCGGTAATCAACCTCCAACACCCTTTACCATACCGATCTCACCCAGGAGAAATCCTTTTGACTCTCCTCCCACTGAGCGTATTTCACCCACATGCTTGTGTTCCATCTCACTCTCCTAATCAAGTCTTCGAATTCCTTATGCTTTCGGAGCCGGTAATCCGCGAGCTCGCTCTCATCAGTGATCTTCTGCTTCAAAGGCCTGATTTTAGCCTCCTACCGTTCACGGGCCTCCCTCAAGATTTGTTTCCCGGTTATTTGAATGGGTGCAAGTGTTTTTTTTTTCACCCTAGTGGACCGAGCTAGCTTAACCTCGGTTTCCTTCTTTGTCAAAAACCCTAATGACGGGTTTTCCTCTTTCATTTCCATCTTCCCTTGGACACTAAAATATGCCTCTAAACTATACCTCAAATTTTCCTTCAATATCCTCCCCCTATAACGAAGCAGACTGATACAAATATGTGCCAGAAGACTTTGTTAAAGAGGGACCTATTTTCGAAATCCCTTTTGCCAATTTTTTAATTTTTTTTTAATACCCATACCCAATTTATACAATTTCAAGCACCCCAGAAATGAAATGTCGGCAATGCTGAAGTAATACTCGATCAAATTTGTGTACTGAAACCCTCACCCTTCAAATTTTCAAAAATGTCCAAAAGAAAACACCAGACCAAAAATACCGAGTCTCCTGAAACACTAAAAACCTGACCAAATGGCCATTTCGACTCCTCCATCGCCAATTAAATCCATTTTAGCCAATTAAATCCATTTTAGCCACACAGTCATCCCATGAAGGGATGCATCGAATGCTAAATTGCTAATGACATCCTTTCATGATTAATAACTTCAAAGCCATTTCGCCATCAAAATCTCACTATAAGATGCGGGGAGCTAATGGTTGTGGTGCAAAAATACGTTGAACAACAATTATTAATGTATCTCTACTGTAACACTATACTGCTTATGAGGATTGGTTATCAATTATTAATGTATCTCTACTCTAATAAACAAGATGATCAATTTAGTTTTGGAATGAATTTATTTTAATCTGTGTTTTTTGTTCATATTTAAAAAACTTTGCAGGTATATTTGGGAGAGCACTATGTCAACAGTCACACTTTATCAGATGTTACCTTTTTAGTGGAAGTTGAGTGACGTTATGCAGTAACACATTTAATAAGTTTATTGTAAATGGCATATCATTAGATCTTTGAAAGGAGATAGCTACTCAAAGGAGTTTGAATTGGTTTCTATGGAAAAGTTAAGATAAAGCTTTCCATAAATATTGAATGAGTTATTATAGAATGTTGTTTTAAATTTTTACTCTAACAAATGCAAACAATATGGTGCTTAAATGCAGGTAGACGATTTTATACCCACGGGATTGCACTTCTGGCATCTTCAAATGCATTCTGTGCTATGTTTGATGGTGGTTATGGTGTATGAGTGTCATTTTGTTTTGGCATGGGATACAAGTGGTTATCTTAGATATGGCTTGTCTCTCATTTTTTGATTCCTATAAAATTCAAGTGATATAATTTGATGTTATTGTAGACTGCATTGTCTACCCTAGAATTTGATATTGTCAAACATGTTAAGTGCACTGTGGCTTCAGTATCTACTGAAATTTTTATAATCAATTTTCAGTAGATAAATAATGATATCGGGAAATGGGTGGTGACTATAAATTCCCCCTATGTTCCTTAAAAGTGACCAAGTTCGATGGCTAACCAAAACACTTTATTCGATACACATCAAGAAGTTGGAGAGTTTACAAACAAGTCGAAACTAGGTATTGTATTTCTAGTTTCAAAGAAATACATCATTATTTTGCTTGATTCAAATGCTAGGTTCATATTTCAAGGGAATTATATTTATTTTGATTTAAAGCGGAATATAAATATTTTTCTAGGTTAAATAAGAGATTTAAGAAAACAAAGTAGGAATTTGCAGGGTTTCTGATAGATTTGTTGCACAACTATTTTTTCCAATTGTACGACTATACTTACATATTGTAAGATTGTATGGACTGTACATAATTTGTATCACATATCCAAATTTTTAGGGTGTTTTATCTATTGTCTTTGACGCCTCAGAAAGTGTCTCTATAATTTTTATTTTTAGGTTGAATTTATGGATATTTGGGAAAATATGGCTTCCTTACACCACCTGGGTGATGATGTAGCACTTGACTACTTTGTTTCCAGCTGCTCGGTTGCATTTGGTACTTATTTTAACATCCCTTGTGGGCTCCTTCTTTCACATAGTTTGCATTCGGCGTGGTTGTGGTGAATTGGCATATGCATTTGATAACCTGGCATGCTATTTGTGATGAATGTACAATAATTATCAATGGGCATGGATTCAAAGGCCGAGTATCGATAATAATTATGAATGACTGGTAGTGGAATCATTTAGGAATGGTGGCAGATATGAGAATTACAGTCCATTAACACAAAACATTAGCTAGAATGAATTTTGTGTTAACTTTAGAGGAATGGGTGAAAACATTTGAATATGGATGAAATCAAATCTTCCTATCAGAGGATGAATTGTGAATATTATATTTTCATTCAAATACTATAGACAACATATATAAATGGAAAAATTAGAAAGAAAACATTTACAAAGGAAAACACAGATCGAGAAATTTTGGCACATGAATCTCTTCTTTGAAAAACTTTGTACTTCTACATTGATAGTTTTATGAAGCTCAGACAAACATTTCACTACAAATATTGTTTCTTTTTCTCAAAATCTGAACCCCCCGTACATTGCCAAACATGAAGAATATATACAAAATGTTCTTCGTAACGAACCCTAACTGTGTATTAGCAAAAAACTAGTTTTTTCTCACAAATGCCTAAATTTATGGAATTATGTTTTGCTTCTCCTCCCTATGAAACTTCATAGGTTTTAATCTATACTTTAAATTGTATAATGTATAAGTAAATAATATGTGTATATATTTAATTATTTAAATCACATAACATATGAACTATATATATTTATTTATATTAAATATTTTAACATATGAACTATAGTAACATATTTATATTAATTATATTATATTATTATATTTACATATTTTACCATTATTAAGGTGAAAGAAGTTTATATATCATAAGGGTTTTTATAAAATATTTACCTATTTTATAAATTCTATTAAGTATTATATTTATATTTCTTACAAGTATAGTATGGATGGACTATGAATGTATGTATTTTAACATAATTCCCTAAAATGAAGCATGTTTTGTTGGGAGAAAGAAAATGGGAACAATTTCAATATTATGTTTCCCTTGTGGTTTGAATTGTGTACTTTGGTGGGGTATTTTAGAATAATCTCACTTGTTATGCATGCTTTAATTGATAAACATACCCCATATGCTTTAAATGATGACGATGATGAACTAGATGACAATGACAGTGATGATGTTTTTGATGATGACGATGATGGAAATGATCATGATCATGATCATCGTCATCATCTTTGTCATTGTCATCATGATTATCATAATAGTCATCATCATTAGCATAATCATCATCCATATCATCATCATCGCCATTATCCTTGAGATCATCATAATTGTGATTATTGGCATTTTCATCAGTTATTCATCATTACCTTTGAAATAATAAATAACATCTACCCAAAATATGTGATTAGTGGAAAAGGGACATGGAGGACACACACGATTTATGCATGACAAATAACAACTTATTTTTTAAGATGATCAACATCATCATTCTCATTGTATTCATCATCCTTGTCATTGTCATCATCACCATCTTCATCATTCATTTCATTGCCATCATAATCATCGGTGATTTTGTCATTGCCATTATCCTCCTTGTCATCATCATCATCATCATCATTGTCATCGTTATCCTCATTATCAACAACATTATCATCATCATCATAACCATCCTAAATATCATAATCAGTATTCTCATTTTCATCTTCAACATCTGGGTGTAAAACTGGATGCAAAAGTGAATAAAAAAATGGATGCAAAAAAGGATGCAACAAAAGTAGGCGCAAAAGTGGGTGCATAATGGGGTGCAACAAAAATGGATGCAAAAGTGGATGCAAAAAATGATGCAATCATGGAAGCAACACATGATGAAAATAGTGGTGCAAAAGTGGATACAAGCATGGATGTAAAATTGGATACAAAATTGGATGTGAAAGTGGATGCAACAAAAGTAGATGCAAAAGTAGTCGTAACACCCAACACAAAACCTGATGCAATAGTGGATGCAAAACTGGATGCATAAAGGGATGCAATAACTAATGTAAAATTGGATGCAAAAAAATATGCAAACGTGGATGCAAAAGTTGAAGCAAAAGTGGGTGTAAAAGTAAGCACAAAAATGGGTGTGAATTGGGACACGACAAAGGTGGATGCAAAAGTGGATGCAATAGTAGATGCAAAAAAAGACATAAACATGGATGCAAAATAGGATGCAAAAAGCAATGAAAATGTGGGTGCAAAAGTGGACGAAAAAATGGATGCAAAAGTGGATGCAAAAATGGCTAAAACAAAACGAGATGCAAAACTAGACTCAAAACATGATGTAAAATTTGATGCAAAACTTGGTGCACAGAGGGATGCAAAAAAAGAAGCAGAAGTGGATGTAAAAAATGATGCAAAAGTGGATGAAAAAAAGGGCGTAAAAGTTGAGGCAAAAATGGGCGTAAAAGGGGGTGCAACAAGAGTAGATGTACAAACTAGGTGCAAAATTAGGTGCAAAACTAGGCTCAAAAGTTGTTGCAAAACCTGATGCAAAACCGGGCGCATAACCAGGTGCAAAACCCGATGCAAATTATGCCGCAATTTTCACCATATTTAGAGAAAGGATGCAAAAAATGCCTAAAATAGCACCAACCTGTGAAATTGCACCATTTTGTCCAAAAATTAAAGAAAAATACACTGAAAGATGGTCTAGATGCAGAAAAGGATGCAAAAAGAGACGCTAAATCCAGTTTTTGTTGTAGTGCTCATTCTCCAAAGCTAGAGTAACTCTCTACAATCCTCTACTGCGCAATAGAATGGATATTTTGGATTTACATTAATGGTATTTTAAGGGAGTAAGAATTATTGATGAAGAAGAATCCATATTACTGAATTGACGTGCTCAAGAAGAAACTCCTTGCAACCTGCGAAACAAACTAGGATAAAATCTTGTAAGCTAGACAAGATCTTCTTCAGAAAGGGATAAGAGACTGGATGGGCTCTTCAACTCTGTAGAAATTGATCAACCATGCTGCTATGATACCATGTAGAAATAATAAATCAATGCTATGAGAAATGATGCTAAGAAGAAGCACAGGAAATAGATCTTGCTACTAAGAATTCTCACAAGCATACACAGGAAAAATAGAGAGAAGAAAAAGAGACTGAATCACATGAATAAAGAGATAAATATTGGTGTGTATCCTTCCATTAAAAAATGATGAATAATAGAGTACATAAATAGTGCATCCCTCATAGGAAAATTGAGTTGTATGGAGACAACTCATAAAGCTCAAAAAGGTTGACTTACCAAAATATAGTGAACCCCCATAGGTGGCTAAAGCACTTCCCAAATGTATGAAGGACCTCATGAATTGGAAAAAGCATGAGTGAGTTTACAAGGAGATGGAAAAAAAATTCTAATACTAGAAAATGGAGGAAAAGTCATGAAGGATGGGTTGGTAACAAAAGCACCCAGTTTCCTAGTTTGACTAGCTTTACCTTATCCATATTAAAGAAGAAAAGGCAGAATAAAGCAGAGTCTGCTGTAAAGTGTTGTATACTAATTCTTGATGGTCAGAAGGTGGTTAAGATCAACCCAGAATTAGAAATAAATCATTCCTAGGATATAGATGGCATGTATTGACTTTAAGGTGCAAGTAGATGCCAACTAATTAAGCTAGTGGGTGAATAATTAATCAAATAATGATTATTATTTTATACTAAGTTATGATCGGGTTTAATATATTCCAACAGTAAGATTCCATATATCGGACGTACAACACAAAGAATAGTTCATTGCAGTGCTATTACTGCACATCTAAATTCCCTTGATGTAAAAAAATATTGTGTTGCAGACTGAAGTTATAGAGTTTGACATGAAATTGGAATCCTCACCTATAGGAGAGACTAGTGCAAGGATGATACAAATTTAGTCACAACTAGCAAACCTTACGCTACAAATTCAAGATATTAAGAAGGGAAATGAAGTAAAAGATGAACTGTGGTGTGCCATATGTAAAATAGAGGGACACCATAAAGATAATTTCTCGACGTTTATGAACTATCTCGCATCGGGAGAGTCGAACCTAATAAATACAAAAGGGATTCCTTGGTGTATAATAAGTGATACTAGATGCCATCAATCATCATAGTTCTTTTACTTATATAATATTGTAAGTGCATCAAATAGTTTATATTGTAAATTTTGGAAATCAGTAGGCCATGATGAGAAGGGATGTAGAGCATAACAGGTGCTGCAAGAGAAAATGGTGGATACCTATTTATTGAATAACAAATATTAGATGCAAGATGAGTTGGAACATGATCAATATCCATAGGATAAATACCTACAAGAACGACATCCTCCACCCCAGTATCCACATAATCAGTACCTAAAACAACAATACCCTAAACCCTATGGGGGTGGAAATTTTAGATGCTGAGGAAAAGGAGGAGGATTTGGTTGTGGAAGAGGACAAATTATATGTTATTATTATGGGAAACTAGAACATTTTTCCATGGACTATGTGAGTCCTACAAAGACATGTTAATACTACAAATCATTTGATCATATCATCGAACAATGTGCATAGTTGATCATGAAGTGGCAGGATAAAAATGTGGGAAATCCAAACCCTTTACAGAATCCCAACCCAAACCCCAATAATAATATATAGAAGATCTCTGCTAAGTTGAGGGTACCACATATTGCTGTCATGACAAGAGGAGGTGTTGCGACTAGAGCAGACCAAGAAGCACAACATTAACAACTGCAGGTGCGACCAGAAACACAAAAGAAAGTTCCATTCGATGTCCAAAATAAAAAGGAAGTATTATTGGATGCACGAATAGAATTTGTAGATAATAATCAAGCATTGAATTTCACTGCTACACTACTTGGATGAACAATAATGGATATTCTTGAAATATTTAACTAGATATTCTGAAAGAAACCGATGGGAAAGGTTAGTAAGCTAAAAGAATTTTTTAAAAGTACGCTATCGCATAATTGATAGGTCTAATAGAAGAAACTCAGGAAGAGGTACGACCAAAAACAACGGTTAATAATGTAAGAAAAAGATTAAAGACTGATCACAAGTTAAGAATGACTTCCCATATAGGAGACTATGATATGGACTATATTATTATGGACTTGGGCTTTGATGTCAACATTTTGTGAAGACAAACATGGGAGAGCATGGGGAAATCATGACTTTCATGGTATTGTGTCGAGCTTTGATTGACAAATCAATCGAAATTACTACCTATAGTTCGACTAACTCAGGTTCTTGTTGAGGTAGAAGGACTGGTAACATATGCAAACATTGAAGTAATTGACATTGTCGATAACACAAATCCATATCCTGTACTTTTGGGAATGTACTGTGCGATAGATAATCATACAATTATTAATTTTAAGAAAATAATATTAACATTTGAATATTTAGAGCTAAGGTTGGTCGCACCAATTGATCCACTAGAAGGTCAAATATACGTTGAGCCAGTAAATAGTGAGGGACAAGGAGACTATGTGGACCATATTTATAACATCACATGTGTGAGGGATGATTATGTGAATCCAATGGATGACAAATATCTTAGTTGGAAGAGTATTAGTTCTTAGACATCAGATTCTAGTGAGGCATTGGAAAACTGGCATAATCAAACGCATGAAGTATCCATGAGAAGGTGGGAAACAATTAAAAAATATATGTGATGGGTAGGAATCAAGTTAAGTGGTCTACTGACATTTGAAGGTTTACCTAACCCTACATATTTTCTGATATAATTTGAATGAAAATTCATAGAACCTCAGTGATTTTACAGCTTGGACTTTACACTAAAATCTATGCTTACCAGATGGTGGGTTGCACATAAACAATATATCCTGAAATGGCCGCAATGTTGACGATTGATGGAGATATGATTTAGAGAAGAGATCAGCTATATTTGTCAAAAGTATATAGGATTTATCATCCTATTGAGCATATTGAGTATTGTCGTGCGACATTGGAGGCATGTTCGTGATAGGAATGAGTCCATTAGTTCATACACAAATTAAACATGATACTAAGGAACTGGTATACATCAGTTGAACTGAGACGAGGGACTATTTAATGGGATGAATTAGATAATAGTTTCACATAGAAATTTGATTTTGTTGATGATCATCCTTTGATTGATTCTACATTGCAAGTAATCAAGGAAAATATATCTGAAGATATACCTGTCACAATGACAAAATTCAATCATTGCAGTGCGACAATCCAACACAGGATGGAGTGCTAGAATGTGACAGGATAACCTGATGATGATGACCCACTAGAAACAAGCATGCTAGATTTTGATGGTACCCACACAGTTGAAGGATTTGGTATTTCTAGTGACCATCTTTGGAATCCACTAAAATTAATGAAAGTCAACATTGGCTCCCCAGAGAATCCAAAATTTTCCAATATTAGATATTACTGTTGAATTGACTGGTCATTGATGTCAAAGGAGTTCAGTAATGACAAATAAATAACCAAGGACATGATGGCAGGGAAAACTCAGTATAAGACAAAGGAATAAAAAAGGAAGTGATGACATGGCATGCATAATGATGTGGCATGTGTGATGAGACTGGAAAGAAATGTTAGGTGCTATCATGAAGTCAGTGTTGCAATATTGCATGATTATGTTTGAATTGGGAAGGACTATTTATGCATATCTTTGTGTAAATGAAAGATTGAATCTATATGTAAATGAATAATTGAATCCTTGTGTGTCTAAATCATAAATCGATTGTTTGTTTGAATACATGTATAAATGATTCCAAAATGATAATGTGTATATCTAGCGAGTAGATCAAGTCCAAAAAAGTCTGATCGAACTTGATTGATCGATCCTCTGATCAATCAACATAGAGTCATGGAGTTTTAGTTAGCTTATTTAGTATAGGTTGGATGGGTAAGAGAGTATCAAGAAAATAAATGAATGGAAGGGAATTGATCCTCAAAGTAAATATGTATGCAAGATAACATTCCATAGCACCAAATTGAAGTTCTGTGTTTTATAGCTGATCAACGGACGAGGAGGATTCCATAAAGCAATCGGCGGTTCACAGGAGTTGTGGAAAGAGATTTACAGAAGACCATTTCAAAAAAGATAGAAGGAAAATCCATAATCCACAATGCGGAATCAATATGCAATGCACAATCCACAAATTGCGGAAGAAGTTTTGCAGAAGACGAATTACGGAAGCAGTTTTTGAGAAACATCAAAAAGAAGACCAACAATATGCAATCTGCAATTGTGGAAAGGTATTTGCAGAAAGGTAAATACAGAAAGGTATTTGTGTCAAGGTAATTGCGGAAAGGAAATTGTGGAACTATGATTGTATAAAGGTCATTGTGAAGAGGATATTTGCAGAAGGATTTATGTTCAAAATCATGCTGATAATTTTGCAAGTTAAACTAGAGAGGTAATCTTGGATTGGTATTTGTTTGTGAAGGTTCATGATGAAGATACATGAATATTAGAAGAAGAATATTAATTCTTAAATAGAGTTATTATTAATAAGAATGGACTTTATTGTATTCTTTAAAGTGAAAGAAGAAATAATAAGACATAAGTAATAAAACACGTTTGATGAAGAGGCATGTGTTATGAAGTGATGTGTTTGTTGAACACGCACAAATCCAGATCGAAAGGGCACAACTGTTAAACTACAGAATGAAGAGATACGTTTGTAAAGAAAGATGAATGATGGTAAAGGTATTTATAAGAAATATTTCAAGTTTAGAAGAGTGTCTCTATAGTCCAGATCCATGTAACAGCAACAGAAGACAAAGACCAAGGAGTAATGACAAATCAATGACATAACTGAAGGCATAAGAAGATATGGAAGTATGATAAAAACATATTAGGGTCATAGGGTTGTGCTAGGGCAGGCTATATGCCTGCAAGGTGTTCATATCCTCCTTCCATTGGTAGCTGGTAAATAGGGTGTAGAAGAATCCTTTAAGTAGTAGCTGATAAACCAGGGGGTCATAGCGTCCTTCTTGTAGTAGCTGGTAAATAGGTGTAGAAGCATCCTTTCAGTAGTAGATGATAAAATAGGGGGTCGTATCCTCCTTCTAGTAGTTTCTAGTAAATAGGATGTAGTACCATCCTTGTCTGTATTAGCAGACATAAACTATTTATAAATATAACTTTGCAATAATAGAAGTATTGGTGGTTTTCCCAATTGGGATTCCACGATAAAAGTTTTGTTTCTTGTGTATTGTTGATCATGTGTGTTAATGAATAATTTAAAAGTGGGTTTAATTGTTAAAAATTAATAATACTAATTCACCCCCCTGCCCTTAGTATTGTCCAAATTTCTAAAAATTGGTATCAGAGCAGGATCCTTAACTATAGCTTAATCACTGGAAGGAAGATCCTATTAAAAACCACTATGGATCAATAAGAAGGGTTAGCCACCAACATACCTTCATTATTTATGAGAGATAGTTATGCATACTCACGTCTAAGAACGAATTTCCATCTAGTGTCTCTTGGATAAAAAGTATGGATGTCTGTGGAAAATTAGTACAAATTACCAGATGACCTACCTACAAACATAAATGAACTAGATCGATATGAATCTAATGCTAAAGCTTTGAATGAAATATTACATGGATTAACAAATTCAGTGTTTGTAAAGGTTATGCAGTGCAAGATAGTCAAACATGCTTGGGAGAAAATAAAAATTGTTTATGAAGGAGCCTCTAAAGTCAAATAGTCCAAACTCCAAACATACAAAGGGCGGTTTGAAAGTCTAAAAATGAAAGAGGAAGAAAATATTGCGGAATATATTTTAAGAGTAGATTAAATTTTCAATGCTATTAAAGGACTTGGAGGAGTAATAAATGGGAGATAATTTGTTGACAAATTACTAAGAACCCTTCCCATTAAGTATGACTCAAAATTATCTACTCTAGAATAACGAGATGATCTTGACCTCATGACAGTAGATGAACTACATGGTATCTTCACTGCATATGAGATGAGTGTTACACCCAAATCTTGTCATCAACATGTGATAAGATCCTAAACATCTATGTTTTCCCTCATTCCCAAATCTTGAAGTGAAATCCCTGATCCAAATGTCAAACTTGCACATAAAAACCTAGCACCTCTTCTACCCTTAAGCTTAGGAGCGATACCTTCTTCAACACCGCTTAAGTAGTGTTGAAGACATGCGATGGTACCTCCTTTTCTCTTTGTTTAAAGAGTGGTTCTACCATAGCACTACTCTGTCATCAAGGAGAAGGAGAGGTGCCCTTGGTAAAAAGTGAAAAAGAGAACCTTCACGAAGCTTCTAGATAAAAATATCCGTGGTAGAACTTATCCCTATTCACCTGGGTCAGTTGAGCTCGAGATCCATGCTTTGGCTATCTCATGTACACCTCACCCACCAAAATATAAACCATCTCTATCCATTTGAGGCCTATAAAAACAGGTTCATACCCCATGGTTGAGAGAGAGAAAAGTCATGCTTCCATTTTGACATTCTGGCCTGATTCATTAAGAGTGAGAATAGAGGAGAAAGTTGGAGCTATTGGGGATAAGATATCGATTTTGTGGAGGAGTGCATCAACACTAAGGTGCAGGTTGTAAACTATTTCATTATTTATCAATGCAAAGTTGGTTTTCTTCCCATATACTTGTTATGTGTAATCTTGCATGTTTATTGTCGGATTCCTTAGTCATCGATATAGATCTATAGATGATGTTCTGGTACTTTTGATCTTTTGTATTTTGATGTGTTTATACAGGTATTTTCTTGGAGATATTTCACCATAGGTGAAGTTCCACATCATTCCATCGAATATTGCATTCTAGATGTCTGTAGTTTCTAGGAGAAGTTTCCCAACCTTGTTGTGAACTATTTGTTTTGAATCTCAACAATTCAGACCTGAGGAACAACTTCTATCCACAGAAGGTGTAACAAAATTCCTAACAACAAATATGGTGACCATACTGGGGAATATTTTTAGCAGATCTGATCTTCCTTAGCCTTCGAACACTTGTTCAAATCCAAGCTACAACTTCTTATCATTTCAGTCAGATCTACGATCTGACCTGGTTAGGTTTTGGGTTGATATAATCAGATCTCTTCAGATATGAGCCATGCTAACTTTTTATGCTCTTTAGTATTGTTGATTCATCCTTTTTGATGCTGGATTACCGAGATTTCACTTTTTTTTCACTCTTATTATGTTTTGAACACTTGTAGAGAATCACGTCTGTGCAGTGAGCAATAGGCGGTGCCACCGCGTGGGTGTAGATAGAAAGAAGCAGTGTCCTCTCCTGTTAGTAGTTTGTGGGAAGTAGTTCCTCCTCAAAACTAATCTGTTAGCAACCTCTACAAGAAGTTCCAAGTAGGTTTTTTCCAGACCTCTATTTTTTCAAACATTTTAAAGGAATTTGTGGTTTTTGGATTTCTTGTCTTCATTTGGCATTGTCGAGACTTGTTTGAAAATACCTGAGTGTTTGAAATCTGAAATTTTTGATGTTGACATGCTTGTTTGTTAGAATCAAAAGGCCAGGTTAGGTTCATCATTGTTACTGCTTGTAAGTTTGGTTATTTTGAAAGGAGTTCTTGGAAGCCTTAGCTCGGTTAGATCTTTGCCTGCTATTGGATAATATTGAAAAGAAAAACTCATTTGATTGGTTTGTTTTCTTCCATTTTTTTTGTTACATTAGTAAAGGACTTTCTTTTACTCTGAAAAAAGAAATTTTTTTGGTTGAGATTCATTTGTACTGTTGTTTAAGGATGAATTCTTGGACCTCTAATTAGCCTCATAAGATTTTAGATCTCCATTTTTTTCCCTTTATTTCATATTGTCATCTCATCAAAAGAAAAATAGTAATAGTTTTAAGTTAGATCTTTCCAGTTTAATAGAAAAAAAAAATATCGAATATGCCTTTGATTGTTATTTATTTTTCTTCCTAGGAAAAAGATCTTACTTTATCTACTTGCTTTCAAAATATTTGATTTGAAGAAGCATTGTTTGTTTGTGTTCTTGGAAAAAGATTGTTTAGTGTAGCTGTTTGGGAAAATTTTGGTTTCAAAGCAAAATTGAAAAGAAAAATACTCTCTCCCTCTTGTAATTAGGCATACTCTGAATGGTAAAGTGAATGAACTTGCATTTCATACTTGCATGGTTTTAATTTTCTATCAAAATTCCAGCATTCACCTAACCATCCACTTTAAAATTAACGGTAGTTATAGGTATAAACTTGTATAGAAATTTGAGTGATAGGTTAGAGATGTGTTCGGGCGTCCTAAAACGTAGGAGCTGTCGTTATTTGTCTGCACTACAACCCGAGACTCATGCGGTTCTTCCACATACTGTCGGTATATTGAACGACCTTTCACGTACCCTTGAGGTATATAGAAAGGTACTTCACATACTTGATTGTATATCGGAAGCCCCCTTGTGAATGGTCATACATTAGACAACACTACTACCAATTTGAGCTTTCACGTACCTTGCGTATATCGTGAGACCCCACTAGGATACCTTGTCCATCTGAGAAAAACCCTTTGGTAGTATTATGTGTATTAATACACCAAAAAACAACATTCGGGGATATTACTATGCACATACCCTTGTGGTATATCATAAGTTGCACCTGCTTGATAATCCTCCTGAGAGACCGACTATTTGAGCTCATCCTATCATTTAAGTTTGCTTGTTGGTCTGTAGCTTGAGTAGGAGAAATTTTTGTGTGTTTTTTCTTAGTTTTTAAACCCTAGGTTAGATTAGTGACTGTGCAATCTGGCTGAGTTTCAGTTGAGATGATCTAGAAGAACACAGGGATTACCACTTGATTTTCCTCCTGTTACAGGAGAAAGTCCAATTGAAGGCATTGACCAAGGAGATACAACTAGTTCCCATGAGGAAGAAAATATAGTTGTAGAAAGTGGAGACCAATTCTCTTCTTATATTAATCCCATGGCTCAACATCCT
Organism: Pseudotsuga menziesii; assembly: GCA_001517045.1. Lineage (NCBI taxonomy): Eukaryota > Viridiplantae > Streptophyta > Pinopsida > Pinales > Pinaceae > Pseudotsuga > Pseudotsuga menziesii. Next base: position 23,241 of record LPNX010497758.1, read on the forward strand.
CCTATGGCTGATACTTCCTTCCATCCACATATCGAAGGTTGTACCGATAATCCTAATGCACCTGAGTATGTCACGGATTCTCTGTTTTGTATAACTTCCATGGGTCAGGCCATTTCCTCATTTAGGTTTAATAGAACCTCTCCTGAACAAACTTCTCCAGGTGAAGAAGAATATACACAAATCCATGCATCTATTCACCATGCATGAGATTTTCAAGATAGAATGGAAAGGCTAGACAGAGTTTTGGAAGCACCTGCACCTCAATTTGAATATATATCAGCTAGATTACTCTGTAAAATAGATCTTTGGCATGTGGATGAAATTAGAGCTTCTACCAGGACATCCATCTTATGTTCATACTTCTCACAATCAAACCTCAAATTCTGCTATTGCAGTTTTGAATTCTAGGTCTTTCTCTAGTCATCCCACACTTTCTATGACTTGCGGGTAACCTTCAGTTCCAGTAGTGTATGTACCTACTAGCATCGAGGGGGATACCCCCAGCGTGACCTACATTACCCACTAGTGGAATTGTTACTAATAATAGGAAAACCTCTACTATAGGACAATCTATAGTATATGTTCCTCCCACCAACACAAATATGGTAAACCCTACTTCAAGTTCAGGTTAACCCTTAGTGGCACAACCTATAGTTAATTAACCCTCATGGGGTTATGGTTATCCAACAAATCAAATGCCTGTAGGAAATATGAATTACCAACCTACCTCTATAGGAATTCCTTATACTGGAATTCCATACCCTAGGAATGCATTAACACTGTGGGGGAAACCCAACTGGTTTTACATGCCAACAATGGGAGGAATACCTATTCATACTGTTGGAGGTGTCGGAGGATCGCCTTATGGAGGTCCTCCCCTTGGGGGGGTGAGCGGTATTCCTCTTGGTGGTCTTGGAAGTCCTGGTGGTCCTCCTCTTGGTGGTCCTAGGGGTCTTGGTGGCCCTCGTCCTATTGGTCCTGGGGGTTCTAGTAGTCCTCCTCCTAGTGGTTCTAGTGGTCCTCCTCCTGGTGGTCCTGGTGGTTCTGGTGGTCCTCCTCCTAATGGTCCTGGTGGATCTGATGGCCCTAATCCTGGAGGTCAATCTTCGGGAGGTTCATCATCTCATCAGATGTTTCAAAAACCTATGTATTAGTCAACTTATGTCCCTACTGGTGGATACATGCCTTATTAATACTACCAGTATGTGGAGCTCGATCGTCAGTTACCTTTCCTAGAAAATTTGGATTTACCTAATTTATCCAAATTGATAAATGATCCCATTTGGCACAACCCTTTGTGGCATGCAATTCCGGTAAAGTTACCATCGGACATTCCAAAATTTGAAGGAAAGCAAGGAGACGATAAAAAAAACCATGTTATGACCTTCCATCTGTGGTGTTCATAGAACTCCTTGATGGATGATTCCATTCGTTTGAGACTCTTCCTATGCACATTGACTGGTACAGCTGCTAAATGGTACATTGAACTTCCACAACATGGATTTTTGGACTTTAGCTCTCTGGAAATTGTCTTCCTCACACACTTTCAGTTACCCATTCGTTATGAAATGGGTACCGACCTTTTGACCTCTCTGCGTCAAAATAACTTCATGCATATATCTGATCACATCCATGAGTGGACAAGGCAGAGAAGGCTCATTAAAGCTCCTATCCTGAAAAAACTCTTAGTTGATTGGTTTACAAAGTCTTTGTTGCCACCTATTTCTCGAGATGTGGCCATGGGTGGTGCTATCACCGAAGAGCAGGCTATCATTCACGTTCAGTATATGGATTTGGTGTATTCCCAATCTAGAACTTTTTATGACCTTATTCCTAAAGCTCCTCATCCCATCATGGACCCAACTAAGCTACCTGCAGAAACTTCTGTCGATGGGGTTATCAGTTCAATCTAGCCCTCGTCGACAACCAAACCTACAAAACAACCTAGTGCTTCTACTAATTCTCCTTCTAATCCTACATTTTTTGCTGAGGTGAATGCTATTCAAATGACGCAATCATCCAGTAATAAGAAAAGGGGAAAAGGTAAAAATAAAAAACCCGGAAACCAACATGAAAATACCAAGCCTACGGCCCCGAAATACGACAATAAAGGAAAAAAGGAAAGCCAAATACCCGTTCCTGCTGTGTGGTGGTGACCATTTCACCAAGGAATTTCCCCGTCGTGATGAAATTAACAGTTTTTTAAAGAATAACCCCACACCAACAGTTCTTATTGATCCTTTTCCTTCTCAGCAACAACTGATAGACCACATGTCTTATATGGGAACTTATAGTTCCATAGAGGAATTCCAAATGATGCCATCAAAAACTGATAATTTAACAACTCGTAGTTAGTCATATGACAAGCCTAAGGAGAAGAAAAATGAAAATCCTTCTCTAGATAAATCTCCTCCCATTGGTTCTCCCGCATCCTTGTCTAATGGTCCCCTAACTATTGAGAAGCCTAATGTTGACATGATTTTGCATATACCCAAGAGTAATCTTAGGAAGGTTGTTTTTAACCCTAATCCCCGAGCTCCATAGTTCTATAATGTTGTTGAAGACATCGCTCAGGCGCCATGTGCAATGTCTACCTTAGAAGTGATCCAAAGTTGTCCTACGAAACACAAATACTTGTTAACCGCCTTAAAAGCCGTGGACCTAGATAACACAAATTTGATCCATTTCAATGTGGAGAACTACAAATCTAGATTGCCTCACTAACTCACTTTTATGATCGTAACAAAAGTACTTGGGAAAAAGATCTTTCAGACTATTCTAGATGAAGGTGCTTCCACCTCATTTTTGTATTTGTCCTATTGAAAATCCATTGGCTCTCTCAAGCTTATGAAATCACTAAAGACCCTAAAATCCTTTGATGGAAGAGGTTTCGAACCCCATGGTCTCATGCCAGCACTTTTAGTTGAGCTAGGGGGAAAACTGTTTCCATTTAGGTGGAAGTAGTTGATGCCTCGTTAGACTATAATCGTCTCTTAGGAAGAAATTGGTTTTATGCTATGACTGCTGTCACTTCGACGGTGTTTAGAACTCTCCATTTTCTTGTCACGTCCCCATGCCTCCGACCGGCGACGAGGACGCGACTCAAGGTTTGACCACCCGGGCTAAGAGCCCCATGAACATGTACATGCATAAAATTTTGCTGAAACAGGATGCTGAAATAAAATGCATTGCAGTATAACATGCACAAATGAAATTGTCTATCATGCACAACTATATTTATTTATCTTGTGCAACGGAATCAACATGCATTCACACAAGCATTCATTTTAACATGTTCATCATATCATTAATAGTAATCATGGTTGCAGAAGTAAAAATGGACAAGATTACTTATCTTATGAAAACTTTGCTTTGCAACCAGCTACGTCGTTGCAACGTTCCACCCAAGCATAGGCCAGCATGCTCCTTAATCTCTCAGTAGCGCTGCCACCCCCGAGCTGGGCATGATTCTCCAAGGAATAAGGGAACTAGTAGGCTTACACATAGCCAAGGATATACAAAACACACATCCAAGCCAACAAATTTGGGTTTATCAGGCCATCAAGGAGTTGGGAAAGGCCAAATGCTAAGCTGGTGAGATCATTGCAGAGCCAAGAACACCCACACCAGATCTAGACTGACCACTAAGACACCCAAACACACCCAACACAAGGAATCAGTCCTTTCTCTGCTACACAGTCCCTCAGGCCCTCCATTCCCTTCCATTTCTATTCAGGGGTGATGGAGAAGAAGGCCAGCCCTCTAGCTTTGTTTGTGTGGTTTCCAGCCACTAGGTTTATCAAGCAAACCAAGCCAACATCCCTGCTCCCAATACAGTCTGAAGACCAACCATTGCACTCACACAATCAATCAACTCTTACGGCTTAAACCAGGGAAAAATGACTTCAAACCATCTACAACAACCCCCAAACGTAATAGTAAACACAGCCCACGACGTGGGGGAACAATGACCCATTTTGCACAACCGAAACTGCTAGGGAAAACTTACACAGACCATACTGGGGACGAATTTACAATCTCCCCAACCGGTGCGTGAAAAATCACAATGCCGAACCCACAAATCAGCCCATGAGTAAAGGACGGAGCCACACCATTCTCAAATCCGTGGAGGAAAAACGGCGTGGGTGAAACCAGGAAAATTCCTATGCGTGAAAACCATGAGCAGACAATTGGAATTGCGGGAAGGTGAACAACTAGAGGGAGGACATGAAATTGCAGTGCGTGGGTGTTCATCAACCTCATGGAGCCAAAAAAAAATGTCTGCGTGAGGGATGAATAGCAAAATCGTGAGGTCCCAAAATTGGAGAGTGCGTGGATGGACAGAAAACCAGCAGTGCATGAAAGGGGAGTGCGTGAGTGCTTCAGCTCATCATGGGAAGGGACGAATTTCCTCCGTGAGTGAAGTCAACTGTGGGGGAGTGTGCGTGTGGGTGAGGACTGACAGTCCTGCCACCCCACTCCTAAAGACCATTAACTACCTCAACCACCAGCAGCCTTTCTTAATGAAAGTGGTTGGAATAAAACAAAGGAAGAAGACATATGGGTTTTTCTCTCATTGGCCAAGGTTGACAATTTCCCCCACCCCTATCCTTGTGAAAATCATGCCCCTTTCTCATTTTAGTTTCCGCGATCGTAGCTGGTCGGGTTCATTTTTAATTATAGATGCATATTTACATGATGACCGTCATAATATATGTTGCATGCCCCGATATACCATCGGTGACAATTCAAATTCAAAACATAACATAACCGATCAATGGTGGGGCCTTGGCCTTTAGTTCCACACCCTGATCATTTACAATTTATACATCATATACATCTAATGTAATGGGGTCAAAACCAGGACATTACATTCCCCTCCCCCTTCAATAGCACCGTCCTCAGTGCTTTACAAAATTTGAACAAAATGCTACACTGGTATCGCCTCAGTGTTCCGTAGAATTGAACAAAAATGGATGTGCCAATCACATGGCATCCTCTAGCTCCCATGTATCCTCTTCAGGTCCGAAGTGCTCCCATTGCACCTTTACCTGACCTATGGCTCGGTTCCGGAGCATTGTGACCTTCCTGTCGAGGATGCACATTGGCTCGATTCGGAACTCTCCCTCGGGTTCCACCTGAATCACATCCCAATTTATCATATGGTTAGGATCATGTACATATCTCTTAAGCAAAGCAACATGAAAAACATTATGAGCTCTAGTGCTAGCAGGCAATGCAAGTCTATATGAAACTGGCCCTATCCTTTCAAGCACTTCAAACGGCCCACAATATCTCGGTGACAACTTGGCACAACTTCCAAGCTTCAAGGAACTCTTCCTTGCCCTCATTCTAAGGTAAACATGATCCCCAACACTGAACTCCCTGTTCACCCTATGCTTATCGACATAGCTTTTCTGTCTGTCCTGTGCTGCTTTTAGGTTCTACCTGATCTTTACAACCTCTTGCTCCATTTCCTTGAGCAATTCTGGTCCAAGCACAATCTGGTTCACTGAATTATCCCAAGTCACTGGTGTCCTACACCTTCTTCCATACAAAGCTTCATATGGACTCATCCCCAAGGATGCCTGATGTCCATTGTTATAAGCAAACTCTACCAAGTGCAAGTAATCTTCCCACTTGGTTGGTTTGTCCATTACGTACATGCGAAGCATGTCTTCAAGTACCTGATTAACTCTTTCTGTCTGGCCATCTGTTTGAGGATGGTATACAGTGCTGAAGTTTAGATTTGTACCCAAGTCTGCAAACAACCCCTTCCAAAAGTTAGAAGTGAACTTGACATCCCTATCAGAGACTATTGCCTTTGGCAATCCATGCAATTTGAAAATCTCCTTCATGAAGATCTTTGCAACATCATCCATCGTATGCGTAGACTTCACTGGTATAAAATGTGCTACCTTATTCAACTTGTCTACCACAACCATGATGGAATCATGTTGTCTCCAAGTCATCGGCAATCCTGTAATAAAATCCATGGAAATAACTTCCCATTTCCATTCCGGAACTGGCAAAGGCTGCAACAAACCTGCTGGATGTTGATGCTCAACATTTACCTGTTGACATTTCATACATCTTGAAATGTACTCAGCCATATCCCTTTTCATTCCTGGCCAAAAGTACTGCTTTCTAGCTGTAGCGATTGTTTTCTGATATCCTGGGTGACTAGAATATGGAGCTTGATGGGTTTCATCCATAATAACTCTCCTCAAATCTGCTACATCTGGAATATAAATTCTACCTTTATAAGTGAGAAGTCCATTTTCTTCCAATTTATATCCCTCATACCTCTTCTCGAGACTTTGCTGCTGCAATTTGTCTTTTACTTGCTCATACAATTCATCTCCGGCAACATGATTGGCAATCTGCTGCCTCAAATCTGATTGGCAAATACTAAGAGATGCCACATGCATTTCTTGCACTTTCCTGCTGAGTGCATCAGCTACCTTATTCTCTTTTCCCTTTATGTGCTTGATTTCAAAATCAAACTCACATAAAAACTCCAGCCATCTTGCTTGCCTAGCATTCAGAGTAGGCTGATCAAATAGGTACTTTAGTCCACAATGATCTGTCCTAAGCTCAAATCTCCTTCCCATCAAGTAATGTCTCCACATCTTGAGAGCATGTACTATGGCTGCAAACTCTAGATCATGAGTGGCGTAGTTCTTCTCATGCTCCTTCAACTTTCTTGACTCATAACATATCACGTGGTTGTCTTGCATAAGGACTCCTCCAAGCCCTTGTCCGCATGCATCGGTACACACCACAAAATCTTTCTCTGGATCTACAATCTTCAATACTGGTGCACTGGTGAGAAGATTCTTCAACCACTGGAAACTTTCTTCACATCTCGATCTCCATTCGAACTTCATCCCCTTCTTTTGCAAAGAAGTGATAGCATGTGCAACTTTGGAAAATCCCTCAATGAATCTCCTGTAGTATCCTGCAAGTCCCATAAAAGATCTTACATCTGTCACATTTCTTGGAGTAGGCCAATTCGTAATGGCTTCTATCTTTTCGGGGTCCACATATATACCCTCCTCTGAGATAATGTGTCCCAAATACTGAATTCTATCTCTATAGAAGTCACACTTGCTCAGTTTTGCATACAACTGATGCTCCCTGAGCAAACTCAATGTCAGTCTCAAATGCTCTTCATGCTCTTTCTTATTCTTAGAGTAAACGAGAATGTCATCAAGGAAAACAAGCACAAACTTGTCCAAATACCTGCTAAAGACACTATTCATGAGGCACATAAATGTAGCTGGTGCATTCGTGAGACCAAACGGTACCACTACAAACTCATAATGCCCATACCTCATCCTGAAGGCTATCTTATGAATGTCTTCATCCTTGATTCTCACTTGATGGTAACCAGACCTTAAGTCAATCTTGGAAAATACCCTTGCTCCTCTCATTTGATCGAAGAGGTCATCAATCCTAGGCAAAGGATATTTATTCTTCACAGTAACCTTGTTCAACTGTCTATAATCAATGCATAACCTGAGTGTACCATCTTTCTTATTGACAAACAGAACTGGTGCTCCCCAAGGAGACACACTCGGTCGGATATACTTCTTTTCCAACAACTCTTGTAGTTGCATCTTCAATTCTAGCATCTCCGGTGTACTCATTCTGTAGGGTGCCTTGGACACTGGTGCTGCTCCTAGCACAAGTTCAATTGTGAATTCAATGTCCCTCTTTGGAGGAAGCCCTGGAATCTCATCAGGAAACACATCCCTGAATTCCTGTAACACCTGATAGTCCTCCAACCTTAGGGTTTCATCTCCTGATGTTTCCAAAATATGAGCTACATACAACTGGCAACCCTTCCTACAGAACTTCTTTAACTGCATTGCTGAAACCTGCCTTACTGAAATCACCTTTGGAATGCCTTTCACAACTACTAGGTTCCCTTCTTCATTCATGCATTCAAAAGTGTTATTGTAACAATCAAGCTTCACCCTGTGAGCTTCTAACCAATCCATTCCAATGAGAACATCATAGGAACCAAGCGGTAGAACATTCAGATCTACACAAGTGACCAATCCATTCATGACCAATGGACATTTCTCTACCACTTCACTGACCTTTATCTTAGTTCCAGTGGCTAGCTGGACTAACCAAGACTTCCTATGCTTTACTTTCTTAAAAGCACAAATCTCTACTACTCTAGGAGTAATGTAACTGTGCGTAGAACCAGGGTCAATCAAAATAGAAACAGATTGCTCAGCAATCTTACCTGCAACTTCAACCATAGCTGACTGGTGATCTGCTTGATGGTCCTCCCGTGCTGCATAGATCCTAGGAACTGCCCTTGCTATTTGACCCACTGTTTCTGCTTCTTGAATGTTATAATTTGGCCTTGCACTCTCATTCTCAAGTGGACAATTCCTGCGCATGTGGGGTCCACCACATTTCCAACATTGAAGTGGCCCTCTATTCTGTTGTGGATCTTTAGGATTTTCTCTGGTCATTCCAACTGGCTTACTCGCAGCTTGAGATGGCTGCTTCTGTTGATTCCAGAAATTAGAAGGTTTGAAACCTTTCTTCCTTTGGTCAAACTTCTCATTCTTCTTATCTTTCCATGCCTTATGGTAATCCGGCTTACCTTTTCTTTGCTCATAGCAATACTTAGCCTTTCTTATTGCTTCTTCAAGAGTTCTAGGTTCATAAAACTCAATTCTATCTTTGTAAGACTGAGGTAATCCACTCAGGAAACGCTGGACCTTGAATTTTTCATCTCTGATGTATCAGACATACCTCAATAGCTCCAAAAACTTATTAGCATACTCTTCCATGGTCTGCTGTCCCAATCTTAGCTCATGGAACTCCTTAATCTTGTCATCATAATACCTGTCAGAGAGGTATTTTTGCTTAAAATACTTCTTGAACTGTTTCCACTTCAGTTTCCTTTCACTGATCCTCTTCACTTGCTTGAAGTGTTCCCACCAAATGGATGCCCTTCCATTCAGATTGAATATGGAAACTCTTGCCTTCATGTTTCCTGAATAGTCATGCACTTGAAAGTACTTCTTTATCCCAAGAAGCCAAGCTTCAGCTTCTTGTCCAGTCTTTACCTCACCATCAAACATAGGAGGTTTAGCTTTCTTGAATTCATCTCGAGTGCGATCCCTATGGTGTCTCTTTCTTTTTCTTTTATGAGAAGAAGAACTGGAATCCTCGCTGGATTCTTCAGAATTAGATGTTCCACTAGAATTTCTTCTCCTTCTCCTAGTACCGCTCTTACTGCCTTCTGGTCTTGTTGTACCTCATCCAGAGTCTATCTTCCTTTGCAAGTCTATCAAAGTCTACAGCATTCAACTGATGCTGCTCCTCTTGGGATTTAATTAAGCTTCTCATAGTGGCTGCGACATCTAATGGTGTCTCTCGGAATCTCCTTCCATTAGACTCTATGTTGTCATTTCTATTACGTACATTTTCTCCCATGGCATCTTCTGCTCGCTCGTAAGAATCCTGAGCATCATACCCATCATGAGTTCTCATACTGAACCACAACTTACTTACCAAACTGTACTACCTGGAATACTTCCCTTGAAGGTGACTATGATTCTGCAAACATGTTAATAACACAAATATTAGATGCTTAACATTGATATGAATTCAGAATTACTTACCTTCTCCCGGAATAATTATAAAATTACAAATTCCCAAACACATAAAATTTTCTTCATCAAGGAATGACTGTCTGAAGGGGACGACGGGGGTCAAGGGGGCTTGCCCTCTTGTGGCTTCCATGTGCCACTACAGGGTTGGTCGAGGGCAGCGCCCTCGTTTTTTTTTTTAAACATTGGTTTTCGCGCATAAGATCGCTGCCTCTTTTCTCCTTTTTAGCCCTGAAATTTCACTGAAAAACAACTGAAAAATCCCTCTAAAAACAGTCGAAATCTGCTGAGAAATCCCATGGAAAAAATCAGAATTTTCCTTTCCTTCTCATCGGCTGTCGGATGTCTTTCCACATCGGAAGTCTTAGCGCCTTGGCTTCCGCAACGGCGGACGCTCAATCACTTTCTCTTCCGATCGATGAACTGATTGACTGGCGTCGACAGTATTTCTAATCGGAATCTTTATCGCTTTGGATTCGGCAACGGCGGACACTCAATCACTTTCTCTTCCGCAACGGCGGCTCTCGGAAGCATTCTTTCTTCCGCAACGGCGGATCTCAGAAGCATTATTTCTTTTGCAACGACGGCTCTCGGAAGCATTCTTTCTTCCGTAACGGCGGCTCTCGGAAGCATTCTTTCTTCCGATCGGTGAACTGACTTGATCGGCATCGGTAGTACTTTTACATCGGAAGCCAAATGACTTTGGCTTCCACAACGGCGGACGCACGAGCACTTTCTCTTTCGACGGACGTCAAAACACTTAGAAAATTCCCGCAATTTTCTTTCCCCATCGAAAGACTTGGCGGTTTGGTCTTCCACAACGGCAGATGGGAAACCACTAACCCTTCCGCAACGGCAGATGAGAAACTTCACCAATTCGTTCGCAATGGCAGACGTCCACTCCGCCAGTTCTTCCGCAACGACGGAAGTCAATTCCACTAGTGGTCCGACCGCTCAACACTTCAACGAAATTTTTGAATTTTTACAGTCTTCCACTGCTTGCTGCTAGGTAGAAGAAATGATGCCTCTGTCACTGCAATCCTTTAAGGCTCATGCAGGCTCATGTTGCAACATGAGCTCTGATACCATGCTGTCACGTCCCCATGCCTCCGACCGGTGATGAGGACGCGACTCAAGGTTTGACCACCCGGGCTAAGAGCCCCATGAACATGTACAGGCATAAAATTTTGCTGAAACAGGATGCTGAAATAAAATGCATTGCAGTATAACATGCACAAATGAAATTGTTTATCATGCACAGCTATATTTATTTATCTTGCACAGCGGAATCAACATGCATTCACACAAGCATTCATTTTAACATGTTCATCATATCATTAACAGTAATCATGGTTGCAGAAGTAAAAATGGACAAGATTACTTATCTTATGAAAACTTTGCTCCACAACCAGCTATGTCGCTGCAACGTTCCACCCAACCATAGGCCAGCATGCTCCTTAATCTCTCAGCAGCGCTGCCACCCCTGAGCTAGGCATGATTCTCCAAGGAATAAGGGAACTAGCAGGCTTACACATAGACAAGGATATACAAAACACACAGCCAAGCCAACAAAGTTGGGTTTATCAGGCCATCAAGGAGTTGGGAAAGGCCAAATGCTAAGCTGGTGAGCTCATTGCAGAGCCAAGAACACCCACACCAGATCTAGCCCGACCTCTAAGACACCCAAACACACCCAACACAAGGAATCAGTCCCTTCTCTGCTACACAGTCCCTCAGGCCCTGCATTCCCTTCCAGTGCTATTCAAGGGTGATGGAGAAGAAGGCCAGCCCTCTAGCTCTGTCTATGTGGTTTCCAGCCACCAGGTTTATCAAGCAAACCAAGCCAACATCCCTGCTCCCAATACAATCCGAAGACCAACCATTGCACTCAGACAATCAATCAACTCTTACAGCTTAAACCAGGGAAAAACGACTTCAAACCATCTACAGCAGCTCCCAAACGTAATAGTAAACATAGCCCACGACGTGGGGGAACAGTGACCCATTTTGCACAACTGAAACTGCTAGGGAAAACGTACATAGACCATACTGGGGATGGATTTACAGTCTCCCCAACCGGTGCGTGAATAATCACAATGTCGAACCCACAAATCAGCCCGTGAGTAAAGGACGGAGCCACACCATTCTCAAATCTACGGAGGAAAAACTGCGTGGGTGAAACCAGGAAAATTCCTGTGCGTGAAAACCATGAGCAGACAATTGGAATTGCGAGAAGGTGAACAACTACAGGGAGGACGCGAAATTGCAGTGCGTGGGTGTTCAACAACCTCATGGAGCCAAGAAAAATGTCTACATGAGGGATGAACAGCAAAATCGTGAGGTCCCAAAATTGGAGAGTGCGTGGATGGATAGAAAACCAGCAGTGCATGAAAGGGGAGTGCGTGAGTGCTTCAGCTCGTCGTGGGAAGGGATGAATTTCCTTCGTGAGTGAATTCAACTGTGGTGGAGTGTGCGTGTGGGTGAGAACTGACAGTCCTGCCACCCCACTCCCAAAGACCATTAACTACCTCAACCACCAGCAGCCTTTCTTAATGAAAGTGGTTGGAATAAAACAAAGGAAGAAGACATATGGGTTTTTCTCTCATTGGCCAAGGTTGACAATTTCCCCCACCCCTATCCTTGTGAAAATCATGCTGCTTTCTCATTTTAGTTGCCGCGATCGTAGCTGGTCGGGTTCATTTTTAATTATAGATGCATATTTACATGATGACCGTCATAATATATGCTGCATGCCCCGATATACCATCGGTGACAATTCAAATTCAAAACATAACATAACCGATCAATGGTGGGGCCTTGGCCTTTAGCTCCACACCCTGATCATTTACAATTTATACATCATATACATCTAATGTAATGGGGTCAAAACTGGGACATTACATTTCTACATTTGGGAAGAATTGTGACAATTGATCAACTTTATTTCTGTACGCTAGATGTTACTGCTCCTACGGTGAACAACATCCCTATACTAGGTCTGTCCCCTCCTCCTTACTAGTCGATTGGGGTAGGCATGTTGAAAGACTCCACCCTTATGGGCATGTTCCCATCATCTCCTTCTAGCATAGAGATGATGACCATCAATATGATCTCTTCATTTGGCTATGATCCGAAGGGTAAGCAATTTCTTCATTCATCCTCCTGTAGCCCGCATGAAGTAGTTTATGATGCTATCCAATCTGTTTCTAATGCCCATATAGATGATCTTCATCTTGTGGCTTCAGATCCTTACCACCTGCCCTACTAGTTAGAACCCTCTCTTCCTACTTCGGATTATCTCTCCTGGACTTTTCCATTGGACGAGTCCATCATAGAGATTATGAGTACGAATGAATAAGTATGGGAGGATCATCATCACAGATCCTCATTCCTCCCCAACACCAGTTCAAGAAATAATGATTTTGTATCTCTCTTGGGTACTAATATTATTGACACTCCGCAAACACCTGTGTTGTTGCAATATTTTGAATCTGAAGTCAATCTATGCAACATTACTAAAATGAATCCGATTGACATATCATTCAAGATAGGAACTATTGAACATGTTCATGTAGGGTAGAACTGTTTAGTGGAAGAAACTAAAGAATATAGAGCACTTTTCAAGGAATTCCAAGATATTTTTTCTCGGTCTTACGAAGAAATGCCTGGGATAGACCCATCTATTGTGGTCCTGTTGCAGCTGCAACTTTTCTCCCCTAATTTCTTAAATTCGGGACCCCTCCTCATGATTTTGCTTTAATCTTTGAGTCCTTGGAGTTGTTGGCATGTGTTTCAATCTTTAAATGACTACAAAGCTTAACTCTTGGCCAAGGTCTGGTTTTTGATTGGGTTGAAGTTCATGGTGATCCCTAGCTGTTAAGATTGTTTTGTTTATTGATCAAACCAGTTGTCTCTACTGAGGTTGCCATTGTTGGATGTTTGAAGTTGATTGAAACACTTAGTTTTTTATTTATTTATTGTTTTGATCGGAAGTTCGAATAGTTTTCCGTCCGCCGTTGCGGCCCCTAAAGTAATTTAGCTTCTGAAGTGTGAAATCACCGATTGTTGATGTGTTTTAGCCTGATTTAGCTGTGTGCAAAAAGCTTTTACTCTTCCACCGTTGCGGTCGGGGGATCCTTTTCCCTCCCGATGTCAAAGTCACCCGACTTTCGACTAAGTGTTCCCGCCTGCGTCGCGTGTCTTCTAGCTTCCTTTTTCTGCCGTTGTGGCTCTCCAAGTCTTTTGGCTTCCGAAGTTCAAATCCGTCCAATTTCCGATTAAAACATCTCTTGCCTGCGTGTCATTTGTCCGTGACTTGGGTTTCTTCCGCCGTTGCGGCTGGGAAAGCCCCTTGGTCTCCGATGTTACTTCCTTTCGATTGCTGACTTTAAGTTTTCCTGCCAGTGAGTTTCCTGTTGACCACCGTAGGCTAGGTTTGTCAGACCCGTAGATGATGCGCCTCGCCTTTTCCTCGTGGAATAGTTGTTTAATTGATAATATTTGCTGGTTTTTGAATGATGCTGGTCGATTGATGGCAGGCGATTTTAAGGAGATCAAGCGCTCTACTGTGGTGCTGAGAAAGACGAACCGTTTGGCAGGAATATAACTGAAACCCAAGGGAGTGCCAAGAGAACCAGGGGAGTAGAAGACAAAACCCGGAGCTATAACGGCGCGAGCCCAAGAAGTCATCAGTTACCAAGTGGTCCATGATTACATACAGACAAGGAATGTGAAGCGTTTGAGGAAATGAAAGATCATGCGTCTGGGGAAAATGAAACGCTCTGTAATTATAGTTTAAATATTTGAAAGTAGGATTGAGAGGGGGATTTTTCCCTGGAAAATTTTGTAAATGTTTGCTTGTAAGAGGAACTACTTCGTTTTACAAAGGAAGCTGCAATTTTTCCTGTTGGAGAGAGTATAACATGGAATGCATCAAATGTAATTAAATGAGCAATGTTGAAGGGGAACTATTTCGTTTTCAGCTGTGTCTCCTCGACTGTGAGATTGTTCTAGTTTCTTGAACCTATGTTCTTGTTGAACGTCTTTCAGTAATTTTTGTGATGTTTTCTATTCTGAGTAATAAATGATGTTCATAAAGCAATCAGCTATCTGGTTGTTTGAATATCTGTAATTGTTCATGTGTTTTGAAATAAGTATCAGCTATCTGTAGCTCTTCATAGTACATGTACGAAATGTATTACTCATACAAAATGATAACCTTGCTCCCTAGGGATAGATTAGATAATTAAGTTATTTCTTGTTGTATGTGATTTGGCTGCTTGTGAGTCTAAGACGAGAGGTAAGAACCTGCGCATCACATTGTGACGGCTCCTTGCATTCTGATCACCTTGCATTTAGTTAGGCACTTGCATATCATACATTAAGTCAAAAATACAAAAACTCGGTGAACCGGGCCGCAACCGGTAAAACCTTTGTTTTTTGTTACCTTGACCTACGGTAGCCAGACCGCAAACCAGACGGATTCCCTACACCAAACAGTCAACGGGCTAGTTGGGAACGTTGATTGGGGAGAATGCCTTAGTGTTGCCGCCTGTGAATTTCGGGGCCCCAACATTTTTGGTGCTAGAAGGAGGGCCGCCAGTGCATGGCTGGCCGAGGAAACCCGTTTTCCCAAGAATTTTCCACCGGTAACAATCCTGAAAGCAGTGGATTTCATAATCCAATTCCGGAAGAAAGAGAACATCTATATTCCATTGGTAACGAAATTGTTAATGATCTGAGAAGGCATACCAGGGCATATGTAAAGAAGATTGGAGGATTGCGAATCATCCCTGAATTGCCCAGAAGAGAGTATAAAAAGAAAGATCGTCCTGTAACAGAAGACTCAGTGTTGGTCGGAGACTAGGAAGAGTTGGTAGAAACAGCCTTATAGGAAGTGGTGCTACCTTTGAACCAAGAAGGCCCAGAGACTCCTCACAGTTCTCCTGCTCATACTCCAGTTGGTTCACCTCCTCACTCCCCACCCCGACTCATGGCCGGCGTAAATGCAAACCAATCCCCCAACCCACCAAATCCACCACCTGCATGGAGAGCCAGATCACCTCTAAATCTAACACCTCCATTACATGACTTACCCCAAGCCTTCGAAAAATTGCTGCCCAAGTTTGATCCCAATGAGAAAATACTAGTAGATGATCACCTACAAAGCTTTTACTTGGCAGTTGAGGGATTAAGGGCTGGGGAACATGAAGACGTGGTATGCAGACTGTTCCCGCATACCCTCAAAGGAGCTGCAGCATCATGGTACTTTGGATTGCCTGCTAACTCTATCCCTGATTGGGATACCTTCGAAAGAATGTTTAGAAGTAATTATGCAACTCAGAAAACTCATGTAGCTCTCATGAAAGGGCTGTGCGCGTTGAAGAAAGAAAGAAAAGAAAAAGTGCACAGTTTCACGCAAAGGTTTGCAGCATATCTAAAGAACTTCTCTGAAACAGATAAGCCTTCAGACAAAGTTCTTATTGAATACTATACTTCAGCTTTAGGCCCTGATTTGGCAATGTTTGCCAAAGGTAGAGCCAAGCCAACTCTGACAGAAACTTATGAAGAGGTATAAGTGGTGGAAGCTGAAAGAGAGAGCGTTGAAGACTATCCAGAACAGTCTGGAGAGAAAGGTACAGGAAGAAAAACCTTATTGTTTACCAAGCCTAAGGAAGAAAAGTCTCCAGATTTGGAGAATATGGCCAAAATGATGCAGAAGCTTTCCAATAAAATCATAGATATGGAAAAAGAAAAGGAAGCACAAAAGTTTTATAAGCCATATTATAAGAAAAGAGAGGATAACCACCAGTCTCAACCTCCTCCTCACAATACTGCATCTATGAACTTAACAGAGGTAGGCTTGGATAATTTTTGCACATTCAACCAATAGCCACATTCTGAGAAGAATTGTCCGCAGTGGATAAACTCAATGACGTTGGTCATGAATCAGCTGTTAGACTCTAGATTGACAGAAGAGGGAAATGAAGAAGGAAAGGAAAATTCTGCTTCCACGTCTACTAAAGAATAGGAAGAGGAAACCATGGATTTATGGAATTTTGTCTCACTATTTGAGCGGCTGAAGAAGAAAAGACTCAGGGGTGTGAAGACGTTATGGAGACCAATGTAGCCACAAGGAGCCAAGGGACAGTTAATGAAGACAGTCTTATACTTCCAAAGATTAAGAGGTTGCAGAGAAATGTTAAGAAGAGATTTCAAGACAAGTCTTTGGCTGATACAATTCCAGAATTCACTATTACCAGCCAAAGTCCTAGACAGAATGATACAACGACCAGGCCGAAGGGAGGTAAGGAGAGTGCTGATAGGCCTCATCCCACGGAACAACAGATGGATTATGACATTGTGGAGGATTTAAAGAAGATAAAGGCGAATGTTCCACTATTCGAGATGTGCAAAGTGCCACAGCAAAAAGAAAGGTTGTTGAGAGCCCTTGAAACATCAGATGAAAAGACACCCATGAACAACCAACCAGAAGAAGAAGAAGAGATTGGAGAGAACAACAGTGGAGGTAAGTCAAAGCACAAGCATCCACCTTTCCTCCTTACTTTTGAAATCTTTGACTACAATGTACATAATTGCTTGGTAGATTTAGGGGAAACTGTTAATGTCATGCCGATATCTGTCTGTAAAAGAATCAATGGGCAGCCTAAGCCATCCCCGTGGAGAGTAGTCCAGTTGGACAGGACAGATGTGAAGGTGATTGGTGAGATGGAAGATGTCCTAGTCTGTCTGGATTCAAATGATAAAGTATTCCGGGTCATTAATATCATGGTGGCTGATATACCAGATGCATACGGCCTTATCCTGAGTAGAGATTGGTCGGCCAAACTTAATGGATATTTCGCGTCTAATTGGTCGCATCTATGGTTTCCATACAAAGGAAGTCCGAACTAGATCAATATTTTAAGAGAGCCTCACATGAAGTACAATGTTACCCGAATTGAAGAGAATAATGAACCTGTGGATTCTGTCTTGGGAAACTATTTTATTGAGTTGGAACCAGGCAATTACCAAGCAGAAGAAGCCAGCAACACATCTGATACCCAGCCTGATCTCCTTCGATTCTCCCAGGCTGATGAGATTGTCTGTAAAATAGTAGATTTAGCAGGAGTAGATTCGTTTTCAATAGTTAATGATTTTTGGACTTTATTTTTCGATGGCTCTAAGACATTAGAAGGGTCAGGGGCTGGCTATGTCCTGATTGACCCACAGAAGAATAAACATTTCCTTTCATGTAGATTAGAGTTTGAGTGTACTAATAATACAGCTGAGTACAAAGCACTGGTGCAGGGACTAAAGAAGGAAATTGAATTGAAGGTAAGTAATCTAAAAGTCTTTGGGGATTCTGAAATTATTGTAAAATAGATTCGGAATCAGATACATTATATCTCTCCTCACTTAAAATCTTACCAGAATGAGGTATGGGATTTGCTGAAATCTTTTAATGCATTTAACATTATTTCAATTCCAAGAATAAAAAACGCAGCCGCTGATCTATTGGCCACATCAGCCGCTAGACTCGTACCCACTAATAATCGATGTTCTGTTGAACTTCTTTTCAGGCCTTCTGTACCTGATATGATCACGAACCTATGAGTGTTTGACGATGACTAGCAGATCATAGAATGTTTAACGAATGGTGAGGTGTTTAAAGGAGCGATCATAGACGATGAAGGGCATCAGGCTGAGATGAAATACGATAACTTCATTCCTAAAGGGGTCAGAACGTTGAAAAAAATGTTTGATTTAAATGAAAAATTCAGAAGACCACCCAACGTGAAGACCCACAGCTCATCTCTGCATTTTGAGTTGATTAATTTAGGGACTGAAACAAATCCTAAGTTCGTGAATCTTGGCAAATGTTGTTCACCAACAGAAAGAGACAAATTCATCAGTCTATTTAAACAATATAAAGATGTTTTCACATGGACGTACGAAGATTTGAAAACGTATGACACCGGCATCATCAAGCATGTCGTCCCCATTAAAGCAGGCGTCAAGCCATATCAGCAGCGTTTGAGGAAAATGCATCCGAAATTGGAACCGCTGATTCAAAGTGAACTGAAGAAGTTGCTGGACGCATGAATCATCTTCAAAGTCAGACACTCTGAGTGGGTATCAAACCTAGTACCAGTAAGGAAAAATTCTGGGGAAATCAGACTCTGCGTGGATTTCAGGAACTTAAACCATGCATCAGATAAAGATAACTATCCTGTGCCACCCATGGAGCAGCTGCTATAGATGGTTTCAGGTTCTGAACTATTTTCATTATTAGATGGTTTCTCTGGCTACAATCAAGTATTAGTAGCCGAAGAAGACAGATTAAAGACAACATTCAGAAGTAAATGGGGAACCTTTTCCTATAGAAGGATGCCTTTTGGGTTGATTAATGCTGGAGCGACATTTCAGAGGGCTATGGACATAGCTTTCCATGGATTGATTGGACGAAGCGTTGTAGTGTACCTGGATGACATTACAATATTCTCAAATAAAAGAGGAGAGCACGTTTTTCACTTAAGATAGATTTTTGAACGCTGTCGGAAGTACGTCATCTCGCTTAATCCCAAGAAATGCGTGTTCACCGTCACTGAGGGCAAGTTACCGGGGTACATAGTTTCAAATAAGGGTATATCTATAGACCCCGAAAGAATCAAGGCCATTGAACAAATCCCCATGCCCCATAATAAAAAAGGAATGCAATCGTTTATGGGAACCATAAATTTTGTACGAAGGTTTGTGCCTGATTTCGCTCAGACTGTCAAACCACTACAACAGATGGTCAAACAAAATTCACAATTTAAGTGGATTGATATTGAGAAAGACGCTTTCAGAAAAATTAAAACTTCTGTTGCACACGCTCCCTCCTTGAAAAGCCCCGACTTTGATAAAGACTTTATTATGTATACATTTGCATCCGATGATTCGCTGGTAGCTGTGCTCACGCAAAAGGAAGATGGGGGGGATGAATTCCCAATCACCTTTATGGGTACTGGTCTGCAGGGGGCTGAATTAAACTACCCAGCCATTGACAAGCAAGCTTACGCAGTGTTTAAGGCAATGAAGCAATTCAGGCCTTATATATTAAAAAATTGAACCAAAGTGATAGTCCCATACCCAGCTGTAAGATCCCTTCTCATACAGAAATAGTTAGGAGAAAGAAGGGGCAACTGGGTAATGGCTCTTCAAGAATACGATCTTGAATTCAAACCAGCCTCTATAGTGAAAGGACAAGGATTGTGCAAGCTTATGTCTGAAAGTGGGAACAATGAAGAGCAAGCATGGGAGGCTGAGGCTGAATTGCATGTCATGGATGTATGTCCTTTGTTTACAGCTCCCGAATCTTGGTATAGAGACCTGGTGCATTACTTACAGGCAGGGCTGTTACCTGAACATTGGAATTCCAAGCAAAGAAGAGTGCTACATCTTAAATCAGCATCTTATCAAATTGTGGAAGGGGTATTGTTCAGAAAGAATTATGATGAGGTTCTCCTCAGATGTCTAGAAAAAGAAGATGCGAAGAAAGTAATGTCAGAATTACAAGATGGTCCTGCTGGGGGACATTATTCAGGAGACACTACGGCCCACAAAATCCTCAGAGCCGGTTACTATTGGCCTACCCTTTTCAAGGATACACATGCACATGTCAGGAAATGTGATATTTTCCAAAGGTGTGGTGGGAGATAGCCTAAAGTAGCAGCACCTCTAAATCCTGTGGTGATTATGGAACCATTTGAGCAATGGGGGCTAGATATTATTGGAGAAATAAAACCAAATTCCTCTCTGCAGCACAAGTACATTCTGACCGCTACTGATTATTTCACTCGCTGGGTCGAAGCTGTCCTGTTGCGCAAGATAAATGAAGACGAAGTCATCAACTTTCTGCAAGATCATATCATGACCAGGTTTGAAGTTCCAATTTCGTTAGTTTTTGATAATGCTAAATACTTTTCGTCAATTAAGTTAACAATTTTTGCTTATGATAAAGGAATAAAATTGCATTATTCTGCTAAATACTATCCACAAGGAAATGGCCTGGCTGAATCCTCTAATAAAAATCTGATTAGGATCCTAAAGAAGACTGTCATAGAAAACCAAAGGAGTTGGCACTCAGCCTTACCAAACGCCCTGTGGGATGACAGAGTTACCCCCAAATCTGCAATAGGAGTGTCTCCATATACCCTTGTCTATGGTAAAGAAGCCATCCTTCCTCCCAATATCATGCTACCATATTCCATACTAGCTCAAGAGTCTAGGGGGTCGGATGATGCAGTTATACAAATAAGAATATATAATCTCTTAAAAGCAGAGGAGGCCAGAGCTAAAGCCAAAGACCGCTTTAAACAACAACAAGAGTCAGTTAAGAGATGGTTTGACAAGCATAAAGCTGGGACAAAATACTTTGAAGTGGGAGACTTAGTCATCAAATGGGACCACCCCCATGATGAGAAAGTAAAGCATACCAAATTCCAGTAGTTGTGGGTAGGCCCTTTTCAGATTGCAGCCAAGCTTGGTCCTTCTACCTACAAGTTACAAGATCTACAAGGGTGGGAGGAGAACCTACCAGTAAATGGTTTGATTCTAAAACCTTATTTTTCCTGAGTTTGTTTGATTTTTCTATCTTGTATATAAATAATCTGCCCGACTGTCTTTCGAGTCATGTTTCTAGTTTGCTTTTGTTGATTTCGTTTTAGCTTGTTTCGTTGATTTCAATAAAGGGAGCAAACCTGTGGTTGCATGGAATACATCCGAAATTTTTGGGTTTGATAAACATTTGAGTATCAGACTGTGTGCTACTGTTTGAACTTCTTCCAGTTTAGCAGTTTTCTCGGATAGTTCTATGTGCATTGAAGTCCTGTTTAACCCCTGTGAAATAAACCGGATTCGAGGAGTCTGGGGTACTATGTCGAGGCTCCATCCACGTCACATTTAAAATGTTCTAAGAAGCAACAACAAAGGACCCATGGAGAGGAGCAAAGTGAACAGTGTATTAAATATAAATGATCCCATGCCAAGAAACGAAGGCCAAAAGGCAAATAAAGAGTCAAAAACTCCTATGAAAGCATCATAAATCAAAGCAGGAGCTCAATCATAAGTACTGAATTGCCAAAAGATCCTCTCCGTCCGTGAACTGAAACTTGAAGTACACCACTCACACAAAAGGAAACTATGGGATAGAGGATCCTGAATTAAAATTCAGTAAGAAAGGCATACAGGAGGACTCATATGAAAGGGACAAAAGTCCAAAAGCAAAAAAGTGCTAAAATGGCATGGGAACAAGGAACAAATGAATATTGCTGCTTACCATCTTCTACAATCCTATGGTGTCCACGCTGTTAGCCACCTGAAGACAAAGGTTAATGAAACTCATTGTCTAGCCTCAACAGAGTTATCTAGACTTGAAAATCCTGGTTTCCACTCCCCCTAATTGGACTGTCATCAATGATTAAGGGTACGCACTTTTGTCATCTAAGAAATCCATATTGCTGGAAGAATTCAATACGATGCTGTTGTTGTTAAGCAGTTTGTCACTCAGAGGTTAATCGCCTAGAGATCTAGGTTCGCCAGGTAATCGCCAATTGTTGCAGCTGCAACTTTTCTCCCCTAATTTCTTAAATTCGGGACCCCTCCTCATGATTTTGCTTTAATATTTGAGTCCTTGGAGTTGTTGGCATGTGTTTCAATCTTTAAATGACTACAAAGCTTAACTCTTGGCCAAGGTCTGGTTTTTTATCGCGTTGAAGTTCATGGTGAGCCCTAGCTGTTAAGATTGTTTTGTTTATTGATCAAACCAGTTGCCTCTACTGAGGTCGCCATTGTTGGATGTTTGAAGTTGACTGAAACACTTAGTTTTTTTTTTATTGTTTTGATCGGAAGTTCGAACAGTTTTCCGTCTGCTGTTGCGGCCCCTAAAGTAATTTAGCTTCCGAAGTGTGAAATCGCCGATTGCCGATGCGTTTTAGCCTGATTTAGCTATGTGCATAAAGATTTTACTCTTCTGCCGTTGCGGCCGGGGGATCCTTTTCCCTCCCAATGTCAAAGTCGCTCGACTTCTGACTAAGTGTTCCCGCCTGTGTCGCGTGTCTTCTAGCTTCCTTTTTCCGCCGTTGCGGCTCTCCAAGTCTTTTGGCTTCTAAAGTTCAAATCCGTCTGATTTCCGATTAAAGCATCTCTTTCCTGCGTGTCATTTGTCTGTGACTTGGGTTTCTTCCGCCGTTGCGGCTGGGAAAGCCCCTTGGTCTCCGATGTTACTTCCTTTCGATTGCCAACTTTAAGTTTTCCCGCCAGTGAGTTTCCTGTTGATCGCCGCAGGCTAGGTTTTTCAGACCTGTAGATGATGTGCCTCACCTTTTCCTTGTGGAATAGTCGTTTAATTGATAATATTTGCTGGTTTTTGAATGATGCTGGTCGATTGATGGCAGGCGATTTTAAGGAGATCGAGCGCTCTACCGTGGTGCTGAGAAAGACGGACCGTTTGGCAGGAATATAACTGAAACCCAAGGGAGCGCCAGGAGAACCAGGGGAGTAGAAGACAAAACCCGGAGCTATAACAGCGTGAGCCCAAGAAGTCATCAGTTACCAAGTGGTCCATGATTACATACAGACAAGGAATGTGAAGCGTTTGAGGAAATGAAAGATCATGCGTCTGGGGAAAACGAAACGCTCTGTAATTATAGTTTAAATATTTGAAAGTAGGATTGAGAGGGGGATTTTTCCCTGGAAAATTTTGTAAATGTTTGCTTGTAAGAGGAACTACTTCATTTTACAAAGGAAGCTGCAATTTTGCCTGTTGGAGAGAGTATAACATGGAATGCATCAAATGTAATTAAATGAGCAATGTTGAAGGGGAACTATTTTGTTTTCAGCTGTGTCTCCTCGACTGTGAGATTGTTCTAGTTTCTTGAACCTATGCTCTTGTTGAACGTCTTTCAGTAATTTTTGTGATGTTTTCTATTCTGAGTAATAAATGTTGTTCATAAATAAATCGACTATCTGGTTGTTTGAATATCTGTAATTGTTCATGTGTTTTGAAAGAAGTATCAGCTATTTGTAGCTCTTCATAGTACATGTACGAAATGTATTACTCATACAAAATGATAACCTTGCTCCCTAGGGATAGATTAGATAATTAAGTTATTTCTTGTTGTATGTGATTTGGCTGCTTGTGAGTCTAAGACAAGAGGTAAGAACCTGCGCATCACATTGTGGCAGCTCCTTGCATTCTGATCACCTTGCATTTAGTTAGGCACTTGCATATCATACATTAAGTCAAAAATACAAAAACTCGGTGAACCGGGCCGCAACCGATAAAACCTTTGTTTTTCGTTACCTTGACCTATGGTAGCCGGATTGCAAACCAGATGGATTCCCTACACCAAACAGTCAACGGGTTAGTTGGGAACGTTGATTGGGGAGAATCCCTTACTGTTTCTGCCTGCGAATTTCGGGTCCCCAACAGGTCCATGAAATCAAAACCTATCCCACAACTAGACCGATCAGGCAGAAATTGCGTCAAGTCCATCCTCGGAAGGCTGTGACTATCAAAGATGAAGTCAAATTTTTTTTGAAGGCAGGATTAATCAATCATGTACCCTTGATGGAATTAGTATCGAACATTGTTCCTATGAACAAAAAGTAGGGAACCATTAGCATCTGCATCGATTTCCGAGACCTGGAAAAAGCTTGTCCTAAGGACAATTTTTTGACTCCGCATATTGATCAGATTATCAACAACTGTTCCATAAGTTTCATCTTCTCATTCATGGATGGATTTTATGGCTACAATTAGATTGATATATGTCCCGCCGATCAGCATAAGATGGAATTTATATCCTCGTGGGGAAAATTTGCCTATAGGAAGTTACCCTTTGGTTTCAAGAATGCTAGAGCCACATTCCAACATGCCATGTTCTATACATTTCGCGACATTAAGAACATCATGGAGTTGTACCTTGATGACCTCCCTGCATATTCAAAGAAATGGGAAGACCATCCTTAACATCTTAGAGACATTTTCCTAAGATGTTTCCATTATAAAATAGAGTCGAATCAACACAAATATGTTTTTTTCATTAAGATGGGACGTCTCTTAGGATTCTTCATTTCTAAGGATGGAATCCAGATTGATCCACTAAAGATTGCTGCTATACTCACCCTACCTACCCCAAGCAACATCCTTGAACTCCAAAGTTTGCAATGGAAGCCAAACTTTCTTTGTCGTTTTGTTTATAACTTTGCCGATAAAACGCACGGTTATATGCGTCTCCTCAAGAAGGAAAATCCATTATTTTGGGATAACTGGGCCTAGTGAGCCTTTGATAATATTAATCACACTCTGACTTATGCACCTATGATACACCCCCTGAATTATTCAAAGTATTTTCTCTTATAGTTTCCTACCTTTGCTAGTACCATTGGAATGGTTCTATCCCAAGAGGATCAGAACGGCCAAGAACACATGATATACTACACCAGTAAGAATATTCTTGATTCTGAAACTCGATACTTGCATGTGGAGAAGTTAGCATTGGCTATGGTCATTGTTGTCTGAAAATTCCGTCATTACATCTTGCTTCGCACCACCACCATACTCGCAGAACAAAACCCTATGTACTACATCGTGACTCGTCAAGTGCTAGGGGGAAAATATTCCCATTGGATTGTCATCCCTCAGGTGTTTGTCCTTGAGTTTTCCAAAGACACTTCAAAGAAATCATTGGTCTTTGCAGAGTTGATGTGTGACCTTCCCTATGCTTTGATGGATTCTGAGCCTAGTGATTCATTCCTAGATGAATTTTTGTTCCTGATAAGCACTACCAACCCATGGTATGTGTTGGGTATATGTTATATTATTTTCATGTCTGTATGGAGGGGAGGTGCGCATGTCAGCACTGTAGCTCGACGATCCCAAAGGAACCTTATAGTTGTTTATAGATTTTATGGCTATTTATAGCTGTTTGTGGCTATTTTTAGAAGTTGTCTAAAAATATGTAACTTAATCACGGTTAAGGAATTGGAGTCTTTTTCTAATCCGGGTTAACAGATTAGGTATTTGTATGTTGCGGAGTACCTATATTTTGTATTGTGAGGATCTCATAATGTAATGAGAGAAAATAGGATATGTGGCTCCAAGGTTTTCTAGTTTTCCCGGTTAAGGGTTTCTCGGGTAAATCTTTGTGTTTAGGTTTGAATGATGTGTTGTGATCTCTATTTTGCTTAAATGAATATGTATTCTTTGCTTCTCTGCACAGGTTTAAAACTTACATTTGGTATCAGAGCTCGAGTTTGGCATCAAGGGGACACCTTTGCTGCTAAGGGTTCGACGCATTTGATAGATCTCGGGTCTGTGATAAACCTGGGTTCAGTGGGAGATTTGTAGTGTTGATTTGTCCATTGGAAGAGAATGGCAAGGAATTCAAGAATTGAGATCAAGAAATTTAACGGCTAGAATTTTGAGCTATGGAAGCTCAAAATAGAGGATCTTCTGGTAGATCAGGAATAGTGGATTGCTGTGGATCCGGGTACGAAACCCATTGCAACGTCACAAGAATATTGGGATAAATTAGAAAGAAGGGTGAGGAGTACAATACGATTAATCTTATCAGACTCTGTGTTGTTGAACGTATCTTTTGAAGATAGTGCAGTAAAGCTATGGGCAAAACTAGGGAGTTTGTATCAATCAAAATACCTTGTGAACAAGTTGTTTCCGCAAAAGAAGTTTTTTCACATCAGAATGGATGAGAATGAAACTGTAACAGAGCATTTGAATGTCTACAATACTCTGGTAAGTTAGAGAACCTCTGTTCGTATTAAAATGGCTGAAGAAGATAAATGTATTACATTATTGTGTTCTTTGTCGGATTCCCGGGACAACCTAATTGTTCCAATAGGTAGTTCTAGCCAGGTGACCTTAAAATTTGATGAAATTGTATCATCCATACTATCAGAATAGATGAGGCAAAAAACCTTGGATAATCATAGCATGTATTTCTTGTCTATGAGAGGTTTCCCCCAGGAGAGAAAAAAAAATAAAGGATATGGGGGGAGATCTAAATCTAAGGGTAGATCTAAATACCTAGGAAAAGGAATAAGGAAGTGTTGTAAATATAGTAAATATGGGCACTATAAAAAGGATTGCATATCTAAGAATGTTGAGAAAGAAAAGGGATATAAGGATACCCCTTCCATAGAGGTGAATAACTCCTTAGAAGAAGGAGGGGATGTGTACCTAGCTTCCATGGGTAATCCTTCAGAATGTAATACATGGCTGATTGACACAGGTGCGTCATGTCATATTACCCGTCATATGGAGTGGTTCTATGAATATGAAAAGTACAATGGAGGAGATGTGTAATTGGGAGATGATTCCCCAGACAGTATCATTGGACGTGGTAGAGTCAAGCTAAAACTGAAGGATGGAAGGATTAGAACTCTGCCTGCAGTGCTACACATTCCAAATCTAGCAAGAAACTTGATATCTGTCAGAAAGATGGATGTTGTAGGTGTAAAGATTGTGTGTGGAGATGGTGGTTGCAAAATGGTTCTAGGATCAATGGTATTGATGAGGGGAGTTCGGTATGGAACTGTGTACAAACAATTGGGAAAAACCATCATTGATGAATGTAAGAATTCTGTTGTGCTGGAGGAAGGAGGTAAAGATGACAAAACCCTGACTGCATCAGGAGGAAAGACAATGTTGTGGCATCAAAGAATGGGGCATATCGGAGAAAAGGGACTTTGAGAATTATAAGGTAAAGGTATGGTTGAAGGCATGACTAATTTCTATCTGGATTTTGATTTCTATGAACATTGCATATATGGAAAACAAAATCGAGTAAGATTTGCATCTCGTGCTACAAGAGTAAAGGGAATTCTAAAATTAATACATAGTGATGTGTTTGGACCTGTTCTTGTTCCATCATTAGGAAAATCTGTGTATTATGTTTCATTTATAGATGATTTCTCAAGGAACATATGGATTTATTTGCTTCGAAAGAAAACTGAAGTATTTGCCAAGTTTAAAGAATTTAAGGCTCTTGTAGAAAATCAGTTAGAAAAGAAAATAAAGGTGTTGAGGACAGATAATGGTGGAGAGTTCTATGGGAATGAATTCGAGGAATTTTGTAAGAAGTGTGGAATAGCAAGGCAAAATACTACTCCACACACACCTCAATAGAATGGATTTGTTGAGAGGATGAATAGGATGTTGATGGAAAAGGCAAGGAGCATGCTAAGCAGTGATGGGATAGGACAAGAATTCTGGGCAGAAGCAGTGGAGATAGCATGTTACTTGGTAAAATGATCACCAACATCAGCATTGATTGATAAAACTCCACAAGAGGTATAGACTGGTAAGAAACCCTCTATTAAGCATCTGAAAGTTTTTGGTTGTGATGCTTATGTACATGTTCCAAAGGAGAAAAGGAGAAAGTTGGATAACAAAGCTGAAAAGTGTATCTTTATTGGCTATAAAGATGGTATGAAAGGGTATACGATTTGGAATACTATAACTAAGAAGACTATTTACAATCGAGATGTTGTGTTTCAAGAGGTCAAAGAAGTCCCTAGACAGGAAGAGAATCTAATGGAAAAGGAACCAGAGAAAATAGAGTTTAAGTTAGAAGGTGAAGAATTTGAATCAATAGAAGAAGCAAAATCAGAAGAAGAAGAACCTCATACTCTAGTTTTGAGGAGATCATCTCGAGAAATAAGGCAACGAGAAAGGTGTTCCCCTTCTGATTTTCTCTCTCATTTTTCTATGTCTATTAGTGATGATGATCCTAGAAATGTGAAGGAAGCTACTAATTCAGAGGATAATGATCTCTGGAAAAAGGCCATGGATGAAGAAATGGATTCTTTGGACAAAAATGAAGCTTGGAAGCTAGTCCAGTTACCAGTTGGGAGAAAATGGCTTTTTAAAAAGAAGTTGAATGTAGAACGTAAAGTGGATAAGTATAAAGCCCGCTTGGTAGCAAAGGGATATTCTCAGGTAGAGAGGATTGATTTTGGTGAAATATTTTCTCTAGTTGCAAAATTAACTTTTATTATATTTCTTCTTTCTATTGTTGTTGCTTTTGATCTTAAAGTAGAGCAGATGGATGTGAAGACAACATTCTTACATGGGGATCTGGAAGAAGAAATAAACATGAAACAACCAGAAGGGTTCCTAGTAAAGGGAAAGAATGAGTTGGTATGTAAAATAAAGAAGTCCCTTTATGGTCTAAAGCAATCTCCAAGGATGTGGTACCAAAAGTTTGACACATACATACTAGGATTGGGGTTTGTGAGAAGCAAAGCTGATAACTATGTATATTCCAAATAGGTTGATGATCACTTCATTAACATAGTTCTGTATGTTGATGACATGTTGTTGTTTGGAAACAACATATATGTTATAAAAGAGGTGAAGTCTCAACTATCCTCCAAGTTTGATGTGAAAGATATCAGCGCTGCAAACTTCATTCTGGGAATGGAGATAAGAATAGATCGTGAAAACAAAATGATCACTTTAAATCAAAGAAAATATGTTGAGACGGTACTACAGAGATTTAACATGTAGGAAAGTAAGCCACTCAAGGTTCCTATTCCTGTAGGTGTAAAGTTATCTGTAGAGCAGTGTCCCAAGATACAGGAAGAAGAAGAAGACATGTCACAGGTTCCATATGCCAGTGTAGTTGGTAGTTTGATGTATGCAATGGTCTGTACAAGACCAGACATTGGTCAAGTAGTGTGAATTTTGAGTAGATATATGTCAAAACTAGGAAAGGAGCATTGGACAGCTGTAAAGAGGGTCTTCAGATATTTGCGTGGCACCACAGATTATGCAATCTTCTACCAAGGAAGGCCTGGACCAGATAGAGTAATAAATGTAAATGGATTTGTTGATGCAGACTGGCATGGAGACCTTGATCATAGAATATCTACAAGTGGGTATGTTTAACCTATTTGGAGGAGCTATCCGTTGGATGAGCAAGAGACAAGCTGTAGTTGCACTCTCAACTACAGAAGCTGAGTACAAGGAAGCCACTCATGCAAGCAAAGAAGCTGTGTGGTTGCAAAGATTGTGTTTAGGTATTGGCTTTGTACAGAAAGGTGTAAGGTTAGAATGTGATAGCCAAAGTGAAATCTTCATGGCAAAGAACCCTGCTTATCATGCTAAGACAAAGCATATTGATGTGCAATATCACTTTGTGAGAGATATGGTTGAAGAAAAGAAGGTGCTGCTAGAGAAGGTTGACACAGTGAAAAATGTTGCAGACTCATTAACAAAGTATGTTAGTACATAGAAGTTCTCTTGGTGTACAGAATCTATGGGCATTGATGCCCTGAACCTGTGACTGTATGAGTACATGACTCATTGCTATGCAAAGGAAACAACAACTGGGCGAATGTTGGGTATATGTTATATTCTTCGCATGTGCATATGGAGGGGAGGTGCACATGTCAGCGCTGCAGCTCGACAATCCCAAAGGAACCTAGATATTTGAAGATTTTATGGCTATTTATAGTTGTTTGTGGCTATTTTCAGAAGTTGTCTAAAAATATGTAACTTAATCCCGGTTAAGGGATTGGAGTCTTTTTCTAATCCAGGTTAACGGATTAGGGTATTTGGATGTTGTGGAATACCTATATTTTGTATTGTGAGGATCTTATAATGTAATGAAGAGAAAATAGGAGGTGTGGCTCCAAGGTTTTCTAGTTTTCGCGGTTAAGCGTTTCCAAGGTAAATCTCTGTGTTTATGTGTGAATGATGTGTTGTGATCTCTATTTTGATTAAAAGAATATGTATGCTTTGCTTCTCTACATAGGTTTAAAACTTACAGTATGGATATTTAATCATTTAACTCTAGACATAGATATTTCAGCCCAAGCTATCTCATGATTATCGTCATCGTATCCGTCAGCATGCAAAATATTACCTTATCCTAAATGATACATTGTACATGCATGGTATAGATTCCATTCTTTGACGATGCCTCACCCATGAGGAGGTTGAATAGGTTCTCAATGACTGGCACTCTGGAGCATGTGGCAGTCATCCTTTTGGGATGGATACAGCCAAGAAAATCCTTCACGCTGGCTATTTTTGGCCCTCAATATTCAAAGATTGTCATGAGGCTATTAAGAAATGCACACCCTGCCAACATTTCTATCCAAAAAAGCTCACCCACCCTACTTCGTTACAATCTATCATTGTTGTTGGCCCTTTTTCCAAATGGGGGATAGATTTTATACATTGTAATCCTACCTCATCCTGGGGGTATGGTTACATCATAGTAGCCGTGGATTATTTCACTAAATGGGCTGAGGCTATGCCTACATATGTAGAGGATGGTAAGACATCCACCCTCTTCCTTTTCAATCATGTAATAGCTAGGTTTGGATTTCCACATTCCATAGTCACTAATCATAGATCATGTTTCTGGAATCAGATGATGGCAGAGTTAAGTGCTAAGTTGGTTTTTTTCCATGAAAACTCAATTCCCTATTACCTGTAGGCTAATGGTTAGGTCGAGGCCATCAACAAAGTATTGAAAACTATGCTACATCAGATGGTTGGAGATCATAAATATAACTGCCACTAGACTCTCTTTTCTGCTCTTTGGCCTTATAGAAATTAAGTAAAAACATCGACTGGTTTTACACCCTTCCAGTTAGTAGAAGGACCAGAAGCTGTCCTACCTATTCACTGTCAGATTCCATCTTTGAAACTTGTCATTGAACTTCTCCCCAATAATTCCACCAAGGAAGAAAGATTTTTATACCTAAACAATCTTGATGAAACTAGATGAGATGTTTCCTTAGTCAATGAGGCACATAAGAAACACGTGAAGGCACAATATCAAAAATATGTCTAACCTCATGTTTTTAATGAAGGTGACCTAGTTCTAACCTATGATCAGAAACATGATAAACTAGGAAAAGGGAAGTTTGAATCAATATGGTACGATCCTTTTATCATTTCCAAGGTTTTAGAGAAACGGGCCTATGATATCGTGGATTATGATAGAATCCCCTTCGGGTAACATCATAATGGGTTGTACCTGAAAAGTTACTATGCTTAGATCACTCGTGTATGGTACCTTGTATATATGTACATTGTTGACTTTTAGTGTGTTTTAGTATTTCAATATGGTTTTGAGTTTAGTGTCCCAGATTATTTATACCATGTTTTGGTTATGTAGATCAGAATGCCTTTTATGGCTTCATTGATGGTGCTTTCCGTCATACCCTGAACCATGCTTCAGCTGCTTTGGTTTTGTATTCCCCTACACATAATCTAGTCAGTTCAAAAGCGGTTTGTATTGGTCCAGCTACCAACAACATCGCCGAGTATCAGGCAGTAATAGTTCTATTGACTGAATCTGCATCTTGGGACATTCATGATTTGGTAGTATTCATGGATTGACAGTTAGCGGTTTGTCATCTGAACCAGGTATATACCATCAGAAATCTCGTACTACTTTGTCTCTTTTGGAGGGTGCATTTATTGGAAAGGCCATTTGAATTTATTACTTGCAGGCATATCCTAGGGCAGACAATGCAATTGCTGATTCATTGGTAAACTATATCGTCGATTGGTATATTGCTCATTCATAACTTGAAAATAAAACATGGTTCATCATATTGCAAATAAACATTAATAACACACAAAACTCATATAAACACATTTTCCATTTGACACATATAAACACCAGTAACAAAGTCTATATATATATATATATATGTGTGTGTGTGTGTATATACATATACATACATATAT
>LPNX010497758.1:56154-125875 GCA_001517045.1 Pseudotsuga menziesii
TATACATACACACACACACACACACACACACATATATATACATACATACATACATACATACATACATACACACACACACACACACACACACACATATATATATATATATATATAATGTTTTTACAAAAATGGTTACGAGGCCTCATCTGAAGCATGATGTCTTTAAGGAAAATACAACATCATGTAAAATCCTGAAGCTATCTCTGCTTTCAGTAATATATGATGCAGGACACCATCTAGTGATGATCATGATAACACATGACCTCCCGTACTACTCTATGTAGTAGCTTGATAAAACGTCCTGGCACTCCTACAGTGTACCTTAGGTACCTCATAGAAAGGTCAACAATATCTACATCTGGAACATCCAGGGTTAACCTCTCTAGGTTCTCCTGTAACTCTCCCCGCCGGTCATCACCTTGGTGAAAAAACTGAGCTCCCTCTCTCCTGTCCATTGGGGATGACCCCCCAGGTTGTGGAGCACCAACATCTGCATGAGAAAATTTAGGTCTTGTTACTGCTCATAAAAAACATAAAAACATGAAAATACAAAAACAAAATCAACATTTTAGAGTCTTGTTTCTTACCGATGTCACCCCACTGTGCACCAGGTGGAATTGGTAGATCAAGGTCACCCCTCAATTCAGTACCTGCATATGCGTAATCCTCAATCATGAGGACCTGATCCTCCAACCAGCGGAAAAATCTAGCATCATACTTCACTTTGACTTTGTTGCCTCCTGTACGAGCCATAAGTTCTACCCACATCAACATATGGGGTTCTCTGGGCCTCAACTCTGTAAAGATCACTTGGGGCCTGATGTGGGGCACCTGCTTGAAAAAGAAACAAGCTAAGATAGATCCATAGATGAACTGTTTCAAATCCCCTTACCGAAATTTAGTTACCTGGTCCTTGAAGACAAAAAGCAGTGCGTCTTCCTAGTTGAGGACAGTGGGTGCCATAGCTTCTATGGTATACAGTAAATGCACTCTGGATGCTTGGTGAGTCGCTTGGCTTCTTGCCAGCCTCTACATAGTAAAAAGAAAAGTGTAGAGTGCATCATCCACCACTGCCTTTATGGGGATCCTTTTCACCGACATCCTAGTACCAGGCACACAATGACAATTTATCAGCTTTTGGGTGGTGACATCCCCTCCTCAGGAACCAGTCAATGAAACTTGAGCACCCCGTCTAGATAATCCTGTCAGGATGTAGATGTCCTCTACCTCTATAGTCAGTACATGGGCTCCCACCTCAAAGTACTGTTGTTCAGGGCTCTATGTGCAAAGGAAATGCTCTAGTAGGTGCTTGTGGGATATCATACTCAGAGTGTGGAAAAAATTCAAGAGGCCACAACCTCTCAAAGAAGCAATGCACCTCGCATTTCCCTCATCTAGGGAATCATCATTGTCATGTTGTCATTCTTTCCATATAACCTTTTTTGACCAGATAAAACCTACCCAAACCAATAAATGGGCTAGTTCGAACCACATTTAATCATCAAAATAATCAATAAACTTTTCTTTTGGCTTGCCCATTTAATTTTCCATCCTCATGGTTGGCACCGCCTATCCTTCATTTACACAGAGCGGTGGCACTACCTGAGTGAAGCTGATCAAAGGTTGTTTTCAGCGGGCACTGCCTATCTCGTAAGGGGTAGGAGCAGTGCCCGTATTTTATATTTAGGGCTTGCTCAAAGACCTCTAAAATCCTAGCCAAAGAAAAAATGGAAATGATAAAGTGAAAGAATAAGGTTCTAGCATCTACGTGGCTCTGACAGTACTCAAAATGGACGGTGGATGCTCCTGTAATATCCGACTGAATATCTAGCTCCAAAATTCTCCTAAATGCTCTAACAAATTGGTAAATAGTAAAATTACTTGTTTTTACTATCCAAATTGGCTTTTAAATATATTTTTAGGATTTTTTACATTATTATTAATATTTTAAAATCATTTTGATATGAAAAATTACCTTTAATATAGTTTATAAAGTCATTTATTCGAGTGTTCAGGAGATTAATGGACTTTTTAAAGGCTTGTAGGGATGAAAAGATAAATAATAATATCTATGGAGGAGTTTGTTTTTGAATTTTTCGGACTTCCAAAAAACAGAAAAATTCCTTGAGCATTTGTTTCGACACTTTGCTCATGCTCTTAGAACTCAGTATCAAAGTTCTGAGTCTTTTTTCGATTCTTTTTGGACTCGTAAAAACTTCTCGTCGTGAAAATAAACCTAATGGATTCTGCTTTAAACTCTTTTTGGACTCCCTAAATATTAAAATATTGTCGAGTACTTGTCTTCTTCATACTCATAAAAGTATTTGAAGAGTTGGCTCTATGATGGTAGGTTATCTCTTTTTCGGTTCGGACAGACTATTTATGAAAAACGAACACTCCAGCCAATCATGACTGGAAAAGTTCTCTTGGGTATTATTTTATACTTTTTCGTGACCTGGAGACTAAATCATACGAAAAAGGATCCTCTAGAGTCTTCTGATGTCTTTGTTTAGACTCTCTAAACATGAACGATACTAAGTTTTCTTTCATTGGACTCGTTAAAATAAACATTGAGAGACCCGTTCAGGGAACGAACCCCTCCTTTCTCAGGTTTGTAAAATGTATGAGAATGGACTTGTCTTTGGATGAGCTAAAACGAGTGTTTGTTACCCTCGTTGGACTCATAAAAAAAAAGCACTCATCAATCATGATGGGGGATTTATGGGAAGAGAATCAATTCATTTTACAAATAAATGACAGTTGTTTGTCACCTTTGAACATGGCAGTTGTCTTCATATCATTCAGTCAATTGGGTATTCAGCTGACTTGCAAGTCGATCCACTTTCACGAGTCATGTCACTCCTTTCAATGTTTCAAAAGAATGCATTGTCCATTGTTGTATTGAGGATCTTATAATGTAATGAAGAGAAAATAGGAGGCGTGTCTCCAAGGTTTTCTGGTTTTCTCGGTTAAGGGTTTCCAAGGTAAATCTCTGTGTTTATGTGTGAATGATGTGTTGTGATCTCTATTTTGCTTAAAAAAACATGTATGCTTTGCTTCTCTACATAGGTTTAAAACTTACAGTATGGATATTTATCATTTATCTCTAGACACAGAGATTTCAGCCCAAGCTATCTCGTGATGATTGTCATTGTATCCGTCAGCATGAAAAATATTACCTTATCCTGAATGATACATTGTACATGCATGGTATAGATTCCATTCTTCGATGATGCCTCACCCATGAGGAGGTTGAATAGGTTCTCAATGACTGGGACTCTGGAGCATGTGGCGGTCATCCTTTTGGGATGGATACAGCCCATAAAATCCTTCACACTGCCTATTTTTGGCCCTCAATATTCAAAGATTGTCATGAGGATGTTAAGAAATTCCCACCTTGCCAACATTTCTATCCAAAAAAGCGCACCCACCCTACTCCATTACAATCTATCATTATTGTTGGCCCTTTTTCCAAATGGGGGATATATTTTATGCATTGTAATCCTACCTCAGCCTGGGGGTATGGTTACATCATAGTAGTCGTGGATTATTTCACTAAATGGGCTGAGGCTATGCCTACATATGCAGAGGATGGTAATACTTCCACCCTCTTCCTTTTCAATCATGTAATATCTAGGTTTGGATTTCCACATTCCATAGTCACTGATCACAGATCACGTTTCTGGAATTAGGTGATGGCAGAGTTAAGTGCTAAGTTGGTTTTTTTCCATGAAAACTCAACTCCCTATTACCTGTAGGATAATGGTTAGGTCGAGGCCATCAACAAAGTCTTGAAAACTATGCTACATCAGATGGTTGGAGATCATAAATCTAACTGCCACTAGACTCTATTTTCTGCTCTTTGGCCTTATAGAAATTCAGTAAAAACATCGACTGGTTTTACACCCTTCCAGTTAGTAGAAGGACTAGAAGCTGTCCTACCTATTCACTGTCAGATTCCATCTTTGAAACTTGTCGTTGAACTTCTCCCCAATAATTCCACCAAGGAAGAAATATTTTTATACCTAAACAATCTTGATGAAACTAGATGAGACATTGCCTTAGTCAATGAGGCACATAAGAAACACATGAAGGCACAGTATGAAAAATCTGTCTAACCTCATGTTTTTAAGGAAGGTGACCTAGTTCTAACCTATGATTAGAAACATGATAAACTAGGAAAAGGGAAGTTTGAATCAATATGGTATGCTCCTTTTATCATTTCCAAGGTTTTAGAGAAATTGGCCTATGATATCATGGATTATGATAGAATCCCCTTCGAGCAACCTCACAATGGATTGTACCTGAAAAGGTACTATGCTTAGATTACTCGTGTATGGTACCTTGAATATATGTACATTGTTGAATTTCAGTGTGTTTTAGTATTTCAATATGGTTTTGAGTTTAGTGTCCCAGACTGTTTATACCATGTTTTTGTTATGTAGATTAGATGGCCTTTTATGGCTTCGCTGATGGTGCTTGCCGTCATACACTGAACCTTGCTTTAGCTTCTTTAGTTATGTATTCCCCTACAGATAATCTAGTCAGTTCAGGAGTGGTTTTTATTGGTCGAGCTACTAACAACATCGCCGAGTATCAGGCAGTAATAGTTCTATTGACTGAATCTGCATCTCGAGACATTCGTGATTTGGTAGTATTCATGGACTCATAGTTAGTGGTTTGTCATCTGAACCAGGTATATACCATTAGAAGTCTCGTACTACTTTGTCTCTTTTGGAGGGTGCATCTATTGGAAAGGTCATTTGAAGTTATTACTTGCAGGCATATCCTAGGGCAGACAATGCAATTGTTGATTTATTGGAAAACTATATCCTAGATTGGTATATTTCTCATTCATAACTTCAAAATAAAACATGGTTCATCATATTGTAAATAAACATTAATAACACACAAAATTCATGTAAACACATTTTCCATTTGAGACCTATAAACACCAGTAACAAAGTCTGTATATATATATACATACATACATATATACATATACATATACATATACATATACATATACATATACATATACATATACATATACATATACATATACATATACATATACATATACATNTACAACATCATACAAAATCCTGAAGCTATCTCAGCTTTCAGTAATATATGATGCATATCACCATCTAGTGATGATCATGATAACACATGACCTCCCGTACTAATCTACGTCGCAGCTGGCTAAAACAGCCTGGCACTCCCGCAGTGTACCTCTGGTACCTGATCGAAAGGTCAATAATATCTACATATGGAATATCCAGGGTTAACCTCTCCAGGTTCTCCTCTAACTCTCCCAGCTGGTCATCACCTTAGTGAACAAACTGGGCTCCCTCTCTCCTATCTATTGGGGATGACCCCCCAAGTCGTGCAGCACCAACATCTGCATGAGAAAATGTAGGTCTTGTTACTGCTTATAAAAAACATAAAAACATGAAAATACAAAAACAAAATCAACATTTTAGAGTCTTGTTTCTTGCTGATGTCTCCCCACTATGCACCAGGTGGAATTGGTATATCAAGGTTACCGCTCAATTCAGTACTTGCATATGCATAATCCTCAATCATGAGGACCAACCAGCGAAAAAATCTAGCATCATACTTCACTTTGAATTTGTCGCCTCCTGTATGAGCCATAAGTTCTACCCACATCAACATATGGGGGTATCTAGGCCTCAACTCTGTAAAGATCACTTGGGGCCTCATGTGGGGCACCTGCTTGAAAAATAAACAAGCTAAGACAGATCCATAGATGAACTGTTTCAATTCCCCTTGCTGAAATTTAGTTAGCTGGTCCTTGAAGACAAAAAGTAGTGCATCTTCCTAGTTGAGGACAGTGGGTGCCATAGCTTCTATGGCATATAGTAAATGCACTCTGGATGCTTGGTGAAGCCCTTGGCTTCTTGCCAGCCTCTACATAGTAAAAATAAAAGTGCATAGTGGATCATCCACCACTTCCTTTATGGGGATCCTTTTTGTCGACATCCTAGTACCAGGCACACAGTGACAGTTTATCAGCTCTTGGGTGGTCACATCCCCTCCTCAGGAACTAGTCAATGGAACTTGAGCACACCGTCTAGACAATCCTATCAGGAAGTAGATGTCCTCTACCTCTAAATTCAGTACATGGGCTCCCACCTCAAAGTAATGTTGTTCAAGGCTGTATGTGCACAGGAAATGCTCTAGTAGGTGCTCATGGGATATCATACTTAGAGTGTGGAAAAAATTCAAGAGTCCACAACCTCTCAAAGCAGCAATGCACCCCGAATTTCCCTCAGCCAGGGCATCGTCATTGTAATGTTGTCATTCTTTCCATATAACCATTTTTGACTGGATAAAAACTACCAAAACCAATAAATGGGCTAGTTAGAACCACATTTAATCATCAAAATAATCAATAAACTTTTCTTTTGGCTTGCTTATTTAATTTTCCATCCTCATGGATGGCACTGCCTATCCTTCATTTACATAGAGCGGTGGCACTGCCTTAGTGAAACTGATCAAAGGTTGCTTTCAGCAGGCACTACCTATCTCGTAAGGGGCAGGAGCGGTGCCCGTATTTTAGATTTAGGGCTTGCTCAAAGACCTCTAAAATCCTAGCCAAAGAAAAAATGGAAATGATAAAGTGAAAGAGTAAGGTTCTAGCATCTACCTAGCTCTGACAGTACTCGAAATGGACAGTGGATGCTCATGTAATATCCGGCTGAATATCTGGCTCCAAAAGTCTCCTAAATGCTGTCACAAATTGGTAAATAGTAAAATTACTTGATTTTACTATTCAAATTGGCTTTTTAAATATATTTTTAGGATTTTTTACATTATTATTAATATTTTGAAATCATTTTGATATGAAAAATTACCTTTAATATAGTTTATAAAGTCATCTATTCGAGTGTTCAGGAGATTAATGGACTTTTAAAAGTCTTGCAGGGATGAAAAGATAAATAATAATATCTATGGAGGAGTTTGTTTTTGAATTTTTCAGACTTCCAAAAAATGGAAAATGTCCTTGAGCATTTGTTTCGACACTTTGGTCACGCTCGTAGAACTCAGTATCAAAGTTCTAAGTCTTTTTTTGATTCTTTTCGGACTTGTATAAAATTCTCGTCATGAAAATAAACCTAGTGGAGTCTCCTTTAAACTCTTTTTGGACTCCCTAAATATTAAAAGATTGTCAAGTACTTGTCTTCGTCATAGTCATAAAAGTATTTGAAGAGTTGTCTCTACGACGGTAGGTTATCTCTTTTTCGGTTCAAACAGACTATTTATGAAAAATGAACACTCTAGCCAATCATGACTGGAAGAGTTCTCTTGGGTATTATTTTATACTTTTTCAGGACCTGGAGACTAAATCATATGAAAAAGGACCCTCTGGAGTCTTCTTATGTCTTTGTTCAGACTCTCTAAACATGAACGATACTGAGTTTTCTTTCATTGGACTCGTTAAAATAAACATTGGGAGACCTGTTCAGGGAATGAACCCCTCCTTTCTCAGGTTTGTAAAATGTATGAGAATGGACTTGTCTTTAGATGAGCTAAAACGAGTGTTTGTTACCCTCCTTGGACTCATAAAAAATAAAATAGGCACTCATCAATCATGATGGGGGAATTATGGGAAGGGAATCAGTTCATTTTGCAAATAAATCGCAGTTGTTTGTCACCTTTGAACATGGCAGCTGTCTTCATATCATTCAGTAAATTGGGTATTCAGCTAACTTGCAAGTTGATCCACTTTCATGAGTCATGTCACTCCTTTCACTCTTTCAAAAGAATGCATTGTCCATTGTCATATAGTGTGTCCTTCTGGTTAAGTCATGATTCCAACTCTTTTGTCATGTCGCTCGATGTTAAAAGGGAGTAAGAATTTTACCTCTATAGTTAAAATAGCCTTTGTGTCAGTACTTTTGAGTAAGTCCCATGGTTATATTATCTACAACATTCCAGAACATTGTTCCAAGTTTCGTGTCGTGGATGTGAGATTCTTCATGGCCCTCCTTCGACGAGACTATTCTTGTCAGCATCAGCTCATCATTTGGGAAATAGTCTTAGAAACAAGTTTATTACCTTGAGATATGTATGCCTCAATGATAGATTCTCTCTCTCTTGACAAAGTTTCACATCATTGACCTTTGGTCGACAAATTCACTGGTTGTTTGACATAAAAACATCTATTCACACTCAATAGATTGTACTAGAGTACCTTGGGAATCATTGACATTAATGGTGATCTCCCTCACACTTGTTAACGGTTCAAATCATTAACCAATAATCAAGTGGTTTCTACCATGTTCGAATTCAAATCATTGTAATTGCATGGATAGAATCATACTTTGTGGAAGACGAGATGAAGATTCTAGTGTTTGTTTGAAAGCACTCATAGCTTTCTCCCTAGGTTGCAATGGAGTATATTGTATGAGGTACCAGCATGGATCCACATTTTTATGGTCATGGCTATGCTAAAATTTACATCTGTATGACATTTAACTACATTGTATGTCTAGTAGCTATGTCCGAGTTTGAGTCCTCTATCAAATGGATCTACACTGTATTCTAGTAGCCATGTTCATTATTC
This sequence comes from Pseudotsuga menziesii, assembly GCA_001517045.1. Taxonomy (NCBI): domain Eukaryota; kingdom Viridiplantae; phylum Streptophyta; class Pinopsida; order Pinales; family Pinaceae; genus Pseudotsuga; species Pseudotsuga menziesii. The sequence goes on from LPNX010497758.1 coordinate 64,748, forward strand.
TCTGCCATGGATATTCCTTGTATTGATATGTAACCATGGTGAAGGCACATTTTCTCATGAGTCAAAATTATTGATGTATTGTAGATTCATGGTTGATGTTTATCTCCAATCAAGCTGATTCTTGCCTCGAAAGTGAAAACTTGCTCTATCTAAGCTCTCACCTATTGTATCCCTCTAGCATCATGCTTTGGGTGGCATTCTATTACACCCAAATATTGTCATCAACATGTGATAATATCCTAAACATATATGGTTTCCCTCATTCCCAAATCTTGAAGTGAAATCCCTAATCCAAATGTGAAACTTGCACATAAAAATCTACCACTGCTTCTACCTTTGAGCTTAGGAGCGGTACCTTCTTTAGCACTGCCTAAGTAGTGTTGAAGACATGTGTTGGCACCTCCTTTTTTCTTTGTTTGAAGAGTGGTTCTACCCTAGCACCACTCTATCATCAAGGAGCAGGAGCGGTTCCCTTGGTAAAAAGTGAAAAAGAGATCCTTCACGAAGCTTCTACATCAAAAGCTTCGTGGAATACCTTATCCATATTCACCTGGGTCAGTTGATATTGAGATCCATGCTTTGGGGATATCATGTCCACCTCACTCACCAAAATATCAACCATCTCTATCCATTTGAGGCCTATAAAAGTAGGCTCATACCCCATGGTTGAGAGAAAGCAAAGTCATGCTGCCATTTTGGCATTATGGCTTGATTCATTAAGAGTGAGCATAGAGGAGCAAGTTGGAGCTATTGGGGATAAGATATCGGTTTTGTGGAGGAGTACATCAACACTAAAAGGAAGGTTGTAAAATATTTCATTATTTATCAATGCAAAGTTGTTTTTCTTCCCATATACTTGTTATGTGTAATCTTTTATTATCGGATTTCCTCACCGATAAAGATCTATAGATGATGTTATGGTACTTTTTGTCTTTTTGGTTTTGATGTGTTTATGTAGGTATTTTCTTGGAGATATTTCACCATAGGTGAAGAGAAACATCATTCCATTGAAGATTGCATTCCAGATGTATGTAGCTTATAGGAGAAGTTGCACAACCTTGTTGTGAACTATTTGTTCTGGATCTGAACCATTTAGACTAGAGGAACAACTTCTGTCTATAGAAGGTGTAATGGAATTCCTAACAACAATGAGAACATAACAAGAAGGACCATCAAATAAAGAAGCGACATTTAAAGCTTCAAAAGAGCCAAAGAAGTATGAAGCGTTATCAAATAACCGATTAGATAGCCTAGATGATGAAGAAGCTCTTTTCATCAAGAAACTTGAGAGAGGTACTGGAAATCACAAAGGAAATCTACCCTTGAAATGATTTAAATTTGGAAGAATTGGAAATTTTTCCATTAAGTGTCATTACCCAAAACAAGAGGATAGTGGCGATAAAGAACCTTTCTGTCATAAGAAATATCAAAAGAGTAAGACCATGCGTTATAGTTGATTTCACCACACTAGGTAGATCACACATTTATGGCATTCCCTGTCCCGATGCAAAATCCTTTGGACCCCATGGGCTTATATTATAATTTGATGTTCGAAGATCATCCCCAGAAATAGCCTATTTATACCTATACATGAGTTTTAAAGCAATACCCATGTGTATACGCATATTTTGACCTCAAACCCACGTACATCAGGATGCGTGCAAAATGACAAATATTTTTGGAGTTGTCCTCATTTGAGTCCAAATAAATTTTCTCTTGGCATTCCAAATTCCTTGAGAATGCTCAAATTTGACCCTCCATTACCTCTTTGGAGTGCTATACAAGGAACCCCTTGGATACATTGAAGGAGGAGAAATCGAAGAGTAAGGAAACTATAGTCCATTATTGCCTTAGCTTTTCTTGTACTTGAGTTTGCATTCCTTTGTCCCTTGGAGCACATGGTGTTCTTCCCAATATTTCCTTTTCTTTGTGAGCTTTCTATAGAGAGATGGAGGATCGAAGTGGTGGAGGACTAGGTGGAGGACTCAGTTTCTCCGGTTCGCAAAAGTGCCGACAGAGTTTGTCACTATTGTATCTTTGATTTATTAATAGAAATATATTTTCCTGTCCAATTCATGTGCATTTTGAATATGAATATTGAATCCATGGATGTATTTAATTGCTTATACATGTTTGATTATATATGATAGATTATTTCTAAAACATTTATATGTATCATGCTTTTTTTTTAGAGATAAAATTATAATTTCAATTGCATTGGAAAAGCTCAACATGGATCTATTTCAACCATTAAGAACAAGGTATTATTCTATATCCCTTAGTGTTATATTTACTTACTGCTCTTGTGTATTGGGAAATATTGATTTATGGTGTCATACTATCTGTTACGGTACCCCCAAGCTTTAGGAAGTTTCTCTCCGTAACAGAATTGGAAACTCTATTGGGGAGGTTCCTAGTTCTTTTTTCTTTGGGGATTGGGTATATAATGTGCTCGAATCGTTCTTTACTTTTGTGTTTCTATGTCGGGTTTGGAGGTATGTTTTCCCAGTAGTATCTTGTAGGAGTAATTTTGTCTTGGCTTATCATTTTTACCTCTTTTTATTCCTGTACACGAGTATTTTCATTACAACCGTGTATACACACGATTTTCTCTTGAATTCCCACATATGTACGCAGGTTTACTGCATACACTCATTTATGCTTTTGTTTTGAGCTTTATTTTGGATATTGACTGTTGCTAGGTGAGTTTTGATGATTGTTGATTCTTCTTGGGTGATGTTGGTGTCTATATACAGCCTCTATTTGTGACCGGAGACCCCTTTTGATTTACTTTTAATTAGGTTTTGTTCTTGTCATTTATTTTTTCCTTTCTATTTTTGGATTAGTGCATTAGGTCTCTTTTATCTTGGTGCCTTGCTTGGATGATTTTTGTGGTTGGTTGTAGGGTTTGAGAGTTGTAGGATCTATTAGTGCTTTTTATATCTCATTTATTTCAAAACATACAAAAATATTTTGTGTTTGCATACTAATCAATTTTTGCATCTTTGCATTCGCATGGTACTTGAATTAGGTATTTCTTACTGAATTATAGTCAGGTGTTCATTTAGGAATGATTGTATTCTCATTTGAAGGAAAAAACTTGCATCTCATGTAGTGGAATACCTTGTTTTTCATTCTACAAAGATTGCACTTGGCATTGCTTGTTAGGTGTGCACTTTTATTTCACCGTTGAGTCTCAATATCATTAGTTTCATGGTCATTTCCCTTTGAGTAATTACAACCATTAAAATCTAATTAAAATGAACTACACATTTTTCTTTTATAGGTTTAACCAACAAGATTAGGATTTAGAGTCTTGGAATAGTTCATTGTAAGCAATTCTCCAAGACTACTAAACACAAACAATTAGGAGTCTGTCCAAGTGAGAGTGAGAAATCCTTGGTATAATTAGTGTTTCTTAGGAATCTCCTCTTACATAAGAGTCAAGCATGAGGTAGCGTGCACGATTTTGATTGGGATATCCATTGGTCACTTTTGTGAGCATCGAATATATCTCCAGGATCGTATTCGTATCTAGGGTATCTTTAGAGAGTTTCAATATTTGCTACCCTTCCCATACGATTGATCCTTCCTGCAACTGTCTGCCTTAGCATTGGTTATATTGGGCTGACCTTAGTTACCTTACCTAGGTATCACAGGGGGTACTTGCAGAGCTTATTCTATAGGTGTCCTGGCCAGGTAGGGGTCCGACAACACAATCTCTTTATGCATTGAAGCTGAGGGCCACTATAATTGGTTACGAACCTATTATTGTAGTGGATGGGAGTCTCAAGCCTCTCCTAGGAGAGGCATACCTGCTACATTTGGGAGCTCACATATCCTTCCCTTGGTTTGCTTGTTTTTGGCTATAGATTTTATTAAGAGTGTGCTCTGTGTATGCTATATTGCATAGGGTTGCGTAGTTAGATTGAGTCTTTTGATTTTGTTGAGTCATAGTGAATCTGGGTTTGACACTCTACTTTTCTCATCGTTTAGAAGTAATTTCACATTCTACATCTCCTCCTCCTTTGGGAGAGAGAACCAGACAGTATAGGCAGACTAACTGTCACTTTGATTCACACACAATGAGTGACCATGAGCCTGAGATCACATAGATCCCTTATATTCCACCTCCCATATGGGAGGTTGAACCTTCAAGCACATATGGGACTCTGATAGGGTCCGACCCTTCTATGGCTGGGACATCACTTGATGATCGATCACAATTCCTGGGCTAGATGAACACAAACCACCAATATTGTTCACGTAGTCTGAACCATGAGACTCACCATGAACCCAGTATCACTAGCACCATAAGGTATGGCATGCTAGACCTTCTCAAGACTGGTCTAATGCCCAACGTCGGATCGAGTGTTGACCCTGGTGTTGCACCTGGGGGAACTCCCATTCCTTTCCAGGAAGAGAGGTTTGGTAGCAATATTCATATTTCACCTTCCATCCCTGCGTTGGAGGTTCCTTCAAACATGCACCCTAGATCTAACACTGTCATTCCCATTTTGGGACCTAATTGTAGACATGTGAATATTGTAGGCACAAGTTATATCCCTTACCATATTTCATCATCTTCAACATCTGTTCCTTCAAATGCATTTTTGACGACACATCCTCCTCCTAACTCACATGGTGCTTCTTGCCGTAGTTCTACCATTAGTAATGTTCATCCCGCATCTGGTCACACCGTACTATCACAAGGCCATGTGCCTCCTTATGTGTCATCTAGGTATGTTCCATCTCATCGACCATATTATGGACAGTCTTATGGACCATCTTATGGAAAATATTATGGACCAGTGTATGGACCATCCTATGGAGCGTATTATGGAAAAACCTATGCACCTTATGGGTCTAGGTATTAACCGACTTATCAGTATCCTAATTATGGATTCATAGCACCCCAGCCTCAAGGTACTCCAAACTACAACACACAACCCTATATGGGTCAAATGGGAGGAGGGTACTATCCCACTGGCCAAGGACATGGTGTCTATAGAAATCAAACCTATGTGAACTAGCCCTATGAGGGATCATGGAACCAAATGGATCAGCCTAGGATCCTTTTCCTTGCAATGTTGAACTTGAATTTTTGAGATTGACAAATGATCCTATGTCTCATGACCCAACATGGTCGGTCGTTTCCACCAAGCTTCCTTCAGCCATTCCAAATTTCGAAGGTAAGGATGGTGAAGATCCTGGTGAGCACGTCATGATGCTACACCTTTGGTGCTCTTCGAACTCCTTGAATCATGATTTGGTCTATTTAAGGTGATTTCAATGCACCCTTACAGGTCCTATAGTGAAGTGGTACATAGAGTTTCCTGGTGGGACTTATACATCGTTTAACGACCTAGCTATCACCTTACTCAATCACTTTCAGCTACCCATACGTTACGATGCCAGTAATGAACTCTTGTTGACATTTCAGGAGGACAAATAAATGCATATATCTGATCAAATTCAAGAGTGGCATAGATGGAAGAGATTTATTTAGGCCTTTGTAACACCAGAGCTCCTTTTGGAATGGTTCCTCAAGTCTTTATTGCCTTACATAGCGAAGGATGTTTCCACATCCGGAGTGAAAAATGAGGAACAAGATATATTTAGAGATATGTAGTTGGATTTGATTTACGCTCGGTCTGAGCTATTGTATGAGAAAATACCAAATGCATGTAGATCCAATTTTGACCCTAATTATAAACATGGGACACATGATGGCATTGTTCGCTCCGCAAGTGCTAAGCCTACAAGCTCAGTTACAAACCAAATGAATAATTTTTCTACTAACCAACATGCGTCGGGACAAGCTATAACTTTGTCTCATCCTACCCAAATGATGGATGTACTTTTAAGGCAATCATCGAACCATAAAGGTAACCAACAACCTGGATGGAATAAAATGAAAGGTAAAAACAATCAAAAGGGTGGGAATAGGAATGAAAATGATAATAATGACAAGAACAACAATAATGCTAGGGGGGGACAAGAAACCTAAGTGTAAGGTTAAATTTCCTTGTAATATTTTTGGGGATGATCACCTCAATCACTTGTTCCCTTGGATAGAATATGCCTTGAAGTTCATCATACAGAGCCCAGTTGTGTTGACAAATCCCTTACCGCAAAACCAGAATATGAACTCGAGGACTGTGGATCCTGGTGGGACTCCAAACCCATTGAACATCGTTAGTGTCCATGGTGAAATTAATATGATGTATATCTAAAATGTTGTGACTCGTTCTAAGTATTATGGTACGTTGAAACTGGACCTAGGAAAAGAATCTGCTTAACCTGAGAGCCTTTTGTGTATCGAAAAAATATAGAGATAAGCCTGAAGCTCCACCTCACATTCCTCAAGGATTCTTAAAGTGTTAAGGGCACAACAATAATGTTTGAGCTGCCCAGAACTATTCTATCGTCAAGGATTTGGGCCATGCTCCTTGTGCGATATCTGCATTAGAAGTTCTTCATACTTGTCCTCCACAAAGGAAATCCTTGTTTTCTACTCTTGGGGTGGATTATGGAAGCTCTCCTTTTGTTATGAAATTTGAAACTCATGGAGTCCATCCTCGATATGTGTCCCTTTTGGTTCATGTAGAGTGTCTAAACAACACCATCAAGTGCGCAACGATTGATGAAGTCGCTGTGGATTCTGTGATGTCTTTGTGATGTTGGAAGGGGTTAGGTTCTCCTGCATTGTCTAAGTCAGGAACCATGTTAACTACATTTGACAGAAGATCATTTTGTCCGCACGACATTATTCCTTTCACTGAGGTCCAATTAGGAGGGAAGATCATCGCGATCAAGGCTAAGGTGGTTGAAGCGCCCCTCGACTATAATCCTTTACTCAATAGGAACTGGATTTACAACATGCAAGTGGTCACATCGTCACTATTTCGGGTTTTTTTTTTTCCTTTGTATGGGGAGATTGTGATGATCAATCAAATATCCTTTGATAATTCTAGTTCGAAAGAATCATCGAGAGCTTCTATCCTGGTTATCGATCATTCTTAGATGGCAACTGAGAATGTTGGGGTGGGCATGTATGCTTCACTAATGGGATATTTTAATTGTGTCACTCCCATTCTTATGATATGTTCTAGTCTTGGTAGGGATTCAACGTCATTGAGTTCAGTTCCTTTTCGCACTTTGCATATGGAGGATCCTTGGACTCTTTCTTCTTCGAGTACTTTGGGTGATTCTATACCTATCGAGACGGACATGCCATTGTCTACAACTATGGTTGCTTATCAAGATAATCTTGATTCAGTTGTAGAGCCTAGTAATTTCTCTTCGTGAATGGAGGAGGAGGACCCTTATGCATTTCCTGCTTGTGAAGTGTCGTCATCTCACTCACATGATTGTCTCGATGACATATTTCCATTGTACGAGGCTATTCTCGAGGCTATGTCTGGGATATAACAACCTTGGGCAGAGTTGCATCATAGATCTTATTTTTTCCCTAATCCTGATGATATTGAGTAATATGAATTTAAGGCGATCTTTAGTGAGAAAATTGGTAGACCCGTGGTCCCATTAGGCTCTCCTAGCAAGTATGTCAAAGGGAACATGTATAACTTGTCAACTACTATACCTATCAATATTTCTTGCATTCCTTGAAAGATTTAAAACATGTACATTGGGGCATATTTCCCCCCCAAAAAGATTAGAGAATACACCAAGATTTTTAAATAATTTCGAGATGCGATCGCTTGGTCATATGAGGAAATGCCAGGAATTGACCCTCACATTGTCGAGCATGAAATCAAAACCTATCCGGATCCTAAACCTATTCAACAACATTCGCGTGCAATGAATACTAGGAAAGAACCCGCTATTAAGTCTACGATAGAGAAGTTACTCAAAGTTGGCTTCATCTATCTCGTTCCCTTGATGGAGTGGGTATCAAATCTAGTTTTAGTGGATAAGAAGTAGGGAATGATCCGTGTATGCACCGATTTTAGAGATTTGGTAACTTCCCCACACCATTTATTGATCAAATTTTGGATGACTGTGTGGGGAGCGAATTTTTATCCTTTATAGATGGATTTTCTGGATATAATCAGATTGAGATTATACCCAAGGACAAACACAAGACTTCTTTCATTTTTCTTGGGGGTGCCTTTGCATACCGGAAGATGCCCTTCAGCCTTAAAAACATCGAAGCAACATTTCAATGAGCTATGACCTTTTCCTTTCACAATCTTAAAAATATTATTGAAGTGTATTTGGATGACTTAGCTTCTCAATCTTATATGAGGTTGCATCATCCTTATCATTTGCGTTTGGTTTTCAAAAGATGCCTCCGTTATCAAATTCGGTTAAATCCTCATAAGTGCATATTTTTCATGAAGGCTAGTCTCTTACTTGGGTTCATTGTTTCCAAAGAGGGTATAAGGGTCTATTCTTTGAGGTTGAGGCAATACTTTAATTGTCTCCCCTATGTGACATTAAACATCTTCAATGTTTTGCAAGGTATGGCAAACTTCTTGTGAAGATTCGTGGTCAATTTTTCTGATTTGAATAAAGGATTCAAGCATTTTTTGAAAAAAGATACTCTGTTTATATGGGATGAGCGAGCCTAGGAGTCTTTCGATGCCTTGAAGAGAGCCTTGGAATCGGCTCTCGTGCTTAGTCAACCCGACTATATCCATGAATTTTTAATATATGTGGCCGCATATCAAGAGATGATTGGTATGGTATTGGTTCAAGAGGATGAGGAGCTTCATGACCATGTCATCTACTATATTAGCCAAAACATTATGGATGCGAAGCTTCGTTATACCCATGTTGAGAAGTTAACTTTAGCCACCGTCCATGCGGTTTAGTGTTTGAGGCATTTTATCTGTCTTTGCCAAACTTTTTTTATAGCTCACATTAATCCATTTCAGTTCATCCTCACTAGAAGGATGATAAGGGGAAAGTATATTAAATAGATTGTGATATTGCAAGAATTTGACCTCAAGTTTGTTTTGACAAAGTCGAAGAAGTCATTGATTTTTGGTGAGCTTATATCTGATTTTTTGAGTTTGGATGAGGGAGAGGTTTATGAGGACATTTTCATTAATGAGCACATTTTTCTCATTTTGAATGCAGACCCATGGTATGGGGACATTATTTTCTACTTGAAAACCTTGACGGTTCCTTTTCACCTCTCATGAGATGAGCGTTGATGACTATGTCATGTAGTGAAGAATTACCTCATTGCAGATAAAACTTTGTACCGTCATAGGGTTAATTCCATTTTACTTCATTTCTTAACTCGCGAAGAGGATGAGATGTGCTAAATGATTTCCATGGAGGGGCATGTGGTGGTCATTTATCTGTTCTTTCTATAGCTCAAAATATTTTGAGAGAAGGATATTTTTGGTCGTCCATATTTAAATATTGTATTAATGCAGTCAAACGATGCCACCCTTTCCAGGTGTTTACATGGAACATGCACTCATTTCCTGCCCCTTTGCGTCACATACCCCAATTTTGTAAAATAATGTTATTTGTTTTAATTTGATTCCTAAGACATTATGTTAAATTTAATGCTAAGAAGGAACTGATGACTCAACAGAGTCAAAAGATGTGGAATGTAATTCTGAATATTTTATTTTTAATAAATAAAAAGTGGAGACAACAGCTTGGGAGAGCTGTTAATAAGAGTGTTACTGGTCAAACTGGTGGAAGGAACTAGGTGGAAAGCAAAAGACAAGTGGCAACATCCTCAAACGCTTCCTATGTTGCAGGTGGCAACTTCCCTACATTTGGGGTCATGATCCCCCAAGAAAGTTGGATCAGAGCAGGTGGCTCAATTAATGACAACTAACCCAAAAAGACCTAGGCAATCTTTTAAAAGAACCCAATGAAGAGAGCTGAGGCTGCTCAGATATTTTTCCAGGAGAAGAATCATTTAGGAGGAATGCACTTCAAGGAAATCATTGGGAAGAAGGGAAAACTGTAAGGAAGGTGTTTGAGAGATAATCTACAGTAACTTGGTCTGATATAGCTTGTTAGCTGAGAGAACCGATTGATAAGTTCAGGACTGGTATTGAGTCTCAGGACTAGTACTTGAAATTTGTTGTACCTAGTTCCAGCCAGGGAGACCAGAGCAAGCTCGGGGGTCCTGAGGAGTCGCTGTTTGAGCGCTCTCGAGGAGTTGGTAGGGAGGAATGGCCTCCCATTGTTGTTGTCAACCAAGATTTAAGAACAGGTTCTGCTATTTATTTATTTTTGTGTTATTATCTCTGTGTGATTGGATGATGCATTTGCAGATTATAGTGTAAAAACCTAGAGGATAGAATATCTTGGTTGTTTAGTAATGAAATTATGCTTAATGAGAAACAAACCCTATCTGTGTTTTTCCCCATCTGGAGTAATCCAGATCATACTCTAGCACATGTGGTGTATTTATATAAAGAAAGTATGATGCAAATGTAGAATAAGATGTTAGCTTGAATAGTAGAATGCTTCCCTTTTGTTATCAGAAGAAATATCATTTTGTACCTAGAGTAGTGTTAAATCTGGACTGAGAATATCAGATTATTAGAGACAGAAAAGAAGCTATGTTATTTTACTGAGAGTAGTATGTGTTGGTAGATAAAAGAGTTCTTCATACAGTTTTCACTTTCAGTAATCTTTTTTATTTATTTTGAAACCAAAGAAAAGAATATATTAGTTAACTTAGAGTAGTGTTAGGATAAATAACTATTGTTTTATAGCAAACAAACTGTGAGCGAGGATATATAAACTTAGATTTATTTCTAAAGCTAAACTATTGGCTTAAGATTTTAAATACGCTGTAATGTAAATAACCTTTTATTTTATATTTTATCTAACTGAACTTAAACAAGTTATACAGCTACTAACTTATTTCTTTTATAATTTTAAACAAACCCTACAATACAGTTTATAGGAAAGAACATAGATAGTTTGTTACTCTTTTATTTTTATAAATACTATTATTGTATTATAAATAGGGTAACATAAGAATAAAAGAATAGAATACTATCTCTCTATATTCCTACAAATAAATTAAATATAAAGATAACATATATAACTATAGGAGAAATATTACTTACAGATAAGATAACATTCTTATTTTATAACAGGTAAATATGAATTCTGTACTTCAAAAGATGTAACTATCAGTTACATAAGTACATCACTAACAACATAAAATTTACTTATATCCTAAAGGTTAACAAGTATAAAACAATACTTAAAAACTTTATTAGAATAAGTAAATTAAAGAAAGATAATATAAAAACAATATACAATCACCCTAGCAGATAACATTTAAATAATGCTACAGGGTAAAATTCAAAGGCAATAACGGGCCGAAATTAAACTAACAGAGTATTATCATGCTCGATTCACTGAGCTCAACCAACCATTACACATTAAAACTAATAATCAAACAATTTACAGTAGTTCATATTAAATTTAAGATAATTTAAAGAAACTGTAAATACTTTTTATAATGCCAAAAACCCTATACTATCAAAATTACATTAGAGGTATTAAATCAAGAGTTGAAACTCTTTTTTGAATGCCTCTCGGCTTCTACAAGTCAACGGAATATGGATTTCACAGACCTTCTTTTCATTTATACATATTTACATAGTAACTGAACAAAAAAATAAAATTTTTCAGTCACGGCCTAAGCCGGAAGCCCCGCATAAATAAAGGGGTTTAACATCAAGAAACAAATAGCAAACCGATCAACCCAATTAAACCAAAACCACAAGGGTTTGCAGGCCACAGAGACCAACCGTTAAATGTCCCATAAGGGACCAAAGAAGGAGGAATTTCCATGGATATCCAAGGCTTACCCGTGAACCAGTAAGCCGTTGCCATAGCCTCGCACCAACCATGTAGAGGGACGGGTCAACACCTGTGAACAAGAAGTACGATAATGTTAAAAACCTTGTATACAAAATAAACATTCATGTATTAAAACAAAAATGTGAAGTTAATGGAAGGTTTAATACCATTCTTACCTATAATTTTTCTGAAACACGACCACCCACAAGTAGAAGAGCAACCACCAGCGCGAGGAGAATGAAACCCTTCATCCGCTGCAGGAAAGAAGGAGTTTACTAACACAACAAACAAACAACAGCAACTGAGAACCTGAACAACAAGCCAAGAAAGAAGAACTCTGGAGCTGTCACTTATGTTTCCAGCTAAAGAAACCACCTTGCAGCGAAACCCTAACACCAAAAAAAACTCAAGAAGGGAAGTCACAGCGCTCACAAATGAGCCGTGGGAGAAAAGACACTTGCAGACTGAACATTACAAAAAGGAGCAAGCAGCGAGGGATTAACCCTTAAGGAAACCAACAACCAGTGCCAACAAAAATCAATTGTGTACAACGCTTCTCTACTGAACATGCAAAGTGAGCTCACAACAAGCAGGAGACAAAGAAGCGAGCAACCAAGACTACCTGCGACGAGTAGCAGAGGGACGGGGTGAGCAACCAAGACTACCAACACAGTTGCAGAGCGGCTGGAGGCCGAAAACCATGGAAGAAATAATAAGTCTAGGGTTCGAGAGAGTCCGTTTAATCATACAACACTTGGTCACGGTGTTGCCATGTCCACATGCAAATTATTTGCATGCAGTCGGTAAAATCACATAGTCCCAGTGAGCAATCACCAAAAAGTTTTATCTTCCAATCATTTTGCTGTTACGAAGGTTCCACCTTAATCCTTAGCCCCGAGGTTAACCTATCATTTACGTTGCATGGTAATCAAGGGATTATTACTTTGAAACTATGACAAAAAAAACATCAAAGGCGTAGGAAATATTATAACCCATCATTATACAAATACGATATACATTCTTTCAAACAATTATAACTCTTGACAAAAGGATAAACCATAACTAATTGTGGATTGCGGTCTGTTTGACGACCCCTTGAACTTATATATTGCACCTTCTTTTTATACATTGGAATTTTTTTCACTCAACGATTTATCGATTCAAGGGTATGCCATTATAATGTTATAAAAGAAATTTATAAAATTAATGTATGGCAAATACTAATTTGGTAAGCAATTATTTGTTTAATCAAATGAATATAACCTAGCAAGGATATAAAGATTACTACCTATTACATTATACAAGCAAGGGATATATGTAATAAAAGAGCATAAGACTTTAACTCAAGAGTAAACCATAAACTTTTCATGGGCGCAGTCTATTTTTGACCTCTTTGTTATAACAAACATGGCTTCATTTATTAAAACAACTATAACTCTATCCAAGTTATGCTAGTTGAGGTTTATATAAGAAATTCATAAAATCAATTTTTGGTAAATAACCTTCTTACTAATGTTAACCTCATTTTCCCTTGAATGTTTAAATATTAAACTATTAAAGTTTTTATTTTGAGCATGTTAGGTCTTAAATTGTTTAAGGTCTTGACATTGAAATTATAATGTTATACTAACCATAAATAGATAATATTTTTTCCAAGCAAATTATGTGCAGAGGAATTCAATCTTCAACATTATGATAGTCTAATTGAAAGTAGTAAATAATTTATTTAAAAACTTCAAGCTTTGGAAGATAAGATAACAATAGAAAAACTCTTTATTTGCGCACATTACTTTCATAACCCATGGGGTAACCAAATCTAACATGACGTACGTGGTATAGATTCACAATTTAAGATAGATTCTTAACGTAATTATTCTGCCTTCTCTTAGTCTGCATGCAAAGAAAGGTTTAAGGATTTTTACACACACGATGACTATGGTAAACATCGAAGAGTTTAAGTACACAATAAGAACTATGAATTACAACTTTAGAAAGAAAGCAACTGTTACCAATACTGATAGGACTGAATATTATTTCCATAGTGTTTTAAAAAGAATAACGACTTAATGGTTTTACCTCAATAAGCATTGGGAATTGAATAGAATTTATTTTCTTTTACTGAACATATATCTATATGCGTAATGAGTATGGACAAGCAGCACCGGATCTTTCTTACCTGTAAATCTGTAAGAGCAGGTAAACTTTATGCGTTAGCTTAAAAGCTAAGTAAGCCTATAATTTCATGACAGTTCCACCTTGAGGTCGCAAATAAAAACAAGTCATTAAACTGAAAAAGAACTGTTCTATAAGATAAACATAATTAAGTAGATAAATCAGATATTAAAAATCATTAACATATAACTAATTAAAACAATTAGTTGACTGCATTTATGAAGTTTATCTGTATTTTAACAAAATTTAAATTTTTTCAAAAAATTTGGGGTTTTGACATGTGGTATGAGAGCACAAGGTTCAAACACTAGGCCTTGATGCATCCCAACTAGCTTTCATAGAACAGTAAATTAAAATAATATGCTAACATATATATTTTGTTTTATGTTAAGAACAGAAAATTTCATTTTTCTGAAGTTTAACAGGAAGGTATGGAAAAGCTGGGAGAGTATGCACAGGAGGAGTCTCCAGATATGGAAACAAGACATTTGCCCAGAGAACCTATGTTAGAAGAGGTGACTGCCAACTCCTCAGAGCTGTTGCAGACTGTAAAATATTTGAAAACTGAAATGGAATCAGTCAAGAGGGAGAATGAGAGGATTTTGAAGGCTCAGGAAGAATTGAACCAAATTTTAATAGAAAAGTTTCAAACTGAAGGAAGGAGCAGAAGATCAGAATCTGAAGATGTCAGTCATTAAAGAAAATCCAAAAAGATGAAGCTGGAAAAAACTGAAATTAGTTCATCATCTGAAGGGTACGGTGAACGATAAAGTTATTATACTACTAGTGACCGTAGTGAAGATGATTTGTATGACAGAAAGAAGAAATACAAACCATATGAGGAAATTTCAGGGGAGTCTAAAAAGATAAAGCCCCCAACTTTTAATGGAGAGACTAAGAAGCAGAGTCCTGGTTGTCCGGGATGAAGAAATATTTTCATATATATAATTACTCAAATCAGCTAAAGGCAAGGATGGCAATATATAACCTCTCCGGAAAAGCGGACATATGGTGGCAAGATCTGAAGAGAGTCAAGGGTATAAGAGAGAAGGAAGTTAATTGGAGTACCTTTAAAAGGTATTTCAAGAAGAAATTTTTGTCTGAGCAATATTACGAGGAAAAAGCTAAAGAATTTTATGAATTGAAGTTAGGTTCAATGACTATGAAGGATTTGAACAGAAAATTCTTAAGTTCACTTAGGTATGTACCCTACCTATTAGAAGAGAAACCTAAAGTACAACGATTTCTTAGCTGTCTACCGTATCATATCAAAGACAGAATTGAATATGATAACCCGAAGACTTTGGAGGAAGCCATGAGGAAGGCTAATTTTTGTTTTGAGCAGAACCAAAAGAAAGAAGGCTTGGCCAACTGGAAGGCTAAGAAAAATAACAATTAGCCTGAATTTAAGAAGAAGGAATTTGTACCTCATAGGAAATTCAAGAATAATAAGACTAAAAATTATTCTAACAACAAGAATTTCCAGGGAAATAAGAATGGTGCTTCCAATAATTCGAATAATTTTAAGGGCAAGGAAGCTGCAAATAACCATGGAAATTTTACCAAGAGTTTTGAACGTAAGGAGCCTGTTAAGTGCTCGGAATGTAATGGCCCGCACTATGCCTCGGTCTGTCCAAACCGGAAAAATTCAGTCAGCAATATTCATACTGTACAGGAGGAGATGACCGTTGGGGAACTAGAAAGGAGCATGCCCAGAATTAACGCGGATTTCGAGAACCACCAAGCTGACTATCAGACTTCCATGGTGGAAGTAGAAGGTATGATTAATCAGACCCCTGTAACCATTTTAATTGATCCAGGAGCTAGTCTTAGTTACATTGCTTCTCAGATAGTGGAAAAATGTAAGTTGTCTGTCGATAAGTTTGAGAATTCTTGGCTAGTTCAATTAGCCACTGGGGAAAAAAGAAAAGTAACCTGTTTTGTGAAAGAATGTGCTTTACTTATGAATGAATTTAAAACTGTAGCTAAGCTTAATGTTTTTCCACTTGGCTCATATGATTTGCTGATTGGTATGGACTGGTTAGAACAGCATAAAGTGATTTTAAATTGTTACGATAAAACTTTCACGTGCTTAAAGAGTGATGAACAACCAGTAAAGGTTAAGGGTATTTCTAGAAAAACTATAATAAGGCAGATTTCTGCTTTACAACTTAAAACTGTTGTTAGAAAAGGATGTAAAGCCTATGCAGTAACTATTGCCGAATGAGGAGGGTAAAACTAAAACTGATAAGTTAAAAATAGAAAGTATTCCTGCTTTAAAAGAGTATACTGACATATTCCTAGAAGAAATTTCAGGATTACCTCCAAGGAGGGAATTGGATTTTACCATTAAGTTGGTACCGGGCGCGGTACCTAGCTCAAAAGCTCCTTATCGAATGAACATTTTAGAACTTAATGAGCTAAAATCACAGTTAAAAGAGTTTTGATAAAAATTACATTCGACCTAGTGTGTCTCCTTGGGGAGCACTGGTCATCTTTGTTAAAAAGAAAGACAGAACTATGTGACTATGCATAGACTATCGTCAGCTAAACAAGATGACTATTAAAAATAGATATCTGTTGCCCTGCATAGATGATCTGTTTGATCAACTACATGGAGCCACGGTGTTTTTGAAGATAGATCTGAGGTCAGGATATCATCAAGTAAGAATTAAAGATGAAGATATCTTCAATATAGCCTTTAGAACAAGGTATGGACAGTACGCGTTTGTCGTAATGCCATTTGGGCTTACTAATGCCCCAGATGTCTTTATGTGCTTAATGAATAATATAATGCATAAGTATTTAGATAAGTTCATGGTCATGTTTATCGACGATATCCAAATTTACTCTAAAACAAAAGAAGAAAATAAAGAACACCTAAAGATAGTTTTACAAGAGTTGTGAGAACATCAACTCTTCGCGAAGTTTAGCAAGTGTGACTTCTTGAAGGATGAAATTCAGTACTTAGGTCACGTAGTGACTAAGGAAGGAATTTTAGTAGATCCAGAAAAGTTTTGGGCAATCGAAGATTGGCCGGTTCCTAAAGATGTAACAGATGTTAGGTCGTTCATGGGAATTAATGGTTATTACCAGATATTCATTGAAGGCTTTTCAAGGATAGCAAATCCTATAACTTCCTTACAAAAGAAAGGAAAGAAATTTGACTGGAACCTGAAGTGTGAAGAAAGTTTTAAGAAATTAAAAACCTTATTGACTAGTGCACCTATTCTAAGAATAACAGATCCTAATAAGGACTTCGTAGTATGCACTGATGCCTGTAATGATGGCTTAGGTGGTGTTCTAACTCAAGAATGGCATGTCATTGCCTATGAGTCTAGAAAGTTAAAAATTCATGAAAAGAACTACACAACTTATGATCTAGAACTTGTGGCTGTTATACACGCCTTAAAAATGTGGTGACATCATTTAATAGGTAGAAAATTTATTTTAATGACTGATAATAAAGGACTGAAATATCTTCTAGATCAGCCTAATTCAAATGCTAGACAAGCAAGATGGTTAGCCTTCTTGAGTGAATGTGATTTCGAAATCCAGCATATAAAGGGTAAGGAAAATAAGGTGGCTGATGCATTAAGCAGAATTGCAAAGATGAACTTTACAGCAGCAATCATCACTTATGCTTATAATTTAAATGAACAACTTAAAGAAGGGGTAAAACAAGATGAAATTTATCAGAAATTGCAAATTACAGCTAAAGAAGAACCTACATAAAGCTTAATAAAAGGTTATAGTTTAAATGAAGATGAATTTTTATTATTTAAAGACAAACTGTATGTGCCTAATGTGCCTAAGGTTAAGTTGTTAATTCTGGACGAAGTCCATAAAACACCATATTCAGGACACCCAGGTTATCAAAAGACTGTAACCATGCTAAGAAAAGAATATTTTTGGCCAAATATGAAAGTTGAAGTAGCTGAATACATTGCTAGGTGTTTAGACTGTCAACAGGTAAAAACCGAACACCAACATCCAGCTAGTTTGCTACAACCTTTGCCTATTCCTAGCTGGAAATGGGAAGTAATTATCTTAGATTTTATTACTGGACTGCCCAGAAATCAGAATCAAAATGACTCTATTATGGTAGTGGTTGACAAGTTAAGTAAGGCATCACATTTTATTCCTGTCAAAACTACTTACAAGGCTGCCAATATAGCTGATATTTTTCTAAAGAAGATTTTTCAGTTACATGGAGTACCGAAGCTTATAATCTCAGACAGGGATCCTAAATTTACAGGAAATTTCTGGAATTCCTTGTTTAAAGGATTAAATACAACATTGAATTTTAGTACTTCCTTCCATCCTCAAACAGATGGGAAAACTGAAAGAGTAAATCAGGTACTGGAGGATTTATTGAGGATGTATGTGAAAGATCATCCAGGTAAGTGGGAAGAATACTTACATCCAGGTAGGTGAACATGTGTTCATCAAGGTAAGGCCCAAGAAAAGCTCTCTAAGACTGGGGAGTTGTGCAAAGTTGGCACCACGTTACTGTGGTCCATTTGAAATTTTATCTAGGATTGATCAAGTTGCTTACCAACTAGCATTACCACCTAACTTGAAAGTACATAATGTTTTTCATGTCTCTGTTTTAAAGAAATATGTTCATGATGCTACTCATGTGGTTGATTGGAATGTTGTACAGGTGGAACCAGAAGGAGAAATTCTGGTGGAACCGGACTGTATCCTCGGGAGGAGGGAAATTACACTGCGGAACTGCACCATTGGACAGGTGAAGGTGCAATGGAAGCACCTTAGTCCTGAAGAAGCCACCTGGGAACTGAAAAGTAAGATGCGGGAAGCATACCCAAATCTATTCCAGGGGACATCGGAAGATGAAGAATTAGTAACATCGAGGACGATGTTACATTTTAAGGGGGTGTGTATGTCACATAACCCAATTTTGTAAAATAATGTTATTTGTTTTAATTTGATTCCTAAGACATTATGTTAAATTTAATGCTAAGTAGGAACTGATGACTCAGCAGAGTCAAAATATGTGGAATGTAATTCTGAATATTTTATTTTTAATAAATAAAAAGTGGAGAAAACACCTTAGGAGAGTTGTTAATAAGAGTGTTACTGGTCAAACTGGTGGAAGGAACTAGGTGGAAAGCAAAATACAAGTGCAGCATCCTCAAACACTTCCTATGTTGCAGGTGGAAACTTCCCTACATTTGGGGTCATGATCCCCCAAGAAAGTGGGATTAGAGCAGGTGGCTCAATTAATGACAACTAATCCAAAATGACCTAGGCAATCTTTTAAAAGTACCCAATGAAGAGAGCTGAAGTTGCTCATATATTTTTCTAGGAGAAGAATCATTCAGGAGGAATGCACTTCAAGGAATTCATTGGGAAGAAGGGAAAACTGTAAGGAAGGTGTTTGAGAGATAATCTGTAGTAACTTGGTCTGATACAGGTTGTTAGCTGAGAGAACTGATTGATAAGTTCAGGACTGGTATTGAGTCTCAGGACTAGTACTTGAAATTTGTTGTACCTAGTTCCAGCCAGGGAGACCAGAGCAAGCTCGGGGGTCATGAGGAGTCGCTATTTGAGCGCTCTCGAGGAGTTGGTAGGGAGGAATGGCCTCCCATTGTTGTTGTCAACCAAGATTTAAGAACAGGTTCTGCTATTTATTTATTTTTGTGTTATTATCTCTGTGTGATTGAATGATGCATTTGCAGATTATAGTGTAAAAACCTAGAGGATAGAATATCTTGGTTGTTTAGTAATGAAATTATGCTTAATGAGAAACAAACCCTATCTGTGTTTTTCCCCATCTGGAGTAATCCAGATCATACTCTAGCACATGTGGTGTATTTATATAAAGAAAGTATGATGCAAATGTAGAATAAGATGTTAGCTTGAATAGTAGAATGCTTCCCTTTTGTTATCAGAAGAAATATCATTTTGTACCTAGAGTAGTGTTAAATCTGGACTGAGAATATCAGATTATTAGAGACAGAAAAGAAGCTATGTTATTTTACTGACAGTAGTATGTGTTGGTAGATAAAACAGTTCTTCATACAGTTTTCACTTTCAGTAATCTTTTTATTTATTTTGAAACCAAAGAAAAGAATATATTAGTTAACTTAGAGTAGTGTTAGGATAAATAACTACTGTTTTACAGCAAACAAACTGTGAGTGAGGATAGATAAACTTAGATTTATTTCTAAAGCTAAACTATTGGCTTAAGATTTTAAATACGCTGTAATGTAAATAACCTTTTATTTTATATTTTATCTAATTGAACTTAAACAAGTTACACAGCTACTAACTTATTTCTTTTATAATTTTAAACAAACCCTACAATACAGTTTATAGGAAAGAACATAGATAGTTTGTTACTCTTTTATTTTTATAAATACTATTATTGTATTATAAATAGGGTAACATAAGAATAAAACAATAGAATACTATCTCTCTATATTCCTACAAATAAATTAAATATAAAGATAGCATATATAACTATAGGAGCAATATTACTTACAGATAAGATAACATTCTTATTTTATAACAGGTAAATATGAATTCTGTACTTGAAAAGATGTAACTATCAGTTACATTAGTACATCACTAAAAACATTAAATTTACTTATATCCTAAAGGTTAACAAGTATAAAACAATACTTAAAAACTTTATTAGAATAAGTAAAATAAAGAAAGATAATATAAAAACAATATACAATTACCCTAGCGGATAACATTTAAATAATGCTACAGGGTAAAATTTAAAGGCAATAACGGGCCGAAATTAAACTAACAGAGTATTATCATGCTCGATTCACTGAGCTCAACCAACCATTACACATTAAAAATAATAATCAGACAATTTACAGTAGTGCATATTAAATTTAAAATAATTTAAAGAAACTGTAAATACTTTTTATAATTCCAAGTTAGGGTAAAAACCCTATACTATCAAAATTACATCAGAGGTATTAAATCAAGAGTTGAAACTCTTTTTTGAATGCCTCTCGGCTTCTACAAGTCAATAGAATATGGCTTTCATAGCCCTTATTTTCATTTATACATATTTACACAGTAACTGAACGAAAAAATCAAAATTTACAGTCACGGCCTAAGCCGAAAGCCTCGCATAAAGCAAGGGGTTTAACATCAACAAACAAATAGCGAATCAATCAACCCAATTAAACCAAAACCACAAGGGTTTGCAGGCCATGACGACCAACCATTAAATGTTCCATAAGGGACCAAACAAAGAGGAATTACCATGGATATCCAAGGCTTACCCATGAACCAGTAAGTCGTTTCCACATCCTTGCACCAACCACGCAGAGGGACGGGTCGACACCTGTGAACAAGAAGAACAATAATGTTAAAAACCTTGTATACAAAATAAACATTCGTGTCTTAAAACAAAATTGCAAAGTTAATGGAAGGGTTAATAGCATTCTTACCTATAATTTTACTGAAACATGACAACCCACAAGCAGAAGAGCAACCACCAGCGCAAGGAGAATGAAACCCTTCATCTGCTGCAGGAAAGAAGGAGTTTACTAACACAGTAAACAACCAACATCGACTGAGAACCTGAATAGCAAGTCAAGCAAGAAGAACACTGGAGCTGTCACTTATGTTTCCAGCTAAAGAAACCACCTTGCAGTGAAACCCTAACACCAAACAAAAGTCAAGAAGGGAATTCACAGTGCTCACAAATGAGTCGCAGGAGAAAAGATGCTTGCAGACTGAACATTACAAAAAGGAGCGAGCAGCGAGGGATTAACCCTTAAGGAAACCAACAACCAATGCCAACAGAAATCAATTGTGTACAACGCTTCTCTATTGAATGTGCAGAGCGAGCTCACAACAAGCAGGAGACAAAGAAGCGAGCAACCAAGACTACCTGCGATAAGTAGCAAAGCAACGGGGCGAGCAACCAAGACTACCAACACAGTTGCAGAGCGGACGGAGGCCGAAAACCACCGAATAAATAATAAGTCTAGGGTTCGAGAGAGTCCTTTTAATCATACAACACTTGGTCACGGTGTTGCCACGTCCACATGCAAATTATTTGCATGCAGTGGGTAAAATCAAATAGTCCTGGCGAGCAATCACCCAAAAGTTTTATCTTCCAATCATTTTGCTGTTACGAAGGTTCCACCTTAATCCTTATCCCCGAGGTTAACCTGTCATTTATGTTGCATGGTAATCAAGGGATTATTACTTTGAAACTATGACAAAAAAATCATCAAAGGCGTAGGAAATCCTATAACCCATCATTATACAAATACGATATACATTCTTTCAAACAATTATAACTCTTGACAAAAGGATAAACCATAACTAATTGTGGATTGTGGTCTGTTTGACGACACCTTGAACTTATATATTGCACCTTATTTTTATACATTGCAATTTTTTTTCGCTCAACGATTTATCGATTCAAGGGTATGCCATTATAATGTTATAAAAGAAATTTATAAAATTAATGTATGGCAAATACTAATTTGGTAAGCAATTATTTGTTTAATCAAATGAATATAACCTAGCAAGGATATAAATATTACTACCTATTACATTATACAAGCAAGGGATGTATGTAATAAAAGAGCATAAGACTTTAACTCAAGAGTAAACCATAAACTTTTCATGGGCGCGATCTATTTTTGACCTCTTTGTTATCACAAACATGGCTTCATTTATTAAAATAACTATAACTCTATCCAAGTTATGCTATTTGAGGTTTATATAAGAAATTCATAAAATCATTTTTTGGTAAATAACCTTCTTACTAATGTTAACCTCATTTTCCCTTGAATGTTTAAATATTAGACTAGTAAAGTTTGTATTTTGAGCATGTTAGTTCTTAAATTGTTTAAGGGCTTGACATTGAAATTATAATGTTATACTATCCATAAATAGATAATATTTTTTCCAAGCAAATTATGTGCAGAGGAATTCAATCATCAAAACTATGATAGTCTAATTGAAAGTAGTATATAATTCCTTTAAAAACTTCAAGCTTTGGAAGATAAGATCACAGTAGAAAAACTCTTTATTTGTGCACATTACTTTCATAACCCATGGGGTAACCAAATCTAACATGACGTACGTGGTATAGATTCACAATTTAAGATAGATTCTTAACGTAATTATTATGCCTTCTCTTAGTCTGGATGCAAAGAAAGGTTTAAGGCTTTTTACACACACGACGACTATGGTAAACATCGAAGAGTTTAAGTACACAATAAGAACTATAAATTACAACTTTAGAAAGAAAGAATCTATTACCAATACTTATAGGACTGAATCTCGTTTCCATAGTGTTTTTAAAAGAATAACGACTTAATGGTTTTACCTCAATAAGCACTGGGAATTGAATAGCATTTATATTCATTTACTGAACATATATCTGTATGCGTAATGAGTATGGACAAGTAGCACCAGATCTTTCTTACCTATAAATCTGTAAGAGCAGGTAAACTTTCTGCATTAGCTTAAAATCTAAGTAAGCCTAGAATTTCATGGCAGTTCCACCTTGAGGTCGCAAAGAAAAACAAGTCATTAAACTGAAAAAGAACTGTTCTATAAGATAAACATAATTAAGTAGATAAATCAGATATTACAAATCATTAACATATAACTAATTAAAACAATTAGTTGACTGCATTTATGAAGTTTATCTGTATTTTAACAAAATTTTAATTTTTTCAGAAAATTTGGGGTTTTGACACTTTGCATATGATCATCACCGTCGGTCCCTTCACCAAGTGTGGGGTTAATTTATTGGATTGCAACCCAGCTTCAACTAAGGGGCACCATCGCATTTGTTGTGGTTTTTGACTATTTCACGAAATGGGCAGAGGCTATTCCCACAATTAAATCCGACAGTGAGACAGCCGTGCATTTCGTATTCAACTAGATTATCATCCGATTCAGTATTCTAAGAGAGCTTGTCATTGACCATGGTATGAAATTTCAGAACAAGATGATGGAATATTTGTCTTCGAAGTTATGGTATAAGCAAAAGCATTCCTCTTCTTACTATCCTCAAGTGAATGGACAGGTTGAAGCAGTGAAAAAGTCACTTAAGTCCATTCTCCAATGAACCATCGCACAAAGAAAGATCAGTTGGCATATTCTGTTATATCCTACTTTGTGGGATTATCGAACCGTGGATAATATTGCCACCAATTTTTCTTCCGATTAGCTTGTGCATGGGCCAGATTCGATCTTACTGGTTGAGTGTGAAATCCATTCTTTGAATCTAGCCATAGATATTTTACTAGAACTTCCACAATGGAAGAGCGTTTGGTCCACTTGGTGCATCTTGATGAGCAGATTTGAGATTCTTTAGTGGCTCTTAACATTAACAAGATTCACGTTAAGGTCCAGTACAATAAGTTTTTTCTTCCTAGGAGGTTTAGTGAAGGTGACTTGGTTCTTTTGTGAGAACAAGCTAAGGAACCCTTGGGGAAAGGAATGTTTAATCCCATGTGGCATGGTCCTTACATGGTGAAGTGGGTGTTAGATAAAGGTGCCTACGATTTAGTCGATTATGAAGGGACATCCGTGGCAGAGCCTAGAAATGGGCTCTATCTTAAGAAGTACTATGCATGATTCTCAGCCGAGGCTGATTTGTTGTATATTTTTATACAATTCAATAGATTAGTTTTGGTCTACTTTACATGATCTATTTTGTTGACTAGCTTCCCTTTGTTGTGGAAGATGGCGACAAATTCTTCTCTTTATTTAGGATTTGCTGATGGTGTGAGCTGCCACACTCAAAACTTAGCATCGGCTTCTTGGATGATTTATACTCCTACGGGTCAAGTGTTGTCTTCAAGAGGGGATTGTATATCGACTTCATTGAACAATGTTGCAGAGTATAGTTTCGTTATTGATTTATTGCATGATACCATTTTACATGGTGTTCAGTATCTTGAGGTATGTCTTGATTCACAGTTGAATGGCTTGTATCATGTTAGGGATCCAACTTGTTATGAAGGTTCTTGCGTGTCAGGTTGCTTGAACGACAATTTGAGACATAACATACATCCATATTACAAGGAATTTTGATCAAGTTGTTGATTCATATGCTAACTATGTACTAGATTGGAATTTGTTTGACAGACGATGAATCATTAAAAAAAAAATTTAGACATGTAAATAAGATAATAACTGATCATCATAGGTAATTTTCATTAAAATATGTCCAAAAATGTGGTGTCATAATACGTAAGTGTCATATAGAAAAATGGGGCTTCCAAGCCACCAAAATATACTACACGGTGATACAAAAAATACACCCATCCTCTAAGCATGTGGGGGAGGAGGATGTTGATCATGGTAGCACACTACAACTCTCGCTAGCTAGTGAAATAAATGAACCCATGGCCGTGGTACTCCAACCACTTGGCATTGCATGGCCTCAAGAAATTCCTTGACTTGTGCCATGGGAACTCTATGTGTCAAACGAACAAAGTTTGTGTGAATGGTTTGGAGCATACACTCCGCATCCACACCCATGATCTCATATCCTCTTCCCTTCCATTGATGAAGAGGGAAACCATATGGTCATCGTGGTCCCACATATATATGTACATGACAGAGTATCACTATATTTCATCACACCAAAAACATGTCTTTTTTATTCCAAAATATTTACTAATTCAAAAAACAAGTATGGGTTGAGATTCGTTACCTATCTCTCCATATGCAGAGCCTGGTGGAATGGGCATGTACGGGTCTCCACGAAAGTCTATCCCTACATAGGGGTAGTCATCTATGGCAATGATCTTCCTATGCCACTAGAGAAATAAGTATGTTGGGTAGGGGTTGGCCACCTTCCCCCTCCTAGTCTCTACATAACATTCACACAACGTAGCTGAGATGAATTTCAGAATCCATGTGGGGAAATATCAACTCTTTGGCTTAGCCCCATCACACGCTAAAAAAAGGAAGCACTGAAGATGCTTCTGTAACCAAAGTTCCTCACCCTCCCCATCATCAAGTCTGTAAGTTGTTGTTTCATGTTGCTCAGCAGTGAGCTACTCCAGTCATATATTGTAGGATGCATACACTCCACCACATAGAACATCAAAGGCCTTGAATCCTGGTGGAGGGATGCCAATCCAGCTATCCTTCCCAATGCCAACAGCATGGTCTTCAACCTGAGGTTTTGGATCTAGTTTGTCAGGATTTGAATCCCAACATTTTCCATATCTAGGATGTAATAAAAAACAATGTACTGATCTATAGTGAGCCCTCCTCCTAGCCCATGAGCTCATAGATTTACCACTTTCCCTCTTCAGGGAAATTCTGTAATGAAGTAAATGTCCTCAACCTCGAGGCTGAGGGGTATCTCACCTAACTGAAATGTCTCTGAGTCAGGATCCCAGTAATATACTAGCAAATGGAGTAGCCTTGTATTTTCCCTTAGGATTCCAAGTCACAAAAATTTTTATATCCCACAAGCCCTCAATGTTTGTTGATCCATTAGATCATCTTGCACAACCTCTTCAACATCTCCATGTCCATCCTCTCTCCACTCTAGAACCATCATGCAAAAGAATTTCCAAGTTCCATGAGTTTTTTCCTTTTAATTTCTTGTTTACGACCCTATACGCGACTGTTTTCAAAATAGCCACGTATGTACATGGGTATCATGGTATTTTCCGCGTATACCCAGCCCTATATGTGGAAAAAGACCCAATTTTTGTGTGGGCCAAAACCGCCCTCTTTAGGGTGGCCTAATTTAAAAAATTGACCATAAAATTTAAAATTAAATGCATGAAAATGGAAGACTAGAGCATGATGAGTTACTTGAACCAGACGGTGTGCGATTTCGTGGACAAATGCTCCTGGAATCAACTTCTAATTTTTTTGGTCTAAAAAGCACTATGGTGGGTAAATTTTCAAATGGTATGGAAAAAAATATTTTTTCACTATTTTATAGAAAAAATTTTGAAATTTTTACCCACTTTCTATAGTTTTGACCAGGTTTTGACCACTTTTGGACCGTTTGGACTAATATGATGTTGTAGGGACCTGTTTTGATCGCGTTTTGACCGAGTCTTTGATCTGTCCGTCCCTATTATAGGTATAATTTCTAAACTAGGATATAGGTTAGGATTTCACATCTGCCTACATTCTACATGACCTTATCAACATTTCATTTTAACCTTAGGTACGAACCCATTCTATTATCGCTATTGTTTTTTTTCATATTTATCTTAGGGTTTTTATTTTTATTTTTTCTTAGTGTTTCCATTTGGGTTCATAATCTTAGTTTTACCTTACCCTTTACCATTTATCCTAGTTTCACCTTAGTTTTTTATGATTATTTTTTGCTATGTTTTTCTTTTTAAACCATAATAAAGCTCAAATCATTTATCTTTCAAAGGTTATTGGTTTGTATTAAAGCAAGGGATATTATGAAATGAAGCATAACCTTGGTTATAAACTGGAAGCATATATAAAAATGAAAATAGTGCAGTGCTGCTAGTTTGACTTGATTTACGATATGAGATTAAAGCTTCTGTTAGTGTAATTATTGAGTGAAGGAACATGGCAAGAGTTGTACACAGGTGGCAATGGTTTCATTAGACATATCCTAAACCCCAAATTGAATCATAATGACAGTTTGTTCGTGCAGTACGGTATCCATACACATAGGGTTTGTGAATTGAAGCCCATTTTCAATGTTAATACATGTTTTGGAATAGGACTTTGTTTGGTGCGTAGGAGTATTTTCTAGGTTCACGAAATATGACCAAAAACAAGAAACTCGGAGGATTTTTGTGCAGAATAGAACCTAATAATTTACAGTGGGTTCATGAATTCCCTAGTTCAGTGAAGATGATGCATGATGCCAGTTGGTTTCCATTTTGTGAGAGGTTGCAGGGTTACAATGACATGTAACTAGGGCATTTATAAAGAATTATAATGATGAAGTTGTTTGGTTTGAGGATTTGCAGACAATGGTGAATGAAGAAGTTATAATAGAAGCTATTGGTGCACCTTTTGAGGGAGAAAAGTGGTTCAAACAGATATCATTTGAGGCTAATTACAACAAATTTCTTTTTCCAGGGTTCAAAAAACTGGATTGGAAGAATGGTATACATGTTACTAAGCTGAAGCCTATGTGGAAAACACCATTTGAAATGATCCAAAATTATGTAACCTGTGAAGGACGTTATAACAGGGTTTTGAGGTGTCATCTACGTTTTCTGATGCATCTCAATGGAGATAAGAAAATGAACTTTCCCTATTATATGTTGAAGAGTATGCAGAAAATGATTTCAAGGTCTCACAGTCATCAGGAACATACATTTCGTTCCCTTTTCCATCAAGGGTTAATCAAATTATTAATCTTTTTTCATTTGACGAAAAGGGGAAAAATGTGGGAGGAGTTTCTCTTTGAATTTGGAATTGATGCAAAGAAGAAAAAGGGAGAAAAGAAAGAAAGTAAAGATGATGCAAAAGATAATAAAACAAAGCAAGAGGAAATCCTAGATGCAGAGGATAATGGGTTAGTAGATAATTAATAATAGGTGAATGACGAATTGTCATAAGCATGTGCTGTTAAGAATGATGATAAATACATAGAATCAAAAGAAATTACAGAGGTTAAGCCAATCAAAAATTTGAAGGGTAAAGCTGTGGATTCGAGTGCAAAACCTAGAACTCGATTAAAAGGAAAACTTGAAATTGAAGCAGGCCCAAATCTTATAGAAGACAGTGAACTGGTTGTTATAGAAAAATCAATGAGCAATAATAAGGTTCATCCAATAAATGAAGAGAAGGTTTCAGAAGGCAAAAAATTTGTGGAATTGCAAGGAATGGCTGAACATATTCCTGAACTATTTTGCAAAAATAAGAAAAATTACATTGAAAAGGAAATTGATTCAGATTTAAAGTATGTACATAAAGCAAAAATCATGGTGGATATAGATGAAGTGGATGTTATTCCATAATTGGTATAGATGAGGAAATTCATGGTGTCTTATAAAGAGAAAAATAAGTATTTGCAGGATTTGAATGAGAATTTGATGCTTGCAAATAATAGACGGCGAGAGGATTTAGAAGAGAAAGAGGCCAATTATCAGAAGCTATTTAGTATTTTTAAGGACATGCTGAAGAAGAAAAGCGCATTCCAGGAGCAGTATAAGCAAGTTTTTGATCAGAAGAGGGAATTATAGAACAAGGAGTTGAACAAGGATGATAAATACTCCAGGTTACAAAATAGAACTCATGTTCTTTATGATATGACTTTCTTAGCTGAGGTTTCTAAAAGACTTTGATGAAAAATCTAGATTAGTGTTGAGTCAGTAGAATCGACAGATAGAAGATAAGGTTATTATGTTTAGTCCACATGCCAGTTTAAGTTTTAATTTGATTTTTGAAGTTAAATTTTACTTTAAACATATTTACTATTTGTGGTTATTCGAGATCCATAATTTGAGGATCTAGAAACCTTTTTGATTTTTGAAATTAGTTGTATATATTTGAGAAATGATACAGAAGAAAGGGTTGGAATCATAGATGGGAATCAAGTTTTGGTTATGAACTGTAAGACATATAGTCTTGTGCATCTTTAATACAGAACATTACTTTGAAATGACTATGATCATGAGCCTTTTCTAATTTTATTTATGAATTGCATTTTATTATGATTTTATCCGGTGTATGGTATTGTTAATCCATTACAAGATTCTTGTGATGAAGTGCAGTTATCTTTAAGTACTTAGTTACAAAATCGGATTCATTTATTTGTAAATTCATGCTCGTAATATCTTCTGTTATTGAACTTTGTATTTTATTATGTGTCATGTAGTTCTTTAATTATTATTTTGTTTTGATTTCCCAACACCTTTGATTACATACCTTCCTTGTCTAAATTTGATTTCATCAGTTTGATATATCTTCAAGATTTCTCTGAGCTTGAAATTCAGTAGTCTAGGTTCAACTTTAGGGATAACACATTCCATTATATCACGAAACCTTCATGCTGCTGTTAGAAGTGGTATTGTGTGGATGGTATAGATTTCCTATACATGGGTTCCATAGTTAGATACTTTTTCGCATTTTGTGCCCATGCTAAGTTGCCTCCTTTAGGTTGTGGGAGTCCCTTTTTACTCTTGCCATGTCCTTGAGCAAGAGCTTCATACTCCTCTTGAAATTTATGCTACCTTTTCCCCATAGGGACTCCCTTGAATATATTAAGTTGTAATTGCATTTAATGATTTTTTCTTGCCTTATTGAGATTTATGCTGACTCCTTGATTCATAGTTAGAATCCATATAGCACGAGATTCTCTCATGCCTTGCCAAGATAATCCTTTTTACATAGCCTTTGCAGCTTGATCACTCCTTTAACAGGAGGAGACCTTCTCCCAAGTGTCGTTATCCTGCACATGTTTCCTTGCATTGAGCATAGGTATGCTCCATTGCTTGAAACTAGATTTCCTATCCCTGACACTCATCTCCTCCTAGCTATGTACTATTAAGAACTTTATTCTTTTTCAATCTTTTCAAAATATCTGAAAAAGTCCAAAAAAAAAAAACATAAAAAGACGGATGGGAAAAGATGTTATCTTTTGCAATAGTTGAGTTATGTCACCTTCGAAAATAGCACTGTATATCACATCCATTAGTTTGGTTATTAGTTTGACTTTAGGAGTTGTGCTCATTACTTTGATTTTATCTCCACCAACTAGTTATGCTTCCAGTCCCCATGGTGTCTCTATTGATTCCTCCTATGTCATAGAGATGTCCTATTTTACATATCGAGTCCATACTTCCTACCTTCAGTCACCACTTTCCTTATGCTCTTGTTCGAAGGAAGTTGAATCCTGAGTCAACCATTCCTCAGTTAACTTGAATTTGCATGTCAACCATTCTCGGTGTTGTTAATTGTTTATGCACATCTTGTTCATTGAGTTCTTCCACATTATACAAATTTGGTGTGTACATCGTGTTGGTGGATGGGGGATTTATTAATGCCCTCCTTCCAATGGATTTCATTCCATCCACATTAGATCATTTATTTTGGAATAGGAGTCTAAAGTCATCTGAGTGCCTTGAGACTTACAGTAATAAATGGTAGGTTCTCTTTCCATCGATTGTTTTGGGAGTACATCAATGTCCCCTGATCTATGGACTCTTTCAAGTGTTCAACCTCAACACATCTATTGACACTTGTTAAATTGCACTCTATACCTTGATTCCTATTTTCATTATCAGTGGGTTATCTCACGCCTGTTAATGGTATACATCAATGACCAGTAATCGGATGATGGACTACTATGTTAAATCTCAACACATCTATTCACATAGTAGGACATGTACTCGTAGTGGTTTGTGTAGAAGACCTTCCAGCTTATTGGCATTCCATATATGCTACCTTCTTGATCGTGCCGGTATTCATGAGATTCAACTCTCATGATCATGATTTCATTGTTCTCAGTGTATATCAGATATCTTTATCCACTATGGAGATATTGATCAATTGTATATTGTACGTGGTGATGACCACACATGACACTTTGTATATCATGCCTATTCATGGCCATTGTACTCTTATGTATCTGGGACTGCTACATGTATTTGCAATCACATGAAGATATTGATTATTGTATTGTAGTGATGAGTGGCTGGTTCTTCCACCTAGGTCTTCATTACTCCACTTATGGGATGGATTTTATAATGCATTTTGACCATCATGTTATCCCTATGAACTCACACATTAGGGGGCATTTGTTATAGCTGATTTTACCACACCAGGTAGATCACACATTTATTACCTTCCATGTCCCTCTGCAGAGTCCTTTAGACCCCATGGACTTATATTATACTCTTATGTTCCATTATCATCGCCAAAAATTTCCTGTTTATATAAAACTATCACAGTAATCTACGGACTAAAACATAGTCTGATCAAAGATTAATAACAATAAGGCATGAAAATGGTGTAATAGTGCTACAAAATGAGTAGCCGCTCTGTATATTCACACAAATAATGAGTAATACAATGGCATGATGCAAGCATGAATGACAAAGCAATTCAAATTCCTGAGGATGTCATTCGAATTGAATGGGTGAGCCTAGCTTAACTAAATGTAAGCCACAGTAAACACTCAAGTTAACCACTTATCAAAACCCTAATTGACTCAAGTGAGCCCTAACTAAAGTCGGTGTGTAATAAATGACCGAGTCTAACTGAAAGTAGGTCAGACACATGCACAACAAGCTAACCAACAAGTGGTAGCACATCAATGACTCCAATGAACCCCGATGAGGTTAACTGAAGTGTAACTGACCATCAGAAGTGGTTGGAGGCACCTCGATTGACTCTAGTTCATTAAATAATCAATTTAATAAAGGAATATGCCTTCACTACTCTGTTTAACTGATTGTAACCATCAGTTAGCAATATGGGGCATTAATGACACTCAGATCACCCCCGGAGTGCTCCAGTTAGCCTCCTCGAATGTAGGAGAAGGCTAAGTTAGCCTCCTTGACTGAAGGTAGGCATGCGTGTTATCTAGATGATGTCATATAGTGCTCCTCTGATGTCAATTAAGTCAATAATACTTAGGATAGTAGTTTAACTAGGCCAAATTGACCAAAATGAGTGTGTAAGGTGGTAAATGTCTCCAACACCCCCCCTTAAGCTATACTCAAGAGAAGTAGAAAACATAAAATGCATCAAAATGCTAGGGCCCTGGAAACAAAGGCCATAGGTCACCCTGTACAATAAAGTAACTACTTAATATAACCAAGCAAACAGGGAAAACCTCATGGGAAAAATACCCCACCTCAAACTAAGTAGTAAATCAAGAAATTTTTGGTTCTTCTATGCGGCAGCATCCTAAAATTGTGCATGTGAACCTATGAAACAAAAATAAATGAATATGTTTGGAGGAATATTCCACTTTGAAAGAAGAACAATGCACTCAACTGAATCAGAAATATAAATAGCTGCACGGTGAAAACTGGACCCATGTAGAGCAGCTGAAATCTTCTGAAGAGAGAGAAAATGTTCTTGAGGATTCGAACCATGTGTGGAACAATAAATAAAATGATATGTTTCATCCTTGAAAATAAAACCATGAGTGTTAAAATCAGCCCCAAATCTTAGAAGCAAGTGTCCAAGCAGATGCAAAATGTCTTCCTCTTTACGAACTCTATGAGGAGATGAGCATGTGACCAAAAGTAGAGAAGCCCTGGGACTGTGGAGAGTGAATGCTTGAGATACATAATATGATATAGCTTCTGAAATACCAAATTGATCACATAATAAAATATCAGCAACCTCATATGAGGAAACTAACACCAAATCCCCATCAACAGTTTTGAAGAGAAAATGCGGTACTTGATTTTTCACACCGGAATTGGTGAGAGTAGCTACAAGCATGACTGAAAGATCTTGGATTTTAAAATATGAACCAAATAAAATCATATAATAAATTAAATCATATCTAAATAGGTTCACAACATATCCAAAACTATGAAATGAAATCAAATCCCCAGCAGCAGTTTTGTAGGAGACTTGCGGTACTTGTTTCTTCACACCGTTGATGAGAACAACTACAAGCAGTACTGAAATATTATGAATTTGAAATATTAAAAAAAGAAATATAATATCATATATAAATAATATCATATCATATCCAATAAGTTTCATATCAGATCTAAATAAATGGTTAACCGAGACGGTGGATGCACAACTTTCTTCTTCTTCAAAATTCTGAATTTTGGTGCATGCAATCCTGCAGGAATTTGCTGGAAGATCTAGATCATGGGGAGAAAATGGATCACTCTGGTAATCTGATATTTCTTCCAAAATATTCAGGTTATCACATATTTTCACACCAACAGCAACATTAGAGGGAGAAAAATCAAATTTCTCTTCACTTTCGGAAGAAATTACTGAAAATTTTTGCACATAATTCAAAGGAAAATCATTGGAGAGTGTTTGCAGGGAAGTGAAGCAGTGTTTTTCTTCAATATCAGAGATTAGAATGTATTCTTATATTTCATCCATATGAGGATATGATATATTATATATCTCACAAACTTTTGGAGCATCAGGAGAAGGAGTCACTGCAAGGAGACTTTCTTCAATTCGGATTGACTGTGTAGAAGATTCTGCTTCTTCTTCATCTTGAACAACTTCATCAGAGAGAGTATAGGCCAAGAATTTTGAGTAAATAACTCTTGTGGAGATGGATTTGATCTCCAAAGTTCTATTATTAGCCTCATTGCGCTTGCCAAAGGTTTTGTCCAATTTTTTCTAGAGATCCTTTGGGTATTCAACAGAACCAATAAGGTAGCGCAAGCTACGAGAAAGGGCCAGACATATTGCTCCAAAAGATCTATCACCATCATTTATCCATTCATTCTCATTATCATAATACTCTTTTCCAATTCCAATAGACACCTCATAGAGATCTCGTCTCTTCAGAGATGCAATCATATTCAACTTCCATTCTGAATAGCTTGTGAATGGGTGAGAAGAGGGACTGATGAGTCCATTCGAATTTGTACCTGTTAAAGCCTGCAAATCAGAACAAAAGGGGCACTGTAAGGTTAGACAGCCTGCACATTTTAGGATTTCATCACACCCAGCATAGTTGATCAAGCAAGCTTGACCAACAATTTCCTTACTTGGGGTATTAAGTGGTAAGCCTTGGCTTTTGGTGCAGTGCTAGAATTTTTGAGCTTTGCTCAATTTTTAATGCAAAATGTGTCAAAAACCTTGCTTTTGAAAGATCTGAGCTTCATCCCACCATGATCTCTGATACCATATAAATCTGTCACAGTAATCTAGGGACTAAAACATAGTCTCATCAAAGATTAATAACAATAAGGCATGAAAATGGTGTAATAGTGCTACAAAATGAGTAGCCGCTCTATATATTCACACAAAGAATGAGTAATACAATATCATGCTGCAAGCATGAATGGAAAATCAATTCTAATTCCCAAGGAGTTCATTCGAATTGAATGAGTGAGTCTAGCTTAACTAAATGCAAGCCATAGTCAACACTCAAGTTAACCACTGATCAAAACCCTAATTGACTCAACTGAGCCCTAACTGAAGTCAGTGTGTAATAAATGACTGAGTCTAACTAAAAATATGTTAGACACATGTCACAACAAGCTAGCCAACAAGTGGTAGTGCATCAATGACTCCAATAAACCCCGATGAGGTTAACTAAAGTGTAACTGACCATCAGAAGTGGTTGGAGGCACCCCTGTTGACTCCAGTTCATTGAATAATCAATAAATAATCAATTTAATGAAGGAAGGCATCTTCACTACTCTATTCAACTGATTGTAACCATCAATTAGAAATATGGGGCATTAATGACACTCAGATCACCCCTGGAGTGCTCCAGTTAGCCTCCTCGAATGTAGGAGAAGGATAAGTCAGCCTCCTTGACTGAAGGTAGGCGTGGATGTGATCTAGCTGATGTCATCTAGTGCTCCTATGATTTCAATTAAGTCAATAATACTTAGGATAGTGGTTTAACTAGGACAAATTGACCAAAATGAGTGTGTAAGGTGGTAAATGTCTCTAATAGTTTATACCTATATGCAAATTTTAAAGCAATACCCACATGTATACCCAGATTTTGACCTTAAACCCATATACATCAGGAAGTGTGCAAAATGACAATGTTTTTTGGATTTTTGCCTCATTTGAGTATGAATACATTGACTCTCGGCCTTCCAAATTCCTTGAGAAAGCTCAGATTCGACCCTCCATTACCTCTTTGGAGTTCTATATAAGGAACCCCTCGGATACATTGAAGGAGGATAAATTGAAGAGTAAGGAAACTATAGTCCATTGTTTCCTCAGTTTTGCTTACACTTGAGTCTGCATTCCTTTGTCCCTTGGAGCGCATAGTGTTCTTCCCAATATTTCCTTTCCTTTGTGAGCTTGCTATCGAGAGATGGAGGCCCAGGTCGAGGAGTCAGTTTCTCTAGTTCACAGAAGTGCCAACAGAGTTTGTCACTATTGTATCTCTAATTTATTAATAGAAATATATTTTCCTTTCCAATTCATGTGAATTTTGAATATGAATATTGAACCCATGGATGTATTTAATTTCTTATACATGATTGATTATATATGCTAGAGTAGTTCTAACACATTTATATATACCATACTTGCTTTTTTTGTTGCTGTTGAGAGAAAATTATAATTGCAATTACATTGGAAAAGATCAATGAGGATCTACTTCAACCATCTGGAACAAGGTACGATTCTACATCCCTTAGTGTAATATTTACTTACTGCTCTTGTGCATTGGGAAAGATTGATTTTTGGTGTCATACTACATGTTGTGGTACCCCCAAAATAGCACTGTATATCACATCCATTGGTTGGGTTATTAGTTTGAATTTAAGTTTATCTCCACCAACTGGTTATGCTTCCAGTCCCCATGGATCCCATGTTGATTCCTCCTATGTCATAGATATTTCCTAGTTTACATATCGAGTCCATACTGCCTACCTTTAGTCACCACTTGCCTTATGCTCTTGTTCGAAGGAAGTTGAAGCCTGAATCATCCATTCCTCCGTTATCTTGAATTTGCATGTTGGCTATTCCTGGTATTGTTAATGGTTCATGCACATCTTGTTCATTGATTTATTCCACATTATACAAATTTGTTGAGTACCTCATGTTGGTGGATGGGGGATGTCTTAAATCCCTCCTTCTAGCAGATTCCATTCCATCGACATCAGATCGTTTATTCTCGAAGAGGAGTTTAGAGTCATCTGAGTGCATTGAGACTTACAGTCATTAGTGGTAGGTTCTCTCTCCATCGATAGTTTTTGGAATACATCAATGTTCCCTGATCGATGGAATATTTTAAGTGTTCAACGTCAACACATCTATTTGCACTTGTTAGATTGCACTATATACCTTGATTCCCATTTTCATTATTGGTGGGTTATCCAACGTCTGTTAACGGTATACATCAATGACCAGTAATCAGACGATGGACTAATATGTTCAACCTCGACACATCTATTCACATAGTAGGACATGTACTCGTAGCGGTTTGTGTAGAAGACCTTCCATCTTCATGGCATTCCATATATGCTACCTCCTTTATCATTCTAGTATTCATGAGATTTCAGCTCTCATGATCATGATTCTAGTGTTTCTAGTGTATATCAGATATCTTTATCCACTATGGAGTTATTGATCCATTGTATATTGTACGTGGCGATGACCACACATGACACTTTGTATATCATGCCTATTCATGGCCATTGTAGTCTTATGTATTCGGGATTGCTACATGTATTTGCAGTCACATCTAGAGATTGATTATTGTAATGTAGTAATGAGTGTCTGGTTCTTCCACCTGGGTCTTCATTGCTCCTTTTCTGGGATGTATTTTATAATGCATTTCAACCATCATATTACCCCTATGAACTCACACATTAGGGGGCATCTGTTATACTGATTTTATCACACCAGGTAGATCACATATTTATGGCCTTCCCTGTCCCTCTTCAGACTCGTTTGGACCCCATGGACGTATATTATAATTTGATGTTGCAAGATCATCCCCATAAATTTCCTGTTTATACATATACGTTAATTTTAAAGCAATACCTGTGTGTATATGTAGATTTTGACCTCAAACCCATGTACATCGAGATGTGTGCAAAATGACAATTTTTTTTGGAGTTTTCCTCATTTGAGTTTGAATAAATTGACTCTTGGCCTTCCAAATGCCTTGATAATGCTCATATTCGACCCTCCATTACCTCTTTGGAGTGTTATATTAGGAACCCCCTGGATACATTGAAGGAGGAGAATTTCAAGAGTAAGGAAACTATAGTCCATTGTTGCCTCAGTTTTGCTTATACTTGAGTCTGCATCCCTTTGTCCCTTAGAGCACATGGTGTTCTTCCAAATATTTCCTTTGATTTGTGAGCTTTCTATTGAGAGATGGAGGCCTAGGTAGAGGACGCAGTTTATTCGGTTTGCAGAAGTGCCAACATAGTTTGTCACTATTGTATTTCTAGTTTATTAATAGAAATATATTTTCTTGTCCAATTCATGTGCATTTTGAATATGAATATTGAACGCATGGATGCATTTAGTTTCTTATACATGATTTATTATATATTCTATAGTAGTTCTAACACATTTATATATATCATGTTTTCTTCGTTTGTTGTTGTTGAGAGAAAATTATAATTACAATTGCATTGGAAAAGCTCAACGAGGATCTACTTCAACTGTTTGGAACAAGGTACGATTCTATATCCCTTAGTGTTATATTTACTTATTTCTCTTGTGTAGTGGGAAAGATTGATTTCTAGTGTCATACTGTCTGTTGTGGTACCCCCAAGCCATAGGAATTTTCTCTCTGTAACACCATGTACAATTAGAAGAAGATTAAGAAAAATAAGAAAAATTCTATTCCAAGGAAGATAGTAAAGATGAAGAAATTCTATTCATAGAGACATTAACTTCAGATG
Organism: Pseudotsuga menziesii; assembly: GCA_001517045.1. Lineage (NCBI taxonomy): Eukaryota > Viridiplantae > Streptophyta > Pinopsida > Pinales > Pinaceae > Pseudotsuga > Pseudotsuga menziesii. The sequence continues at coordinate 103,249 of LPNX010497758.1, forward strand.
ATGAATCAGATAAGGAAGGAGAAGTGGACCTAGAGGTTGAACTCATAGCTGCTCTTGAGGAACTTGAAAAATGTACAATAAGGAACAAATATTTGAAAGAAAAATTGTCAAAATGACAAGAAGAGCATAAATTAAAATATAAAGGCCCAATTCAAATTATTATTGATTTAAAGAACCAACTTCAAGAGGCCAAGAAGATTTAAGAGGACCTAGTAGTGCAACTCAAGAAGAGAATACAAGATTATGAAAAACTTGAAAAAGGGATTATTTAACTTAGAAAAGGGGTTGATGAAGAATCTATCAAATCAATGTTTGAGAACATATCAAGGAATTTAGATGAAATCCTAAGTGTCCAAAGACCATCGAGTGATAAATATGGATTAGGATTTAATAAAGAAAAATAAGCTAGGACATTCCTCTTTCACAAACCAACATGGAAATAAAAAAGTGTATGTTGTTGCACTCAAGAGCCCAATTAAAAGGGAAGAAAGTAAGAAATGTGTTTCTCCCCTACAAATAAGAGATATGACGCCTATAAGAACAATTACAAGAAGGTATCAACAAATATTTTTGGGTCATTGTTACTCTTGTAATAATTTTGGACACAAAGCCATGAATTGCAAAGAATATGAAAACTTTCATATCTATAAGAAGAATGCACCCAAGAAATAGAAGAATTACATGAAGGCTAATTCCAGTCATTAGAACTCTTCTCATCCTCCTAAGATGAAAAAATTGAGAAGATATGAAAATGAAAATAGCCATTACAAGCAGAAAGATCAAATATTCTCTAAATATAAAAAGGGCATTATTTGTATATTATTATTGTTATCATAAGCTCAGACACAAGGCTACTAACTGCATAACCAAGGGAAAATATCAAAGTTTGAGAAGGAAACAAGACACAAACACATCAAATGATAGAATATCGGTAAGAAGGGTACCTCATGGAAACATGTGGAGAAGTTAGTTAGATTACAAAGACTTGGAAGAAACAAAAATCATTGAGGTTTACAAAGATGGTGATGAACATAATAGTGCTATAGATAAAAATGGCATCCATTTTGAGGGAAAGCAAGATCATTATGTAAAATGATACACTGATGGAAATCAGTATGATGAAGAAGAATATATTGATGATGGTGGATGTCTCTTCTAACCTAGAAGAGAGCCCTAAAATGAGTATTAAAGGGGAATATATACTCAAGGGGAGTTAATATCAAAATTGCAACTGGTACTTGAAAAATATCAGCTGGTAAGATGAAAATAATGTTTTGAGGTTTCCATCAAAACAATAAAAAGAAGAGTCATAAGAAATACTTGGTAAAAATATGTCTTCCTAAAAAATAAGAATAAGTATAGAAGTGACATCATGAAAAAACAAACCTTTGTCCAACCTAAAAGTATTCATTTGATTACATTGAATTCATAATCCTGTTTTCATGGTTGCTGAGTACATGTAAAGATTAATACAAGAACAAATATGAATGATATCATTTAGACAATCTTAAGGACTGTATGATAGGGAAATTATGAACAATCATTCTTGTGAGTTGAAATCATTTTTTCTGATTTCCTAAAGCAATTTTAACTTCAAAATTGTTGACAGTAGAAGATAACTCAAGGTCAAACTGAAGGATAAAAATTCAGTTTATTGGAAAGTGCCAGGATGAGTAAATGTATGAGTAATATTGTGTCCTAGGAATCAAGAGGAGAAGGCTACAGATTCAAATTTTGCAGATTAGGTGGAACTTCAGCTAGAAATTCAACAGTTGAAGATTGCAAAGGAATAAGGATATATGGATAGTACATTTTTTTCATGCCATTGAATACTATTTAAAGAAGAACAAGTTATATGATGCATCTTGAAAGAGAAATCTAAGGAAGAAAAATAAGGGTTGAATGAAAAAACTCAAAACAAACCAATGAGTATAAACTTTGTCAAAAGTTGAGATTTTTAAGATGACCATAAATTTGGCATAAAGTAACTAAGAGAGATCCATTCATGGAGTAGAATGAAGCACTCTGATAGGGGGAGTCTATGAATTTATCGTCCAGGTTGTCATTCAAAGAACTTGTTGCAAGAAGGAAAATGTTAACCAGATCATAACACAGTGGTCAGTACCAAGTCAAGTTAAAAGAAGAAAGAATAGAAAGGCATAACAGGTTATCTTTTGTCACTGTTTTCAAAGGGGGATAATGTTTAGATGTTTCCATCAATGCCAAAAGGGGAGAATATTGAATGGAGTTGTCATTATTCTCAAAGGAGTTCAGTAATGACAAAGGAATAATCAATGACATGATGGTGGGAAAAACTAAGCATAAGATAAAGGAATAACAAAGGGAGTGATAACATGGCATGCATAATGATGTGGCATGTGTGATGAGGCTGAAAATACACATGAGGTGCGATCATGAAGTCTGTGTTGCAATCTGGAATCATTATGTTTGAATTGAGAAGGGATATTTATGCATATCTCTGTGTAAATGAATAATTGACTCCTTGTGTGTCTATATCATTAATTGATTGATAGTTTGAATACCTACATAAATGAATGCACAAAGATAATGTGTAGATCCAATGAGGGGATCAGGTATGACAAACTTCGATCGAGCTTGATTGATCGATCCTCAGATAAAGCAATGTAGAGTCATGGATTTGCAGTGATCTTATTTAACAGAGGTTGGATGACTAAGATCGTATCAATAAAATAGATCAATGATAGGGAAATGATCCAAAAATTAAATATTCATGGAAGATAACATTCTAGAGTGCCAAAGTGAGGTTCTATGTTTGATAACTGATCAATAGATGAGGAGGATTCCGCAAAGCGATCCATGATTCACAGGAGTTAAGGAAGTCAATTTCAAAAAAGTTGGAAGACGCATCCGTAATCCACAATCCACAATGTGGAAGGAATCGACAATCCACAAATTGTGGAAGACGAATTGCTAAAGTAAATTTCGAGAAACATCGAAAATCAAACCCACAATCCACAATCCACAAGTGCGGAAAGGTAATTACAGAAAGGGAATAGCACAAAAGCAAAATATGAAAAGGTATTTGTGGAAAGGTAATTTCGGAAATATGATTAAGGAAAGGTTGTTGTGGAAAGGAAATTGTAAATGGATTTATGTTAAAAATCACGTTGATAATTTCACAAGCTTAACTAGAGAGGTAATTTCGAATTTGCCTTTGTTTTGTGAAGGTTCACGATGAACATACATAACTATTAGAAGAGCAATATTAATTCTGAAACAGATTTATTATTAATAAGAAGGGACACGACTGTATTATTTAAAGAGGAAGAAGAAATAATAACATAGAAAAGTAAGAAAACATGTTTGATGAAGAGACATGTGTTACGAAGTGATATGTTTAATGAACAAGCATGACTCCATATCGAAAGGGCGTGACTATGAAAGTATGGAACAAAGAGATACATTTGTAACTGAATATGAATGAGGTCTTTATAAGCAATTTTTTGAGTTTAGAAGAGTGTCTCTGTAGTCCGGATCCATGTAGTAGTAGAAGAAGATAGAGTCTAAGGAGTAATGAGAAACCAATGAAAAAATTGAAGGCATAAGAAGATGTGGAACTCTGATAAAAACATATTAGGGTGGGAGGGGGGTGCTAGGGTAGGCTATATGTTTGTAAGGGGGTCATATCCTCCTTCCAATGGTATCTATTAAATAGGGTGTAGAAGAATTTATTTAGTAGTAGCTGATAAACCATGGGATTGTAGCCTCCTTCTAGTAATAGCTCATAAACCAGGGTGTCATACCTTCCTTCCAGTAGTTGCTGGTAAATATGGTTTAGTACCCTCATTGTTTGTAGTCTCACGAAGAAACTATTTGTAAATATAATTTTTCAATAATAGGAAGTATTGGTGTTTTTCCCAATTGGGATTCCACAATAAAAGTTGTGTTTATTATGTCTTATTGATCATGTGTGTTAATGAATAAGTTAAAATTGGTTTTAATTATTAAAATTTAATAGTACTAATTCACCCCCCCACTCTTAGTATTGTCCAAATTTCCAACGATTACTGGGATGAAGAAATTGTCAGGAAGATTACAAACCTATTGCATGAGTTTTAATATTTGTTCCCTATGAAATTATCAGAAATGAAATGGATTGTTGGAGACCTTGAGAAATGAAAATACCATTAAAGCTAGATGCAAAATTTGTAAAGAACTGACCATACCAATTGAATCCGTGGTATAAATAAAAAATCAAGACATAACTAGATCAAATGTTGGATGCAAGTATCATAAAGTAGGCTAAAGAATCAGAATGGATCAGTCCGATAGTAGTGCAATATAATAAGGCTACTAATGAAGTACATATTTGCATTGACATAAGGAAATTGAATGATGCTTGTTTGCATGACCGATTTCTAACTCCATTTATGGATGAGGTGTTAGAAAATGTTGGAGGCAAAGAAGTTTATTCTTGTATTGATGGGTTCTCTAGCTATGATATTATCAGAATCAAAAAATAATATCGAAATAAGAAAACCTTTGCAACATAGTGGGGTTGTTTTCAATACACGATAATTCCCTTTGGGCTCAAGACTTCTCCTGCTATCATTTCCAGGATAGTAGTGGCTTCCTTCAAATATTTTATTCATAAATTTATTGAGGTATAGTTCAATGATTGCATGTATTTGGGATCATTAAGGATCATATTGAGATCCTATGAATGATGCTATAATGGTGTCTACAGAATCAAATTTCGTTGAACTTTAAGAAATGTATTTTTTGTGCCCCATTTGGAACTATGTTAGGAAATTTGGTTTTCTACGATGTGATCTTGGTCGACTGTACTAAAATTGTTATCATCATCGACCTACCAGTACCTACCACAATAAAGCAACTGAGAACAACATTGTGACATACATGATACTATCGAAAAAAATTTCAAAGGATATGCAGAGGTGGCTGCTTCGATCAAGAAGTTATTGAAGAAGGATGTTAAGTTCCAATGGATAGAAAATTTACAAGAGAATCTAGACTCTTTAAAGAACAATATGGTTACAATTCCTATACTTGTATTTCTATACTGGAAGAAGGATATTCATGTACTTTTCGATGCATCGTCTGTTGTGCTCGGCGTGGCACTAGCACAACTTGGCCAAGGTTCGATTGATCATTTATTGACTTTTCTAGTAGGAAATTATAGACAAAAGAGAAGAACTATACCACGACATAAAGCGAGGGACTAGCTATGGCATACCCTTTGTAGAAATTTTCACACTACTTGTTGGGTGGACATTTCAAAATGTACATAGATCATTCAATGTTGAAATACCTGGTCAATAATCCAGTGTTAGGGGGGGTATTTGTCGTTGGCTTTACCTTTTTCAGGAATTTGACTTTGAATTCATTGTTAATCCAAGTCATCTGAATTCAAGACCAAACCATCTGTTGAGGATCAAGAGTGGAGAAGAACCTGTTAATATCGATGATAGTCTTCTTGACACACAATTATTTTTTGTAAAAATGTTTTATGATCACTATAGAAACATCATACAATTTTTTGGTATAGGTTTTGAACTAGTTGGATTTACCACCACACAGAAGAAATAACTAGTTGTGCAAGCTAGAGACTTCTAGTTGATTGCTGGACAATTATATAAAATGGGCCCTAATGAGATTCTTTGTCGCTGCTTCTTGGAACAAAAGCGACCAATGTTAGTGAATGAAGCATGTGTTGGTGTCATAGGAGGCCATTATTCTAGAAAAGATACAGTGAAAAAGATATTGGAAGTAGGATTTTAGTGGCCCACCATGCATGCGGGTGATTAAGAACTGTTTCAGTTGTGATGTCTATCAAAGAGCTGGAAATTCATTGTGACAAGATGAAATGAAACTAGTACGACAAATAACTTTGCAGGAATTTGAGAAATGGGTTGTTGATTTTGTTGAACGTATTAATGTAAAATGGGAAGAGAATAGGTGCAAGATATATTATTACTGTGACCAATTAATTGACCATAGCGGCTAAAGAAAAACCAAAAAAAGATTGTATTGTTGCAACAGCTTCCAAGTTCTTGTTCAACAATGTTGTGACTAGATTCAGATGCATGAATATTTTGATAAGTCACCAAGGAACATATTTTGTCAATCAGTTGATCAAATATTTAACTGAAGACTTCCACATCGATAATAGAAATACAATTCTATATCACCCTCAAGCAAATGGTGTTGTTGAAGTAGTCAACAAGATCCTAGAGAATGCGTTGACAAATATTTGCAATGTTCAAAGAGATGACTAGGACCAGAAAATTCCCACAATTCTTTAGACATAGTGCATGACTTGTAAGAAGTTGACATGTCGAACTCCATTTCTCTTGGAGTATGGAAAAGAGGCTATGGTGTGGATGGAATATATTGTACCCAACCTAAGGATTGTTGTGATTACAAAGATGACATAGGTTGGTGCTTTCAAGGAAAGATTATTGCAACTGCTACAGTCGGAAGAAGACCGTTTTGTTGCAGGTTTTCATCAAAACATTGAGAAGGAACGTAGGAAAGTATGGAATGATGGAAAAATAAAGAATACGTGATTTCAAGTCAGAGGAATTGTTCTTCTGTATGATAACAATTTTTTAAAGAATCCTAAAAAACAGAAAAAACACTGGCTATGACTATATATTGTGATCCATATCACTGATGGAGGCATAGTGTAACTACATAAGTTAGATGGAAAACCTTTCAAAGCATTGGTGAATGAAATTTGCCTAAATATGTACCAGGAAATTCACAACTTGGTCTACTAAAAAAAGATAAAAAAGAAAAAAAAGAGAAAAGAGAAAAAAAAAAGAGAAAAGAAAAAGAAAAAGAAAAAGAAAAAGAAAACAAAAATACAAAATATTTTGATATTTTAATTTAATGATTTGATCGAAATCGATGAGTCTATCACAAGAGAAAGAAAAAGGTGTCACACACTATCTATCTATATCAAATGAAAAATGGTGGTGAAGACAATCCATCTGTCGCAACGAACAAAATGTGTCGAAGGTTGAATACATGTCGCAAGAAAGAAAAAGTTATCGCTAGATGTACGTGGGTCACAGAAAGATATTTTTCCATAATTAATTTAAAAATGCGAGTGATCTTGACAGTGTCCTTTTTGGTCACTTCCATCATTTTTTCACAATAACTACGAATGATGTGACATGCGAGTGATATTTTGTGTGGAAGTTTTTGTATAGTGATTTAGATGATCAACCCATGTGATGGAAATGACTTCCACCTTTCCATTCATTGTATGTCTATCTCAAGGAATGACTGATTGAACGGGTATACGTTATCACCTTTGTGCCCAAGTTTCAATTCATTATACTACATCTAAGTGACAGTGTTCCATTTATGTCTGTAATGGCAAGATCTGAAGTGAGTTTTTCCATAGAGTATGGTTATTTCCATTTCCAATACAAGAACACTTGCAGAGTCTAGTGTCATGACCCCTTCAAAGATATTCAATATGGAATACACTGTCGGATATGTTCTGACAGAAGTCATGATTGCAAGGGAAATTCCATATGCACCATTAATTCCTCCAGTGAGTTTAAGAACTGACCCACTTGGTCCTTCAATGAGGAAGCGATATGATATCATCAAGAATAAAGCACCAATAACACAATCACCAAAAGATGAAGAAACAAGGTCTACAACTATGTTTCTGGATTATATTCTACCTAGACCAGATGATGCGCTTAATATTAGAATCTTGAAGAATGTAAGGTACCCACTGGAAGGACCAACAATACTAAAAGGAGTTCGGATAATGAATATCATACTCCCAAATCTCAAGAAGATGACCTTTGTCGATCATTACCTATGGAAATTTCCATAATTGGAAATGGATAAATACATGGTAACTGAATGAGTGCACCATAGGGACAATTGTTACGAAAAATTTATGCACACTAGGTGTTCAACTCAACTGGTCACAATATTTGTTTAATGAACTATTAGCATATGCAAAGGAAGCATAGGAGAATGATATCACATTTCATTATTGATGGATACTTATTTTGATGCCATTTCTTTCATGGGAAGAACCAACAAACTACGAGGGGGTAGATGATCCCATTTTATGTTGAGGAGCTTGATACTAGAATATCTGGTTTGAGAAATATTTGAAGCAAATAGAAAAATATAACAATGTAGAGTTATTTTTGCAAGTAGAGGCCTTGCAACATCATGTTAGAAAGCGGGCCAGAATGATTGAGGAAATCATTAAGCGGTTTTGAAACAATGTCAAGTTTACAATCTGGCCCCATCATATCTTGCTACAACCATGACAAGACCCATTGTGCCAATGGTTTGCTACACAGTATCAACTATCAGCTAAACAAGTTGAGGCAATTATCCAATATTATCTTAAACAATGGAGAGTCCTCATCGTAGATGATCAGTTATCTCCATATTATGAGGAGAGATGGGATGATCCACATCCACATAAGGATGGGGGATAGGGAGAAAATCCATTAGATAAAAACCCAGATAATACCTGGAATGAGTCAAGCATGAATCCAACAGACTCGTGAGTGGGGGATAAGAGGAAGCATGTCAAGAAGTCTAAGACAAGGCATAAGAAAAGGAAGGATAACAAATCGGCAAGAACTGTTGGCCTTACCAATGATGATTATACCCTTTCGACGGAAGAAATGGAAGAAATAGCCATCAAAATAATTAATAATATAGATGAGAGACAAACATAGCTAACAAGTAGTATTAAAAACTTACTACAAATTATTTGTAATGCAGTAAAAGGAGTAATACTTCACTACAACAAAAACCTGTGATTAGCGGCTTCTTGTAGCTTCCCTTTTAGTGTCCATTATCACTTTTAGTTTATTTTTCATCATTTTTTGGACAAAGTGGATGCTTTTCCATGGTATGGCGCTTTTAATGGCGTTATTTGCATCCCTTTTTAAAATATGGTTCTATTGTAGACACTAATTAGCATCTCAATTATCGTCCTTATTAGCGTCCCAATTAGCATCCCAATTATCGTCCCAATTAGCATCCCAATCAGCATCCCAATTAACACCCCATTTTAATAGTTGGCACTATTTTGGATGCTAATTAGCATCCCAATTAGCTTCCCAATTAGCGTCTCAATTAGCATCCCCATTAGAATCCTAATTAGCATTCCAATTAGCATCCCAAGTAGCATCCCAATTAGCGTCAATTTTTAAAAGTTGGCGCTATTTTGGATGCTAATTAGCATCCCAATTAGTGTCCCAATTAGCATCCCAATTAGAATCCCAGTTAGCGTCTCATTTAACATCCCAATTAGCCTCCCAATTATGGTCCCTTTTTAAAAGATGGCTCTATTTTGGATGATAATTAGCATCTCAATTAGCGTCCCAATTAGCATCCTAATTATCATCCCAACTAGCATCCCAATTAACATCCCAATTAGATTCCACAAAATCATCCCATATAACACCAAGAATAGCCTCAAAAAAAGCATCTTGAATAAGATAACACCATATATTAATCAAAGGTTAGTGACAGGAATTGCGCCATGGATTTTGACAGGAAAAACATTCAGCATAGCACCAAGTATAGACCAAGGAATTGCACCTATAAAACATCCAACAAAGCACCAGGTATAGATCCAGGTACAACGTTTGGAATAATGCCAAAATTTTTGAAAGGAACCACGCTGGGTGGGGGATTATAAGCACTTCCCCAAAATATAATTTTCAAGTATGTTCTCAATATCCATCCTCTTGAAGAGTATCGCAATTTTCCACTAATTGCCCTATAATTGACCCCTAATTAACTCCTAATTTTAACCCCTAGTTAACCACTAATTGCACCTAAATGACCCCTACTTGACCACTAATTACCCCTAAATAATCCATTCTTACCACTAATTAACCCTTGATACCGTCTAAATGGTCCCTACTTTTTTAGAAGGAAAACCTCGTGGAGAAACCCAAGGGATGCTTCTAAACATTCATATATGGCATATTCCCTAGTAAACCCATCGATGTAGACTAGTGTGCCTCACACACAAGGATTTGAAATGGGCACTTGCCACCATGAACCTAACTAAATTACCAAAATCATGGAAAACCTTGGTTTAGCTAAGCCCTTAGGATATATCGACCCTATTTACCCATAATTGACCCATAATTACCCCTACTTAACTCATAATTTACCCCTAATTGCCACTAATTATCCCCTAACTACCCCTTAATTACAACAACCCATTACACAATAATTACCCCTAATGACCCTTAATTACTCGTAATTGACCACAAATTACCCTTTGATGATCACTAATCAACCCTTAATTACCCTTCATTTACCCATAATCACCCATAAATGACCCTTAACTTTGCACAGGGGTCAAGTCCATCACATAGGTCTTACAGAGGGAATCTTTTGGATTGTCAGTGGGATATGATAGCCATTTTGGGATGTATAACACCATGAATAATTCTTTATTACTAGGCCATGGTTTGGGATTAACCTCTAGGGCCTAAGTTCATTATGCGACTTGAAGTTTTAGGTGACTCTTTATTGATCATTAACTGGATGGAATATCACATACCACCGTGGAATATATATCTTAGGTCTAAACTATGCATCCCTAATTGCTAACATTATCTATGATTCATGGGGATTATTCATTTCTGTTGTTATCCATGAATAACATATTTTGTAGTGGTTTTTATGGGTGTTGTAAGCACAAATAAAATGACTATTGAAAAATGTAAGTCCTGTAGGATAGAGTTTCTCTTGAGTTTTTATACTCACAAACTATCAATAGGTGAATATACAGATGAGGTATATATGACTGTAAAGAATGTTATTTCTCTTTTATAATTATTTGCGATATTTTCTCCTTGGAAAAAAAACTAAATCTGACTACGGATTTCAAACCAAATTCCCTTTTTTTCTCTTGTATTCAATCCAACCAACCCCTTATTTGGGTATTGATGGGGTATTTAACACCATTACCTGTGGTGTTGAAATGGATGATACTATGGTTGGATACATTTCTAAATCTAAATAGTTTTATTTATGTCACCTCTTCCCTTTCCCATGAGAGTCTTACGACATTGAAGCTAGTACAAGAGAAGCTTCCTTCAAAATGATGACCATATTAGTGTCTCTACTGTGTCTATGCCAATATGAAATAATATTAGTGAAGAAAGTTTTTGATGTAGGTAATGTTGAATTCATCGTGGATTCCACCCAATAGCGTCCCATCTTTGAATCTTTCCATTGGGAAGGATTATTTTCTTTCCCTTTGGTAGGATGTGAATATTTTTCCATTATACACAAGGCCACCACATGAATGCATTAAAAACAAATTTTGCATGGGAAAACAATGTTTGCATAGTCCAAAATATTGTGTCCAAATTTTTTCTATGCTCTTCGATGCAATTTGGAAATAATGACTGGTCATGAATCAATGCAAAAATATATCCAAGCACATGTATTAGAAATATTACTGTTAGTTTTTGCAGTGATGGTAATGAACCTACCCAAAGAATTTGCAGTGGCTCTAAGAGTATCGATATCGCAATATTATAATAGTATACTAGGAAATTAAACCCATATCAATGCCTCCACCAATACTTCCATACGTGGATTAAATTTAGGGTTCCATCACTTCTAAAGAGATCTACACCCTCAATAAACTAGGGTGCTTTGATTAAAACTATTATATTTTTCATCCTCTTAAACAAATTATAAGATGAAGAAACCTTTTCACAATTTGGTGGACGAGAATTGTGTCTAGCATTAGGGATCCCCAATTGAACTCTATCTATAATTGGATTTTTTTTCAACAAGGGCCAAAGACTATAGAAATTGTAATTCAAGGCATGTGGCAATAAATACGTTCCTTCCTCATTACAAACACAAGGGTGTCAATGATGAAAATATTGAACCTTCTTGAAATAAATATCAACACTTGACTTTCACTAACCCAACATTAACACATGAAAAAATTCTAATTTATTTTTTATCTTTAAATTTGTGTATTAAAATAACCTTAAATTCATTAATACTTCAAAAATTATTTTTTTTTTCACAAAAATAGAGCAACAAATAATCAATGTACATGTTTTGATTGAGTTGAAGAGTCCACATGAGTTGGATTGAACATTTTCTAATTTTGAACCCATGTTATGTGTACTTTTCCATGAAAATTTCATGGAAGTGAAAAAATGAAATTATAAAAGAAGATATTAAAGACATGCAACTTCAAACAAGAACATAACCAATTTGCATAGTAGGGAATCTTATCTTTTCAATTTCATTTATGTACCATTTGAGTTGTGGCCTCAATGTGTTGGTTATTTAAGCTTCACTTAAACTTATTTTAATACTTGATTAATAAATAAAAATATTAAAAAATTACATTTTCATGAAAAAATATAAATAATAATTCTAATAATTAAATTAGATTTTTATTATGGCCAACTTAGAATTATGAAATAATTAAATGTTGTACACTTCGATTAATAAATCCCAATAGTATATATTATGTACGAACATATATATATATATATCATGTACTAACATAACCATGACTATAATCACATCATATTGAAAAAAAATGAAAATTTAAAACTTCCCTCCTCCCTCACTAACATAACCATGACTACAATCACATCATATTAAAAAAAAATGAAAATTTCAAACTTCCCTCCTCCCTCAAGCCTAGAATTCACATTCCTTTTTTCTCCTATCGAGCTCATCATTGTTTTCATGTAGCCCTAGATTTCACCTTTTCTTTTCTGGAATCTCTTCAAACTCTCGAACTCATCGTGATTTTCATCCATCTGTATCCATTGAAATTCTCTTCCGTATCCATAGGAATCCTCCCTAAACAAAAGAAAACAAAATTTCATGCAATTGTTTATCTCTGTACTTATACCAAAGTGAGGGATCACAAATAAGTTCAAAATACTAGATCTCTCTAGCCCTAACACCCAAGTTTGTGGCTCCAGCAATATTGCGAAGCTGCCAACAGTCTGAATCTGCCACAGGTACTGCGTATTGAGGGAACTTTGTTTCAGTCTGTCAAGTTGTTATTTGTGTATTTTAGTGTTAGAATCCTCCCGAACATATATCCTTCCACCCTAACACCTGATAAGATCTTCGACGACATGAAGGGGTACTTCTTATCCCGTTGTACCGATACTTTCTTCACATCTGTATTTCTTGGCGGAACATACTCTGGTAACACCAATGTGATAGTAAATTAAGCTTCCTCTGTTGTTTTTATGGTATCTTTCCTCTGTCGATCTTTTTGAAATTAATGGTGTTACAAAAATTATGAAAGAGGAGGACTAGGAGGGTATAATTCTTATTAAGGGTATGCCAAACAGGAATAATAATAAGGGTTACATTTGTCATTTCTATCAGGGTTTTACGGCATGGAACCGACTAAAAGAGGAGGAGGAAAAATAACTTCCTGCATAAAATGGAGGCTCGAAGATCTTGTGCTCACCAAGGTCAAGGAATTTCTGGCATGGATTGCTAAGGTACGCCAATCTATTTTTCGTCCCTATTTGTTTTCCCTTATTTGGTGTGTGTGATGTATGTTGTTTCTATTATTTGCATTTGCCACATCAAATTATATACTTCATATGCCATTTTTTAATACCCGATTGTCGTCCAAGGGTTTGTGTGAATGTTTATAGATTTTTATAGGGTTTCATTTCCATTGCACCGACTGCAATGGATATCAGCATCTTTTTTGATTTCCCAATATGTGTCGATATTTTCTTCTTAATCCTAGAATTGAAAGACTTGGTTGTTGCACGGGGATAATCCTCTGAAATCCTACACGAGAAATCAAACCCTATATCAGATATTATTCCATGCCCCCCAATAGTGAGAATCCCCCTTCCTTAATAATATTTTTATTTCTAAATAAAAAATACTAGAGCTTCCTAAGGATGTTAAAAAAGCTGTTGAGTCCACTTATGGTTTTTCATCCTTGGTTGTGGGATAAAATCTCTAAGCTACAAGGATCATGTGTGGGCCAAGAAGTAGAACAAATTTACCATTAAAATATTTGAGAAGCTGGGTGTAGTTGGCCAGGTGCTCTCGTCCCTTTTTATGCATTTATTCGGGAGACCCGGTCAAGTATCAAAGTTGAGTCTCCAATCCCATTTGAGTAACTGTGGCACTATTATTCATTTCCCCCTATATAAAACCCCATTTTAGCTCCTTGGTAAATGTATGAAATTTCCTTATATTATGGAGAGTCCTTGAGGTGACCCTTTTTGGTATTGGCTGGACGCATTTAAGGTAAGGTATCCATATAGGAGAATCCATTTTTAGCATTTCCTGGTAAACGTGGCCATATGCATACTCAGTGCTTACTGTTTCCTCGAAAAGGAGATATTAGTGTTTAAACCCAAGCGATGTATGCAAGTTTGTGTTTTTTAAGGTGGAAATTGCTTATGTCTAGGTCCAAGAGGATTTCAATTGGCCCGAATTCATTAGGTCCACAAGTGGCCTATTTTTATCAATACAAATTCCCTTAAAAATATGAATAAGTAATTACAACTAATTTTCATTTGGCTAAGTGCATAATCTTATGCCATAATCACCCAGGACTTGCACCTAGAATTTAACCTGATGCGTAGGATGATATTCCACTATTGAAATACAACAAACTGAAATGCCAAAAGCATCTGTTAACAGAAAAAAATTGAAAGTGTTAGATGAGGCACACCACAAAATTGAGAAACCATAAAATATCAATTGATGGCTCATCTCCAACTTTAAAATTCTGGATCATTTTGAAATGATCTGAAAATGTATCAGTCAATTGACGTCTTGCAATAATTTTACTTCAACTTCACTTGACGAATCGGTGCATCCTACATAACTATCAATAATCTTTGCAATGCTAAAAAACACCTTCAAAATACCTCTCTCTGCACTAGTTCTCTGAAAAGATGAGACCATCCACAGAAGCCAATAAAAATGACTTCCTTTACAATGATGGCATATAAGGCTACGACCTTAACATTCTAAACAAGTAATCATGTATATCTTGTGGTAAGCGTTCTACAAGAGAAAGGTAGTTGCACAAAAAATTGATTATATAAATTTAGATAGATCCTGAAAAGTTCCTGGCTCTCACAGATCTCAGTACTAAGCCTGGCCAATATCATAACAAAAAGGAAAATCCTCAATGAAATAAAAGAATACATGTGCAATAGAATATTCACACAAATGTTTGAGGCCTTCTAAAATAAATTGATCAACAACTCTCAGAAGGTCTTGTGCAATATCTGTTGTCATCTCTATTGTACCAGTGTATATAAATCTGACACCAGTATGCCATTAGAATCCTCAAACATTCTCGGATAAAACATATTTGAGTTCTAACATGTCATAGTTTCTTTCATTTCATCTTGAACTCTTTATAACATGAATGAATCCTTCATCATTTCCATAATCAACACATAGAAGAAACCATAAGAATTATCTCGTCATTAGTTCAAAGACTTTCCAGGTTACATTTGGAATTTCAATATCCTTTGCCTCTTCTTCCTATTGAAGGTTCACAAATTTATCCCCAAACAATTTCTAGTTATTGTTTGAAGCCACGGTGCACTTAACATGTTTGATGATATCAAATTATAGGGTAAACAATGCAATCTACAATAACTACAAATTATATCACTTGAATTTTATAGGAATTAGAAAATGAGAGACAATTCTAGAACATTCGATAACTTAAAATACTCCAATTCGCATGCTCCTTTCTGCTGAATTAATTAGGTTTTTAAGAAATTAAAGGACACTGAAATTTTTCAAGATTAGAAAGATTCGTTCGTTTCCCCTGATATTAAGTTTTTGTACCTTTTCAAGATTATAAAGATTCCTTCCTTTCACACAATATTAAGTTTTATTCTCTTGTGTTAAAAGATATAACTATGGCTCATTCTCCCTAAGTACATGCCCCTTAAAACTAAAAAATCTTATGGGTAAAAGTTGCGATAAAACGTTTCTCATCTTTAGCTTTTTCTTTGACTGAAAAGCATTGAGTTTCTGGCTTTTATCCATTATCTAGAATGCTATAGCTTCCCTATGAATGGCGTAAACTCGAGGTAATAACCAGGACTCATCAGATAGAATAATATTCACTCTCTATATTATTTGTTGGCCAACCCTACCTGCTTTACTTTTTGATAAAAACACCCTAAAAATTTGAAAAACAATTATATTTAATAATTATTTTTATTTTAAAAAACCCTTTAAAACTTTTAAACCTAGGTCTTAAAATAATTTGTTTTAATATCAATTATTTTATTTTAAAAATACTAACTAACTAAAAAATATTTTATAAAAAACATTTATAGTTAATGATTTTACAACATTTAAAACTAAACTTAAAAATTTTAAGAACTTTTTTAACTTTTATTTGTTATAACATTAATAATAATGGTTAGAATTAAAAATGCATTAAACATTAAAACTAAATTTGAAATTTAGGCTTGTTTACTTGGTAATTTATTTCATAATTTAAAAAGGTAAATCCTAAAATCAAAACAATAACATTTTTTTATAACTTTAATAAAAAATCTTATTAAGAATATTTATAAATTTAGAGACAACTATTTTAGGTTAAAAAACCTTAAATTAATAATATTTTTTTACAAAACCTAATTTCACCTTAATAATATAAAAATTCAAACCAAACCTACATAATTAAAAAGTTTAATTTTTTTAAAAAATAATAACAAATTCTCTATGAAACACAAAAAATCCATATTTAAAAGATTTTGGGAAAATATTATTCGTCACCAAGCTTCTATTGGTCTCTTGAAGATCATCTCACATTAGAGATCGAAACGTCGAGAAAATGAAATACATGAACGTAGTTCCACACCCACCACCCTAGTATTCATTAATTAATGTTCATTATAACGCGCGAAAGTTCACTATAACGTGCTCAAAGGGTGAGAAGCCACTCTCCCTTAGTAGGAGGGGAAGGGAATTGAAATGGTTTTTACATTTTCGTAAGTTCCCTTGTTAAGTCTTAATGCTTAGTTCTCCTTCACTGAAGTTATATTATGCAAGCATTCATTAGAATAAGGTAATAGACTTGGTTGCACCCACCTATAGGGATGAACCGTCATATATAGACTGGGAAAACCTTGATGTATTTATAATTGTTCCCAACAAATATTAATTGATTTATTGAATGACTCGCTTCATAGACTTTTACTTGCCTCATAGACTTTGTCTTGCTTCATACACTTTGATTTATCATGCTTAGTTAAGCCAATAAGTTATTGTTTATTAATTGTGTATTTAAACCAAAATTAAGTTACCAACCTTTGGTTGAGTGAACAACGTCTACCTTTTTTGCTAACATGATCACTCTTCCGAACGATGGCAACCCATTCACCCTCAAATTCCTGAAGGTGGCTAGATCTGTCATAAATCAGAGGTTACTTAAAGACTTCTAGAAAGCCGTGTATTTTGTCTTCCCCTCATTTTGATCTGATTTTTAAAGGTGTTGTGTTTATTCTTTACTTAACGCGGTGCCTACTTCTTTTACATTTGCGAAAAGATTAGGCTACTTACTTGAACTTCATTGTGAATAGGCCAAATAGGTATATTGATTGAAGGGAAAGCACTCTTTTTCCTTCCAATGATTGAATGATTTTCCACAAGGGAAAGGTGATAGGTTGGATATTTATTGAGGAACAAAAGTATGTTCCTCTCTTAGCTCCTGTACCACCTTTGACCCTCCCCTATGATTTATGGTCAATCACATTGTGCTATTTTAAATTCAATCCATAGGTGCGATCAAAAAGTCCATACATATCAGAGTGAGTTGGTCCCTTTCCATTGCCTAAAGACTCCTTGAAAGAGATCAAACAACACATTCTATTCATCCTTCATACCTACAAGCTGAACAAAGAATCTGTCTTAAAGGAAGCTGCTCACTATAGATATACATAAGATTACACTATCCCATATCTCACTTGAATGAATAAGGCACCTAAAAAACATAGAATTTACCATATCTATATTTCTCCAAACAAAGAAGGATCAGATGATATTTTCAAAAGAATATTTTTTATTTCACAAACAATAAAGATGTTGACCCACTCTCATCTGTTGGACATCTCTATCTCTTCTCTCAACATCTTTTGGGAGTGATGGGTACTCATGTGATGACTAAGAATTCCAAAAACATAAATTCATTTACTTATTTTAAGAGGGATAATTAGGGATCCCCCTTCTTAACCCATGGTAGCCAATAAAAACATCTGGTATGCTTACAATGCATGGATTGTTATAATCCTAGGTGAGATAGGTGGTGGCTCTAGTAGAATATAAACATGTAAACTGGGTAGGAGGTGTAATAGAAGACTCCATCACTCTGGATAATGGCTAGCTACTGCTGAATATTAATGGCTAAATATTCTACATACCAGAATGAAGCGAAAAGTCAAAGTTTTTTGATAAATTAATGGAGCACACTAAGGTTAGAAGTAAAACATAACAAAATAATTCAATTTATATGGGATGATCGTGGGGGTGAGTACAATTCGAATGATTCTACCCAATTTTTCGTCAAATAGGAGTGCCCTAGTCTTGAAACCTTGCTTATGATGACATCACTTTAGAGATTGCCATGCATTTATTTTTTGAGGATGCCCCTAGCCTACATGTGTCTTGTAGTTTGCTTGAGTGGATTAGGTCCAATTTATGTTGTAAGGCTTCATATCACTTCTCATCTAAATAAATAAAGGTGAGAGTCATTCATCGTGGTGCTCTATTATTTGTACTTGTCTTATTGGAGTAAGGCACTAGGGTTCATGAGGAAACCCTAGAAGATGTTATGAAATCTAGCAAGAATGTCATTGTTGGGAGGTTGCTCTTGTGAGATATTAGGTTTTTTACTTGTGAAAGATAATATGTTGGATGATGATGATTATAATATAGAAGCACTCATTCTTCATCACTCGTGTTAGAGAGGCGACCTTGTGGAGCACTAGTCTTTTTATCTCATTCATCATCACTGTGATTTAGTATTGTTTTCTTGTTTATCTTGTTTATCTTATTTTGGAGAAATTATGCTTCATCATCATTGTACAATATTGAGTGACTTCTGCAGAAACTAGAGAAGAGGATTTTTTTTTTGTAAGATGCATAGTTCTATTGAAATACATAGGAAAAATTTACAAAATTCATCCTGGCCAAAACTGAGGTTCGTCTACAAAGATTTGTTCGGGTACACAGGGTACTCCCAAAGGACCGAACAGCTTCAGCAACCGCTTTACACAAACAGATCATAGATCAACACACCGATGTTTGTCATGTGGTTAAAACCCTCGAGAGGGAAACAATCCATGGCCCTAGCCAAATAGCTACTTGGAGCAATTTATTATGCAAAAGAAAGAAAGTTACATGAGCTTCTCATAATAGATCAAGTAGCCAAGGACCCTCTATACTATTTAAATAGAGATCATAGACCAATTAGGTGTTAAGCCATGGATCAATGGTAGGTATGATCTAAGAGAAGTTGAACCATCAAATCACTTTATGTCTAGAACATATCGTGACTGTCGGATTACAATATTTACAAATGCATACTAATGCATACTAAAGAAACACACTTTTACCTAATGAATATATTACACAAGTTGATCTTAACTAATTCCTAAGTGTCTAAATATCCTAACATTCCCCCTTAAGAACAACTTGGGATAGGATTGCAGTATGTACAAAAGTGACACTATTAGGAGAAGGAAGGAGGAATTAGAGCCTATCCCCTCTTAAGGACACATTCCTGAACTCCTAACATAGATCGAAGTTTAGAAAACTTCGCTTCTGTAAGAGACTTGGTGAATATGTCTGCAACTTGATCATTTGTAGGGCAATAGAGAACTTCAATAACACTATCATGAATAAGATTTCTGATGAAGTGCATGTGTGGCTCAATGTGTTTGATACGTTGATGTAGAACTGGATCTTTAGCAAGCTTGATGGCACTTTGATTGTCGCACCAAAGTGGAGTAGGCTGCTGCTCCTCGAATCCAAACTCTGAAAGGCATTAGAGAGAATTTGAGGTCAAAATTGGGCCTCCTAAGAGATGTACTACAAAAATATAAGATATATTAAAATATTATGAGTTAGGGGTTTTATGGGGTAGGTATATATGACAACTCACCTCCTACACTACTTTTTATGTATAATATAAATAACCATAGTTGAGTTACTTTTCTAAATTGACTATAAATAAAATTAATAAAATAACTCTACAATGATGTGACTAAGATTCATTGTAAATTCCCAAAAATTTATTTTCATTTAGCATTTATTTGTCTTGAACTTGTAAATAAAATTAAACAAAAATGAATTTAATTTATATGCATAACTAACATATTTTTTTCATATAAATATCATTCATGAATTTAATTTATTTTAAAAGTACAAGATTGTATATATATATATATATATATATATATATTAGTTTGACATTATGATATTAAATGCAATTGAGTGAATATATAATTTAAAATTAAAAAACATGAAAATGACAATATGTTATTTTATAAAAAAAATGTGAAAAGACATTTTATTGAATTATGAGTATTTTACTTGCAAATGACAATAATATTATTTTATGAGAAAGTGAATTGTGAGCACTTTACTTGAAAATAACAATAATATTATTTTATGAGAAAGTGTGAAATGACTTTTATTATGAGTACTTCACTTTATGACTTAAAAGTACTTGTACCACTACCTTGGTTAACTATGGGTTTTCATCTACCATAGAAAATGTGACAAATAAGCATTCTTAATTCATGCAATGCCACCTCAACCATGGGGGATGATGTCATCTACTAGAATGTAATTGGTTGATTTTTATAGTACATTTTGGTCCTTTTGAGGCCCATTTTTGACCTCAAATTCTCTCTAATGATTTGTCGAAGCCATAAAGCTTCCTGACTAGCATTAAGTGCAACTCGATATTCTACTTCTGCCGAAGAAAGATCAAGTGCTTGTTGTTTCTTACAAGCCCAAGTGATAGGTCCAGTTCCCAGACTGAAAACATAACCTGCAGTAGACTTCCAATCATCAGGATCACCGGCCCAATATGAATTAGTGAAACCAACCAACAAAGGTTTCCCCCCTGTACTGTAATGAATCCCAAACTGAATTTTACATCAAATATATCGAAGTATTCTTTTTGCTGCTTTCCAGTGACTTTCATGAGGAGTTTGCATATAACAGGCAACATGACCAATGGCAAAGGAAAGGTCAGGATGGGAATGAGTCAAGTATAACAGACTACCGACAAGCTAACGATACAAGGTGGCATCAACTTTAGGGGAAGTACAAGTGGTAGAAATTTTGACTCCAGATTGGAAGGGAAAAGGGGCTGGTTTACAATCTTCCATGTGGAAGAGACGAAGAAGGTCACAAGCATACTTAGACTGGGAAAGAAATATTCCTTCTTTGGTTTGCAAGACTTGGAGACCAAGAAAATAATGCAAATGTCCTAAGTTTGACATTTCAAAATTTTTCTTAAGACTAGATTTCACATGGGTTATACGTTTAGGGTCACTACCAGTAAGGATAAGATCATCAACATAAAGAACAAGTATGATGAGATGGTTTCCTACTTTCTTGGTATAGACATTGGGGTCAGAATGGCATCTAGAAAAACTAGTGTCAAGGAGAAAGCTATCCATTTTGGCATACCAAGCTCTAGGAGCTTGCTTAAGGCCATATAAGGATTTCTTAAGGAGACAAACAAGGCTAGAGTTATCCTAAACATATCCAGGAGGTTGTTCCATGTAAATTTCCTCATGTAAATCACCATGTAAGAAGGCAGACTTGAAATCCATTTGATGGACTTCCTAGTTATGTAAGGCTGCAAGGGAAAGAATAAGGCAGATGGAGTTCATTTTTGCTACAGGGGCAAAGGTTTCATTGTAGTCAATCCCTTCAACTTGGGAAAAACCTTTGGCAACTAACTTTGCCTTAAGTTTTTCAACACTTCCATTTAATGCATACTTAGTTCTGTAGACCCATTTACATCTGACAAGGTTTCTTCCTTTTGGAATAGGAACAAGATCCCAAGTATCGTTCGCCATTAAGGAATGATATTCTTCATCCATAGTTGCATCCCAATCTATATTTCTTGAAGCTTCTATAAATGTTTATGGATCATGATTCTCAGAAACTTGAGCCAAAATAGAAGAGGCTCGCTGAAACTAAGAACGTGTTCAACGTTGATCTCTAGGATCATCGGCAAGATCACCAGCTGCTTCACATGTTGAACGGACCCATCGAGGAAGTATTGGTGCTGGTGCAATTAGAGGAACATGAGCAGATAGAGGTGGATTTTAATCCTCACTGTCATCATTAGAAGCTGGATTTGGAAACCTATCAAGGAAGTTGGAAGAAGAAGAACAGGGCACAATCATCGAATCAAGTTCGCAGGCCAAAGATGGCACACCCGCCAAGTTAGGCTCATAGGACAAGAGATTTTCATCAAATTTAACATCTCTTCTAATGATTATATCATGTGAATGGGGCTGAAGAAGTCTATAACCTTTTACATCTTCAGAATATCCAA